>CP139505.1:192426009-192861009 GCA_021014915.2 Artemisia tridentata subsp. tridentata | reverse complement strand
TAGCTTTTTAGCTTATTGTTTCTGGTTCATTTAGGTCTTTAGTGCTTATTAGGTTTAGATTTTTAGATTTTATCAGTTTGTTAGCTTATTCAAGTGCTTAATCAGTTGCTTAATCCCTTTAGTTCTTAACTAGTTTAGAATAGTAAACTGCTGAGCATTTTAGCTTTTTCTGGCTTATTTAAAGTTTTATAAAAATTTTGTTTTCACAAAAGTTACTTAATTTTCAGCTTTTTAATAAGTTTTAAAAATAAAATTTGCAAAAATAAAAACTTTGGGAAAGGGGAAGTCCAAGGCTCGAACCCTGGACCTCAACCCTCTCAACCAAAGCCTCACACACCACACCACTACCACTGCGCCCTTGCGTCTTTTTCATTCAGGGTTGCAGTTGTTATTTACTTAACCAACTTTTCAAATATTAGCTTATTTTCCTTTTTAGCTTATTCACAGCTTATTGAGATAAGCTGTCAACACCATTTTATTTTTCCTAGATTATACATATCTTAAAGTACTTTTCAGAAAATTTTTAGATTTTTGTTAAATAGTTTAGTATTTTTAATAATATTTTTAGATTAAAAGTGTTTTTAATTCATATTTTTAGTCAATTGTTACATCAGCTCACCTTTAGATTACGAACTATAAGAGAGGTATAAGGAGGGACGATCCAACGAACTTCGTCCCGAAAGGAGAAGGTTTTTAAGTACCGTGCTTTCCCGCTCCTCCGCTTCTCTGTGAGTAATTCTAGAGAGCTACCGATCACTGGTTGGCTAATCGATTACAAAAAAATATTTTTTTTCCATTTTTCTAAAAATAAAAACTCAAAAATATTTTCTTTTTCAAAATTTATTTTTCTTTTAAATTTTGTGTTTTTAGTTCATGCGCACTCGTTCTCAATCGAATTTAATCGATAAATCTCCCACAATACCAACTCAAAATTATTGTAGACGTAATCGTAAACAAGTAAACGTACCCGAGATACGTACTCTTGTTGAACCTCCCATAAATCCAAAATATCTCGATTATTCAATCACCCGATCACGAACCGAATCCGATTTTCCATTCACACTTCGTTGGGACATTAACGACCCGGGAATGTCTAATACTTCTGGAAATATATGTGGTTTGACTTTCTTTGACCTCTTGGGATTTTCATTCTTGGTTAGAGAGCGAATTGACCGTTTGGTCGGGTTTTCTAACTATTATATATATATATATATATATATATATATATATATATATATATATATATATATATATATATATATATATATATATATATATATATATATATATATCTACATTATATATAACAGGAGGCGTTTGACCATTTAATGCCAAATAAGCACGGTCAATGCCTTGTCATCACTTTTCGAGTGCCATGTCATCGGTCTTTACATTTAGGTGTCCATGTCAGCAATATTTAATACATAAATTCGGATATATTTTTTTTTACATTTTATTAAAATTTTGGATATATATATATATATATATATATATATATATATATATATATATTATATATATATATAATATATATATATATATATTATTAGGATGTATATGACGTCATTAATGCCACCTAAATGCCACCTCAATGCCACCTAATCAATTTATGCCACGCAAGCAAGCCTTTTCCATTGCCCAGTCATAATGCCACCTAAGCCAACTTTTTTTTAAATTTCGTTTTTTTAATTAAAATTCGTTTGCAGAATTTTATTTAATACTAAAATTCGGAAAATTTTTTAAAAATTTTGCCACTTACAAGGATCGAACCTAGGTAGTTGGTAACATTAACAAGCATCATAACCACTAGACCAGCCCCATTTTTTTTTATTATATTTTGCAAGCCCAAATCTATAAACCATGCAACCAATAATTGACCAATATAATAACAAATTATTAACCATATCATACGGTATTTTATTCATTCATTACTGGCAAACCCTAATATCATTCCTGTGAAACCTTTTTTTCAAAACCCTAATATCCAATTTCGTTATCAAAATCCAACTGAAACTCCTACCAGTTGCCAAAAAACCGCCTTGCACAAGAAACGCCTCCCCTGAAAATCAGGCCCTTTCCTCTATGCAAAATCTATGCAAAATGCTGAACCGCCATCATCATCAGGTAATTTTTATTCATTGGTTTTTCTTTGATTGCAGGTTTAATACCAGGTATGAAAATGTTTGTGGTTGTTTTCTTCATTGAACGTTAAATTTTTAATAAAAAGTTTGTATTTTTATTAAAACAGGATTTGATTGGTTTTATTTTGATTTGGTTTATGTGTTTTGATTGCAGCGGTTGTGATTTGGTTTGTGGATTTTGATTGCAGCGGCCATTGAGAACAACACAAGATTTCATCACCAATAAAAATTAGAATGGTTTTGAGTTCAAGCTCCATTGGTGAGTTATTTCCTTTTTTTTTTGCCAAATCTTCGATTGAATTGGTTACTTTTTTTTTGACTTTGATGATTGGATGTAAATTGGTTTGTGGGTTTTGTTTATGTTTATGTTTGAATACGTAAATACGTTATATGATATCAAACACCCCTTATTGTATGACATTATAATGTAGGTATGGCGGTGAAATTGCAGTCCATTGGTGAGTTATTTAACTTATTGATTTTGTCTGATTTGGATTATTGATTTTAGTTTTGGAGGTTAGGAGAAAAATGTGCAAGGAAAGCATGGATTGCATGGAGACATTAATGTGTTGTTGTTAGGTGATCCCGGGACTGCAAAATCTCATTGTCTAAAGTAAGTGTATCATGTTATTTAACTAAGCCGGATCACATAAGAATCATCAGTAGTACTACCCTTTTCTCTAAAATTTATTATGAAGATATGTTGAAAAAACTGGACATAGGGCAGTTTGTCGTCACTGAAAACTAGCGATTGCATGTTGGCAGTCATCACTGACCGATTTTTGCACAGCGTATACTGATGAGTTCGGCATTGTTACCTTCATTTTTATCCTTTTTGATCCTCGTGTCACATTTACCTGTTGTAGCATTCCTAGAAGATTTGAGAATGGGGTGAAATTTGAAACGGGAAAAGTTCTTATTTTGTGTTTTTACATCTATTTTATCCCTGTTCACGCGCATCTTTGTGTGTTTCACTATTTTCTTTCTGAATTGTTGGAAAACCTTCCTTATTTGGTCATCGTTTGTCCAGGGTGCCAGAAGATGTAGAGGCAACAGGCGGCAAGTGCTACATTTTGAAATGGGTCTCAGGTTAGTAGTTATTCCATTGAGTTAAGCCTTCATTTTAATATTATTAAGTGTGGTCTCTAAGAGGATACTAATTTTTAACGCAATGAGTAACAAATGCTTCAAATGAGCTATAGTGTCATCATGATTTGGTGGTCAAGATAATAACTGAGATTTACGAGGTATGTAGATTTGTGTTTTGAAACAGATTATTGCGATTCGAAGCTGCAATTATCAGTTTTGTGATAAGACCCGAACCAGGTTTCAAATAAAGAATCTAAGAACTGAACCCAAATACCAAAATTCTCAATGAAGTAGTATAAGAATTGAAGTAAATTCAGATTCTAAACAAGTATCTTTTCATAGATAAGAAGATATGCAAACTTAGATGAAAATGTTGTTGACAATGGGGAAGGAAAATGGCCAAGGATAAACTAATTTGCATCGGTACAAGTACTGTCGTTTTAACATGTTTTTCATTTTTATGTCTTTTGAGTTTTGTGTTGGTGCGAGACTATTACTGGTGAGACTTGCTTAGATATAAATACTTTAAGATATACACAACCAGTCCCTTATTTGTACATTGCAGCACCCAAGCATAGATGCAGTTTGCTGCACGGGTGTTTTTCCATTTTATAAAACATATCAAGAATTTTAATTAGTAAATTGTATGTTCCATTGTTAAACGTCAGGTACTGTAAATTGTAGAAATAGATATCTGGAAAGGAAAGACGTGTCGTAGATTCATCTCAAGTGTAGTCCGGGAAACAAGGATATGTCGTTTTAGAAGGAACAATACAAACAAGTTGTAGGTTTTGCAAGCAGATATGGAGTTCAGCATGTTGGCATTCCGTTCAAAACAATCAGAACCGTTTTCAAAATAACCAAGGTTATCATGCTAATCAAGGTTACAACCAAAACCGTGGAACGAATTTCAATCAAGGAAACCAAAATTACCAAGCTCCAATTCATCATCCTTCTCCTCCTCAAGTTGGACCTTCTAATGATTTCTCGAACTACATAAAGACGCATGATGTTAGCATAGGAGCTATGCAAAATCAAATCAACAATATGAATGTCGAGCTTAAGAATGTGTTTAAGAAAGAAATGGATACTACGTTGACTAGACAAATGAATGAGCTTAAGAACATGATGAATGAGCTTAAGAACATGATGAGTAGTTTTATGCAAATGAATCAACCCTTCGGTTCGGGATCTCTTCCAAGCAATACCATTGCTAACCCGAGAGGTGACATGAAAGCTATCACCACCTAAAGTGGTGTTGCTTATGATGGACCTACGATTTCTACTACCTCTTTTTCTCTTCCTAAAGTATTGGAACGTGAAACCAAGGTGACAAAGGACACGGTGCCCCCTCATAATAAGGGAAGTACCGAAAATGTCTGATGCGTACGTATATCATTGTAGGTATAGATTATAATTATCAAGTTTTAAATTTATATTTAGCCGACTTAACCAATAACATACACTAACGAGCAATGTACCCGATCAATGTAGCTAGTTGGTAAGTAGAGTGTCGAACACTAAGAGTGGAACATTAACAACTTAAATGTCTATCAGTATTTTAAATCCTAAGTTAGTTCTAAAACCTAATCTAACGCAAGGGGGGTTCAGCCTGAGAGACTGGCACGATTGAGTAGATTAATCACAATAATTAAAACTATGGAGTTGAATAAGCGAATAGCAAACACGTACACAGATAGAAGACAAATACAGATAAGAGGTCAAGCCGATAGTAAAGTAGATTGTCACTTTGTTTTATTGCTAGTTTTATAGGATGAGTACTAAAATCTATTCTCTCTCGTTGGTATCTTAGTTACAGGCGAGTAAACTCCTAATGATTATTTATGTCTATATTACTTAACCTTTTACAGGCTTACATTAACTATAATGCTAATGAAGTAATTGTGGGAGGCGTATGTCAGCGCAAACAAGCCACGTCTAAACACAGAGGTAATCAAAGCACATGCATAAAGAACCAAATAAACAGCAAATAAACTTTAATCGATGGGAAAGCAGATTAAATGCGAGTAATATGGTGGTTACAAGGCACGCAATCCTGATGGATTAAAGAGAACTAAATACAATAAAACAAATATACTTATTGAATTAAACACTAGCAGGACCTTCTTACAGCTCTGAATCCTTCGTTTGAGTGGTGTCTTGTGCTGCTAATTCGTCTGTATTCGTCTCCTTAGGGTTTTGTTGCACACCGAATTTGGCTGTCGAATGGGGTATTTATAGTTTCTGTCTGAGGGCTCGATACGGCGCATCAACTAAGTTGATGCGGCGTATCTAGATAACTTCGCGTGGGGTCCAAGATTATAATATTCCCGAATATTCGTACACCGCCTTTAGATGCGGCGTATCTTCAGTCTCTTATGCGGCGCATGTTCTTCTGTGTCTTGGATTATCTTTGGTGAAGTCTTGAGATTGATACGCCGTATCTTTGGAAAGCAATACGGCGCATCTGGAGTAAACAAGTCAGATCTTCTTCGTTGACCAAGGTTTCATATACGGCGCATGGGATGAATCCATGCAGCGCATGCTTCAAAGTCAGGCAATGGTCTTCATATTCGTCTAAGTATCATTGTATGGCGTATCTGTCTAGAATGATACGGCGTATCTTCCTTCAGTTCAGTAGACTTTTCCAACTTGATCCATTTTGCTCCATTTTATGCCCTAAAATAGCTAACTTTCACCAAATGCTTGTTTATAACTGAGAATTACAAAAGTAAACAATTAAGTATCAATTCTCATACAAAGTGATATAAAACAAGTCAATAATATAGGATAAATGATGCCAATAATATGTACTTATTTGATATCATCAACGTCCAACCTCCGGTTGTCCAATTTTCTGAGCCCGTAGTTGCTCCCGATCATACTCCAAAGTCTAATCCAAAACCATCAATACCTTACCCGTCAAGGCTTAATGATCAAAAGCTCTGCAAAAAAGTTAACAATCAAATAGAGAAGTTCTTCCAAATCTGTCAAGATTTGCACTTCGATATTAGCTTCGCGGATGCTCTTCTTAAATTTGCTTCGACAATGAAGAATATACTGAGTAAAAAGGAAAAATTATTTGAAAAAGCCAAAACCCCGTTAAATGAGCATTGTTTGGCGGTTCTCCTCAAAAAGTTACCCGAAAAACTTGGAGACCCCGGCAAGTTCCTCATTCCATGTGATTTTCCGGGAATGGTTGAATGCTTAGCCTTGGCCGATCTTGGTGCAAGCATCAACCTTATGCCACTTTTCGTATGAAAGAAGCTTTCTCTTCCCGAACTTACTCCTACTCGAATGACTCTCGAACTTGTGGACCGTTCAATTACTCGTCCGATCGTTATCGCCGAAGATGTCTTTGTTAAAGTAGGAAAGTTCCATTTTCCAGCCGACTTTGTAGTCGTTGATTTTGATGCCGATCCTCGGGTTCCCCTCATTCTCGGGAGATCCTTTTTGAGGACGGGACGTGCTTTAATTGATGTGTAAGGTGAAGAATTAACCCTTCGTGTTGATAATGAAGCCGTAACTTTCAATCTCGATCGAGCTTCGAGATACTCCTCTAATTACAATGCTATATCGGTTAACCGGATCGATTTCATAGATATTGAGGAGTATGCTAAAAAAGTTCTTGGATTTTCGGATAATTCTCCGAGTGGCAGTACCACTCCGTCTTACGAACCTATCATTGCCGACTCTTCCCCTTCTTCCCCTCCGTTTGAGGGAAGTGACTTCGTTTTGGAAGAGATCGAGGATTGTCTTAAGAATGATTCAATTTCACCGGAAATTGATGATACCTACTTTGATCCGGAGGGAGATATTCTTTTACTCGAGAAAATGTTAAACGATGACCCGTCACCTTCTCTCCCTCCAAAGGAAATTAAAATTAAAGAAATAAAAGAAATTACGCCATCTAAAATCGATTCTCTTCTCGAGGAGTTTGCCGATGAACTCGCTCACATCGATCCAATCCCACCGGGGGATGAAGACAATGACTTTGATTTTGAATCAGATCTGAGAGAATTAGAATATGTTAATATAAATAATGCCTAAAAACGTTATTAACATCTTTCGATATCTCTACGTTTTGATAATCACAAAATGTAAAATCATTAAACGAAAGCTTATGACGTAAACAAGTATTTAGTTATAAATATTCATTTTAACAACTCAATCACTTAAGGTATGAATAAACAAAATGCCTAATGCATTTTATGATCAAAGGAACATTTACTTAATCACTAATTTTTTTATAAAATGTCACAAACATTTTATATCTTTTAGAAAATCATTTTTGGTATTAAATAAATATGTTTAATCTATTATAAATATATGAATTCAAATTTTCAACAAAAAATGGCAAAAATGTTCCAGAAAAAACCTTCCCCATAAAAAGAAAAATATGTCCAACGGATATAAGTGGGCGGCCCCCTTAATTATCTAGGCGGTCCCCTTAATTATTAAGTGGACCGGCCCCTAATTAAGGGGACCGGCCACGCTCCTCCAGCTGGCAGATTTGGCTATAAATACTGGATCATTTCTAGACTTTTTCCTCACCTTTTTGCACAAAAACTTTCTGTCCAAATCTCTCTTAAACATTCTAATTAATTCTTTGATCATATAATCATAAGCTTTTGTTTCTAAGTGATCCATGCCTCAACCATTCAAGTGCAAAGAGAAGAATACTTCTATTATTCAAACTAGAAGTATTACAACTTAATATCGTCTTGATACCTAAGTTGTTAGTGTATTATACTTTGTAATCATTCATTCATTTGTATAAGGTGTGTATATTGATTAGATAGATTTAAACATAGGTGGTTAGACTAGTTTGTAGTGTCTGAAGTAGTAAAGGTGTGAAGAAGTAGAAGTGTATAGGAGTAGTGGTTAGTAGTGAAGAAGAAGAAGTTGTGAAGTAGAGGCCGTCAAAGTTGTAAAGAAATAGAAGTCGTGAAGTAGTAAAGAGGTAGAATCCGTAAAAGTAGTGAAGAAGTAGAAGTCGTGAAGTAGTGAAGAAGTAGAAGCCGTGAAGTAGTGAAGACTTAGAAGTCGTGAAGTCTTGTGAAGAAGTTATAAAAAGTTGTGAAGAAGTTGTGTTGTGATTGAAGTCGTGATCGAGATTGGTTCTAGCTACGATTAGAACTCGACATTTAGCTTTGTGTCGTTAAATTGGTGTAAGCGAAAGTGTGTAAGGTTTTCTCCGCCATAAGGGAGCTTGTTGACATAGTGAAGAAAACTCTCGAGCTAGGTGCTCGGGGAGTGGAGTAGGGCGAAGAGGTGCTTCGTAGCCGAACCACTATAAATCCCTCATGTCTCGGTTTGATCTTTCCATCTCTTATTTACTACTTTATTTATATCGTCATTACTTTCATACATATAGGCATATATATTTGTTAGTATTATTCAATAGTTGATTTCACATAAAGATCAATTTAAAAATCCATTCATAAAAACTAAACTTTTATAACAAATCTAAAAGGATACTCATACAATTAATAATATTGTTCAAGTATTACTTTTCACACTAAACTCTACTTAAAGGTTTTGAAACAAGCATTGTAAAAATTAAAAAGAGGTAAAACTATTCAACCCCCTTCTAGTTTTTCAACAATTGGTATCAGAGCCACGTTAAACAAGATTTTTAAAATATATTGTATTTTAAAACTTGAATCGATCTATGGAATCGGAAAAATATTTAGAAGGGCAATCTATGCAAAAACCACCACTATTTGAAAATTATCATTTTCTTGAATGGAAAAACAAATTTGAAAATTATGTGAAATCAATAGATCTAGATCTTTGGCATGTCATTTCGATTGGTGATTTTCAACCTACAAAAACGGATTTTGAAAATCAAAATGATTATTTCAAAACAAAGAATGACAAAAATAATAAAGCTAAAATAATTATTTATAAAGCCTTGCCGAGAGTTGAATATGAAAGAATATTCTTCTGTCAAACGGCTAATGATATTTGGAAAAGTCTTTTAAACTTTCATCAAGAAAAATGTCAAGCCAAAGATGAGGAATTTGATCTTGTACATGAATTAGTTGTCCTAGAAAATATAATAGATAGACATTTAGATAAAATAGATACAAGTGCTACTAGTTCAAATGTTTTCAATGAAGGTATTAATGACGAAGAATACATGAATCAAATTCGAAGAGAACTCATCAAAGAATCATGGAGTGACATGGACGAAGAAGAAGATTACTATCCGGTATGTGAAGATTGCAAATTAGATAAAACTCCAAATAAGGTACAATCCGAAACCGAACATTTTTGCTATGATCAATTCATTTTAGAATTTTCAAAATTAGAAAATGAGTTTAAACATTTTTGCAACATAGATCTAAAAACCATTTCTAAACATGAATCATCAAAAACTTTTGAAAGTAATTTTGAAAAAGTAATAATTTTAGAATATAAATTGTCTAGACTTGAAAGTAATATTGAAATTGATTTAGAATGCAAAACATGTCAAGAATATAAGCATGAAATTAAAAGACTAAATGAAAGAGAAAAAATATTAGCTAAATTTGAAGATAGTTCCAAATCTCTTAAATACTTACTAAGTTGTCAAAAGTCTTTCGAAGATAAAACAGGTTTAGGATTTAGTTCAGATAACTTATCAACAAATAAATCAAAACAAATTAAATTTGTAAAACCTAGTAGAGAAATTTAGAAATAAGTTTATTTACAATAATTATAAATGATATGAGTCAAGAAATTCATTGTTTGTATGTTAAGACAAACTGTTAAAGAATTCTTGTACTTCTTGGCAACATCCTCACCATGTGCATACAAATGCAATGGGTGTCTTCAACTAACCATCTCGGACCCATGAGAATCTGGGTACCAAGTTGTTTTACATGATTAGGTCATAAACGCACAAAGGAAAGAAACTCTACTTTACGTTAACTTACTCACATTTGAAACGTGCGCGTGAAGACAAATGAATTATCTAATCTTGAATCACACTCAATACCTCACATGATAATTCATGTCAAGAATTAGCTAATGACATAGTGGAATACATAATGGTGCGGCTATTGAAGAATTAATGAAGATATCTCAACTACATAATTGGAAATCTTGAGAAATCTACAAAGTAATTTTAAAGAAGTACTTTGAGATAATGTAAAGTAAGAAGATACAAAGCAAGTGAATTACTTCGATGGCTAAAGTGGAATCTATTATCAACGACAACTTAATCTCGAAATTTAATGAAGAATAACAAGTCTTGGCCGTGAAAGACTTCTAGAACTCTTTTGTCTAATAAAGTAAATTTGTTAGACAACCACATGATGAAAGGATCAAGTGCATATGATTAGTACAAATATGGCTAGTATGAAAGGAAGTATCTCAATTTAGGACTTTCAAATCATCTCATCAAAGTATGTACAAAAGTCATCATGGAGTCAAAATCAAAAAGCACTTATTGAAGAAACATGGTGTGGTAGCAATGAAGATGTGAAAGTATCAACTAAAGACGTTATATGCTTTAAGGCTAAGACATCAAATGATTCAAGTACAAGACATGTTCGGATCAAGCCACTTTGGTCTAATAAGGCGTTATGCTATACTATCATACCTTGGCCATCTTGAAGATTCATCTATCATTCACAATTTCATTTACCATTATGGATATTACGAAGAAAAGCTGGACATAAGGTACGTTTTCTTTTTAAAATTTATGAGTAGTTACTTCATACATGAATATAGTCTAGTTAATCATTGCCTTATGATATGCTTAGTTTGATAGGTTGCATTGCCTTTACACTCTTAGTCATATCCGCTTTACGATATATATAAATTAGAAACCCTTTAGTTAGCCCTCTAAGTATTAAATGAAGTGTTTACTGTCAAACTCATTCTTCATCCAGCCTTCTCAAATTGAATATGGAAATTTTCTATGTCCACTAGTAGAGAACTCATGTAGATGAAGCAAGTAAAGTGGATTAATTATCAACATAGAAGTAGGATTAGATATAGCACAATATAACCTATGGATGAAACAAGCTCTTATAGACTATGGCATGAAGGTAGATAATGTGCGTAATCAAAGGAGCCATATAAGTGTATATCCCATTCTCGCATCAAACATATAGAATTTAGTCATCACTTCCTTATGATCATAGGATAAGTAGAAAAGGGTAGCATGTGACAATAGCCTTAACCAATTCTCTTGAGCATGAGATCTTTAACAACCATTTTTTTTAAATCTATGATTAATGGCATTTGTTGTCAAAAATTTAATATCTTCAAAAATATGCAAAAACTTCACATCTTGGAAAAATGATTTTTCAAATGACTATGCCACCTTTCTTTTAACATGTTTTACCATCTCACTTTTCTTCCTAACTTATGTCCATAATTCTGTTTTTATCAAAGCCAAAGATTGGGAAAAAAAATTTCATTCCTCATAAACACATTTTGAAATAAAACCCAAACTATTTTATTAAAATAACTTTCACATCTACATAAAAACCTACTTTCAAACATTGTTGAATAATGCTAAAAACGCTTATTTAAATCATGCATGGTGATCTCATATCTGTCATCTATATTTGTGTACATGACATTTATAAGTGAACTAAATCAAATCTGAAAAACCATGGTTTACCCATTAAGATCTTGTTTGTAACAAGTCTAGAAGTCCATGCTATCACAACTCCCCATTCTTTTGCACATAGACACTCATTAGGATTAATTAACTAGCTTATTAATCTTCCTAATAATGATATTATGAAATACTTGGTGTTGTTTATTGTTTTGTTATCCATATATATTACTTGCTTGATGAGTAGGTTGCGTGCTAGATAAAATTGTTTGTTTGTTTAATGACTTTAATAAATATGCTTTGCATACATAAGTTATTAAATGCTAAATTGCCTCAAAGAGTTGGACTTGCTTGAAACTAAACCTAAAAACACAACCCTTTCTACAATTTTCTGCAAAAAACCCATTTCTAGTAACCTGAGAACCAACAGATGGGCAACCCCCTTAATTCATTAGGCGGCCCCCTTAATATTTAAGGGGACCGGCCCCTATTTAAGGGGACCGGCCATCTGATGGTTGGGGGTACTGTTTTCTTTTTCACTTTTTAGCCCATTTCATCCTACACTTCCCAAAATTCACAAACATATTTTGTCCTAAACCACCCAACAAAATTTATCTTCCTTAACCACATCATCCTTACACTATAAATACCCTTCTCCATCATAAATGCTCATCCATCCAAACATGTCATCTCCCAACAACCCAAGATCCAAGCCTTCAAGAGTTGCTAAGATCTCCGTAAGGCCTGTTTGGAGAAGAAAGCTTGACACTTGTCATAACTCCAACTCAACAAATGATGTTGTTCCTAATCAACCAACACCTAAGCCTCATGTTTACCCTAATGAACCCTTTCACAAACATAACCAATCATCCATCCTTGCTCCCAAAAATACACCTTCATCTCACCCATATGATTCATATGAAGAGCATGCTCAATCCCAAAACAACAATCCCAATCTCATTCACAACACCTCACATCTTATTCAACCAACCAATGCACCATCCAAAACACTCACCACTCATGGAATATCCTCTTCTTCCATATCTTCATCCTCATCCACTCATGATTACCCAAGCTCACAAATGTCGCCACCACCAAGAGTATCACCACCACCTCCTACCAACTCACATGCTACTCCTATGTTGCATGTCCAAACATCCATCCCAAGTAACAACCACACTCCACCATCATCAACTTCCGCCGGACACTTGAAGTCCATTGAAGAACTCAAGGAAGCCCATGAGCTTAGTGCTCTTCTTGCTCTACACCTTGCTCAACGCAACTTAGATCAACCTCCATCTAGCTCTCCCTCATCACCCTATAACTTGAATCAAGTTGAGAAACATGTCAACAATTGTCCTTGTTGCATCTTTCTCCAAAAACAAACCATTGCATTGAATGAACACTTCACTTGGATTGAGTATCTTCTCACTAGATCTCATCCAACACCCTCACTTGAACAACATCCAAACCCTCAATCAACATCTTCCGTTCCAAACTCTCCACCTCCAATCTCTCCACCACCAAACTCTCCAACATCCATGCACCCGAAAATATACCTCCATTAATCCAACATTCTTACCCTCACTCAACCACCTTCATTCCAAACACTCCACCATCAACCATCCAAGCATACTATATGCTTATATTTCTTGTTTCTCAAATAAAATAGTTCAAGTTTTATGTTGCAAGCAAGTCCGATGGCTCTCTTTGGCAAATTAGGATCTTCTACTTATTGTATGCTCTAAGCATAATAAAAGTTGTATCAATGATTATGTTTTTCACATAATCATTTTGAATTAATGAATGTTTTGTTATGTGTCCTTAATATTTGATTGCTATGCTTGTTGTTCTTATATTTCATATTATGATACATATATGCTTGTGCTTCTAATATTTTTCTTGCAAGTATTCCATAGCTCGATCCCTTGGTGCCCTCGAACGAGGGGGAGTACACATCAAGGGGGAGTTCTCATTCCATCAAATTTCACGTTTGAAACTTGTCAGCCTAACCTTTTTGATTCTACAAAAAGGGGGAGAAGTGAATATAAACTCACTAAATACTTGTCTAAAAATTGATTTTTAATTTAATGAGTTTAGATTTTGTAATCATCAAAAAGGGGGAGATTGTTGATATAAATAATGCCTAAAAATTTTATTAACATCTTTCCATATCTCTACATTTTGATAATCACAACATGTAAAATCATTAAACGAAAGATTTTAACGTAAACAAGTATTTAGTTATAAATATTCATTTTAACAACTCAATCACTTAAGGTATGAATAAACAAAATGCCTAATGCATTTTATGATCAAAGGAACATTTACTTAATCACTAAATTTTTTATAAAATGTCACAAACATTTTATATCTTTTAGAAAATCATTTTGGTATTAAATAAATATGTTTAATCTATTATAAATATACGAATTCAAATTTTCAACAAAAAATGGCAAAAATGTTCCAGAAAAACCTTCCCCACAAAAAGAAAAATATGTCCAACGGATATAAGTGGGCGGCCCCCTTAATTATCTAGGCGGTCCCCTTAATTATTAAGGGGACCGGCCCCTAATTAAAGGGACTGGCCACGCTCCTCCAGCTGGCAGATTTTCCTATGAATACTGGATCATTTCTGGACTTTTTCCTCACCTTTTTGCACAAAAACTTTCTGTCCAAATCTCTCTTAAACATTCTAATTAATTCTTTGATCATATAATCATAAGCTTTTGTTTCTAAGTGATCCAAGCCTCAACCATTCAAGTGCAAAGAGAATAATACTTCTATTATTCAAACTAGAAGTATTACAACTTAATTTCATCTTGATACCTAAGTTGTTAGTGTATTATACTTTGTAATCATTCATTCATTTGTATAAGGTGTGTATATTGGTTAGATAGATTTAAACATAGGTGGTTAGACTAGTTTGTAGTGTGTGAAGTAGTAAAGGTGTGAAGAAGTAGAAGTGTATAAGAGTAGTGGTTAGTAGTAAAGAAGAAGAAGTTGTGAAGTAGTAAAGAAGTAGAGGCCGTAAAAGTTGTGAAGAAATAGAATCCGTAAAAGTAGTGAAGAAGTAGAAGTCGTGAAGTAGTGAAGAAGTAGAAGCCGTGAAGTAGTGAAGAATTAGAAGTCGTGAAGTCTTGTGAAGAAGTTATAAAAAGTTGTGAAGAAGTTGTGTTGTGATTGAAGTCGTGAGATTGGTTCTAGCTACGATTAGAACTCAACATTTAGCTTTGTGTCGTTAAATTGGTGTAAGCGAAAGTGTGTAAGGTTTTCTCCGCCATAAGGGAGCTTGTTGACATAGTGAAGAAAACTCTCGAGCTAGGTGCTCGGGGAGTGGAGTAGGGCGAAGAGGTGCTTCGTAGCCGAACCACTATAAATCCCTCGTGTCTCGGTTTGATCTTTCCATCTCTTATTTACTACTTTATTTATATCGTCATTACTTTCATACATATAGGCATATATATTTGTTAGTATTATTCAATAGTTGATTTCACATAAAGATCAATTTAAAACTCCATTCATAAAAACTAAACTTTTATAACAAATCTAAAATGATACATATATAATTAATAATATTGTTTAAGCATTATTTTTCACAGTAAACTCTACTTAAAGGTTTTGAAACAAACATTGTATAAATTAAAAAGAGGTAAATCTATTCAACCCCCCTTCTAGTTTTTCAACAAAATATTTGCTTAATCGTGATCCATCAATTAATTCTTCTTATGAGAAAACCAATTGTGTTTCTTATCTCGAGGAGTTCGCCGATGAACTCGTTCAGATCGATCCATTTCCACCAGGAAATGATGATGATCTCTTTGACTTTCATGCCGATCTTAAGAAGTGGAATATCTTTTATATCATGATCTATCACTTGAGTCGTATCCTAATACCGAGCTTAGTGATTCACAAAGTGATGACGATCTCTTTGATTTTGGAGCTGATAAAAAAGAATGGAAATATCTTTTATATGGCAAACCTTCTGATGATAAATCCTTTGAAGATAAAGACCCAAAAATGAAAACCGTGACTAAACCAACAATTGATCTAAATGACTTATCTCCTCTATCCCCCGAGGGTGATTTCCTTTTCTCTGTTGAGTCTTCCATCGAGTATCCTGTTGAGTTTTCTTGTGAATACAAAGAGTTTAATCCAGGCATACTCGATAGTAGTGAAAATCATTCAATGATTAAATTGACTCCTGATAAGAATTTAAAGTTACATACTTCATCTGAGGAACTTTTAATTCTGGAGAAAAGTAATTCCCCTCTGTTCTATTCTGATCATGGACTCCATTTCTTCATGGAGTTCATTGAGATTGAGATTGAGACTTTGCTACCATTTCCATCAGGAAATGAGGACAAGGTTTTCGATCCCGGGATACTCATTTTTTATGGAGTTGACTCGTTTACTCCAAAACGATCCCATATCATCAAGGATACTTTCATGATCATAATATTTCATCAGAATATTTTGAAAGTGATCCTACAGGAGGTTGAGCTAGACCTCCAGTCCTTCCCCATGAACAATTAAATTCGGGGCGAGTCAAGCTAACGACTCGATAATAAACAAGCGCTTCTCAGGAGGCAACCCGTGTTTTCTATCTTCTTTCTATTTTCTAATAAGTGTAACGTGAGGAGGCCCACCTTTTCCAATTCTCGTGTTTTGTGCTTGTTGTTTTTGTCCAGGATTTGTCGAATTATAAAGACTCTCGAGCTCGTGGTTTTGTCTTTCATCCACTCGAGTCTCATCTGTTAATACAAATATCGCCTAAAAACGTTATTTATATTTTACGATCTTTGCTAAATTTTGTTAACGACAAAGTGTAAACTTTATTTTTAGCAAAACATAAATATTGTTTAAGTCTTTCATATATAAACTTTATTTCAAAGTTAATATTACATTTGCTACATTTACATTTCACAAAAACATAACATTTTCATATTTCTAATAATAGAAAATGTAGTATGACATCATGGCATGCATCATGTGTAATCTTAGAAAGATTTCCAAAATATTATAGTTGACTTTGGTAGATTTCATGCATATCTTGGTTAGATTCTTACTCAACATATCTTGTAGTTGACTTTGAATGATCTTGATTAGACTTGTCATAGATATGGAAAGATTTCTTGAAGATTTGACTGTCAGACCTGGCGAAACCCTTGGGGTACAAGGGTGGAACCCTTGATTTGGTTCCGCCAGATCCGCCAAACAACTGTCTTGTTTTGCCTATAAATAGCAAGCCACATTCAAGAAATCCTTCATCACTCTCAATCATATTTTGCATATACACTCTCATTTCATTCATCTAACTCAGTAGTATTCCATTTTTTGTGAGATTCTTTTGTAGCAAGAAGATCACAAGTTCATTCGAAAGTGTACAAGTTTCAACATAACGTTGCAAGACTTGTTATCTTAGCATTGTGTAAACTCGTGTAGTTTATACTTCATATGATTGTATCTATTCAGTAGTGATCGGTTAGTATTTTAGTCCTTAAAATACATAGAGTGATGGGACTGGTTGTACCCTTGTAAAAGAACTCGACATCTAGCTTTGTGTCGGTAATCTTGTGTAAGCGACATGTAAGGTTTTCTCCGCCGGTGAAGGGAGCTTGTTGACTAGTGAAGGAAACTCTCGAGTTGGATACTCGGGGAGTGGAGTAGGGCAAGGAAAAGAGTCCTTGTAGCCGAACCACTATAAACATCCGTGTTGTGGTTTGATCGTTTCCTTCTTTATCTTGCACTTTACTTATTGTCTATTATTTGCAATTCTCAATTACACGTAAAGTTTTCAAAGATAATTAAATTAAAAACCGGTAAACTATTCAACCCCCCTTCTAGTTTTCCACAATTGGCATCAAGAGCTACGTTACTCAAGCTTTTAAAATATATTGTGTTTTAAAACTTGGAACGATCCATGGATTTTGAAAATTTCAAAGAAGGGCAATCTATGCAAAGACCACCACTATTTGAACCTAATGGTTTCATATATTGGAAAAACTGTTTTGAAACTTACGTGAAATCAAAAGATATAGACCTTTGGTATATTATTATTGAGGGTGATCACAAAGCCACTTTTAAAGATATTGGAAGTGGTCGGGATGAGGATAGTACACTTACTAAACATAGTGAGGATCAAAAGAAATTAATTGCTAAAAATAATGAAGCTAAAATGATGCTTTATAATGCCTTACCAAAGAAAGAATATGAAAGAGTCTTTATGTGTAAGACCACTAAAGAGATTTGGCAATCTTTAATAATCACTCATCAAGGAAACTCACAAGTTAAAGATAACAAAATTGATCTTCTTGTTCAACAATATGAACAATTTTCTATTCCCGAAGATGAAATTATTGATTGTGCATTTGCTAGATTTAACACCATTATTACTTCACTTAAAGCACTTGATGAATCTTTTTGTAGCAAGAATTTTGTCAGGAAATTTCTTAGAGCACTCCATCCGAAGTGGAGAGCAAAAGTGACGGCCATTGAAGAATCTAAAGATCTTTCGAGCATGTCACTTGACGAGCTAATTGGAAACCTCAAAGTTCATAAAATGGTAATGGAAAAAGATTCGGAGATAGTTAAAGGCAAGAAAGAAAAAGTCAAGTCCATTGCCTTGAAAGCTAGAGTTGAATCAAGTGATAATGAAGAATCTAGTTCGGATAGTGATGATGAAGAATATGCCATGGCCGTGAGAGACTTTAAAAAGTTCTTTCGGAGACGAGGAAAGTTTGTAAGGCAACCTAGAGATGACAAGAAATCTTCCCGAAAAGATCGTGATGATAAGAAAGGAAAAGGTGAAAGAAAGTGCTTTAGGTGCGGAGACACAAGTCATCTCATAGGAGAATGTCCAAAACCACCCAAAGGCAAATCTCAAAGAGCATTTGTAAGTGGTTCTTGGAGTGATAGTGAAGATGATGACGAGGAGCCAAAGAATGATGAGATTGCTCTCATGGCTCATGACTCAAATGAGGTACACTCCGATTCATCTTGTTCTTCTATTGATGATGACACGTTGCAAAAAGAATATAACAAACTTTGTGAACTAAGCTTAAAAATCATAAACAAAAACAAATTTTTGAAAACTAAAAAGGAGTTTTTAGAAAATGAAGTTTATGAATTAAAAGAAAAAGCTAAACGGTTAGAAAAGAGTAAAACTATTGACACAATGTGTAAATCATGTCAAGAGTTTAAACTTGAAATTGAGAAACTTAAAATTACACAAGATGATCTAATCAAACAAACCACAAAGTTTAAAAGATTCGATAAAAGCATTTCTTGTGCGGATGAAATAATGAAACTTCAAAAGTCACCATTAGATAAAACAGGACTAGGATTCATGAAATCAGAAACATTAAGTAGTTTAACAAAACTAGACGAAAAAACACAAGAAACTGTCAAAACTGCAGCAGGTACCCACGGACCAGACGGAACCAAAAACTTGGTTCCGTCCGTTGAACCAAAAGGTTCCGCGAGGTCTGCTGCAGAACAGAAACCTTCAACTTTGACCCGTACTGAATTCGTTAAAGTCACAAAAAGGCCTAGCACTAGTTCAACAGAAACAAAACTAAAACCAGCTATTAAAGTAGGAGTAGGACTTGCTAGAAATGAATTTAGAACTAAAACTACTCAACCAAGGCCAAAAACCCCTATTCCCAAATGCCCCTTTCCAAAGAGCAACTACAACACACAACCAAACTATCAACATGGTTGGAACCAAAACTTACCTAGACATTATCAAGTTCCAACTACATGTCATGGAACCCATATCCACCATTTCCATACATGGATCAAGTTAATTGTATGTTTAACCAAAATGGACCCATGAGATATTGGGGACCAAATGTTTGAGTGCTTTTCATAAAAATAGGTATGCTTGAAAGTTAGCTTGGAACCGGATGAATGGATCAAAGATAGCGGTTGCTCAAGGCACATGACGGGAAATAAAAGCCTATTTTCAACATATCAAGAATATGATGGAGGTAACGTTACTTTTGGTAGCAAAGTTAAAAGCAAAATCATCGGAAAAGGTACAATCTCTCATGACTCCCTTTCTATTGATGATGTTGCTCATGTTAACAACCTGGGTTTTAATCTTCTTAGTATTAGTCAACTTTGTCGTAAAAAGTATAACGTACTATTTAGTGAAAATGAAAGTAAAATACTAAAAGACGGTATAACTATAGCTAAAGGTGTTCTTAAGAACAACGTATACGTCATGAAGATAGCTAAAACATCTAGAGATAAACTTTGCCTTAACTCATTAGATGATTCCTCAACCCTTTGGCATAGACGTTTAGGCCATGCTAATATGAGACTCATTCAATCCTTATCATCTAAAGAATTAGTTAGAAACCTACCCAAGTTGAAATACGACCAACACTTTTATGATGCTTGCAAAATTGGTAAACAAGTTCAGAGTAGCCATAAGGCTAAAAATATGGTGTCTACATCTAGGTGTCTAGAACTTTTGCATATGGATTTGTTCGGTCCATCCGCTATACAAAGTTATGGAGGTAACTTCTACACTTTGGTAATAGTAGATGATTATTCAAGATATATTTGGACAAAATTTTTGAAAAGTAAAAATGAAGCCTTTGACCAATTTGAAATTCTTAGTAAGAAAATTCAAAATCAACTAGGAACTTGCATTGTGTCTATTAGAACAGACCACGGTTGTGAATTTGACAATGAAATACAATTTGGAAATTTTTATGATAAAAATGGTATAACTCATAACTTTTCGGCACCCCGTACTCCTCAATCTAACGGTGTTGTAGAACGTAAAAACCGGACTCTTCAAGAGATGAGTAGAACAATGCTTAACGAACAAAATATTCCACAAAAGTTTTGGTGTAACGCCGTCGACAAATCAACTTACATTCTAAATCGAGTCTTAATTAGACCATTTTTTAATAAAACTCCTTATGAATTATATAGAAGTAAAAACCCTACGTTAGGATATTTTTAGAGTGTTTGGAAGTAAGTGCTTTATACTAACCACCAAGGATTATCTCACTAAATTTGACCCAAAGTCTTATGAAGGTGTATTTCTTGGATATTCACAAAGTAGCAAAGCTTACATTATTTTAAACAAAGAAACCTTGAGAGTCGAGGAATCGTTGAACGTAACATTCGACGAAAGTCCACCTCCCTCTAAGACATCACCTTTGGTAGATGATGACTTAGTTGAAAGTCAAGTTATTGAAAATCAAAACAACGTAGAAAATGACAAGGAAGATGAACTATTAAATAAAGAAATTGTCAATGTTAAAGAATCCAAAAGTCATCCACTAGATAGTGTCATCGGAAACATTAACGAAAGAACCTTAAGATCAAAAGTCCAAAATGAAAGTAACTTCTTTTGTTTTGTGTCGACCATTGAACCTAAAAATATAGACGAATCTATAAAAGATGAATCATGGGTAATAGCTATGTAAGAAGAATTAAACCAATTTGTTAGAAATGATGTTTGGACACTAGTTCCTCAACCAAAAAGTCAAACAATAATTGGAACAAAATGGGTCTTTCGAAATAAAATGGATGAAAATGGTATAGTGTCTAGAAACAAAGCTAGCCTAGTGGCAAAAGGGTATAATCAATAAGAAGGCATTGACTACGATGAAACTTTTGCTCCGGTTGCTAGGCTCGAGTCTATTAGGATTTTAGTTGCATATGCATGTGCACTTGATTTTAAACTTTTTCAAATGGATGTCAAAAGTGCATTTTTAAATGGCTTTATAAATGAAGAAGTTTATGTTGCTCAACCTCCGGGTTTCACCGACTTTGAAAAACCCAATCACGTTTATAAACTTAAAAAAGCTTTATACGGACTTAAGTAAGCTCCAAAAGCGTGGTATGATCGACTTAAGACTTTCCTAGTTGACCATAAGTATACCATGGGCTTAGTTGATAATACTCTCTTCACTAAGAAGAAAGATTCACATATTATCATAGTCCAAATCTATGTTGATGACATCATATTCGGATCAACTTGTCAAGAATTATGTGACGATTTCTCAAAAATCATGCATGACGAGTTTGAGATGAGTATGATGGGAGAACTCACCTTTTTCTTAGGACTCCAAATTAAACAATTAGAAGATGGAATATTCTTTAACCAATCTAAATACATAAAAGACATGCTCAAGAAATTTGGTCTTGAAGATTCAAAACCAATTAAAACACCTATGTCCTCGGAAACTAAACTTACCAAGGATGAGGAAAGTGAATCCGTAGATAACACTAAATATAGAGGAATGATTGGAAGTCTACTCTATCTCACGGCTAGTAGACCCGACATCATGTTTTGTGTTTGCTATGTGCTCGATTTCAAGAAAATCCTAAAACAACCCATCTTGAAGCCGTAAAACGAATATTTAGATACATCAAAGGTACTACACATTTAGGATTATGGTATCCCAAAGGAACGGGAGTAGAAACCATAGCGTATGCCGACTCAGACCATGCCAGTGACTATGATGATAGAAAAAGCACAAGTGGTATTTGTACTTTTGTTGGACATTGTCTCACCTCATGGTTCTCTAAGAAACAAACGGCTCTCGCTATCTCAACAACTGAAGCCGAATACGTATCGGCTGGAAAAGCATGTCAACAAGCTCTTTGGAAAGCTCTTGTCGACTACGGAATTCAACTAAAAGACATCTCCATTCTTTGCGACAACAAAGGAGCCATCGACCTCAGCAAGAATCCAGTTCAACATGCTCGTACTAAACATATTGAGATCCGTCATCACTTCCTTCGTGACAATGTTCAAAAAGGAAACATCTCTATCGAGAAAGTATCCTCAGAAGACAACATTGCCGACATTCTCACAAAACCCCTTAAACGAGAACCATTTAATATTCTTAGACTTGGACTAGGGCTTATGGAACCTACACTATAGTTTTGAACATTAGAATAAAATCATAAAAATCAAAATTAATCATTCAAGTTTTTCATTACTGATGCGGCGGAACCCTTCGACCAAACTGGCGGAAACCCACTTTTTGGTTCCGCCCAGTCCGCCAATTCCCCAGGATGTTTTTATTTTAAATATTAAACCAAACACTCCCTTATCCCTCTACAATAATACATTCACAGTTACTATTCACTTCACAACTCCACCACATACGAAAAATTGGAACTTCTCTTCATCAACCTTGCTCTCTAATCCACATTGTAAGTATTCTAAACATAATTACTCTCCTGATCTGTGTCTAGGAATTCTATTTATGCACAAAATTAAAAAAACTTGGGGTTATGCATTAATTTAATGAAATCATATAGAGCATTGACTGTAAACAAAACTAATCATGTTTCCCATAGTTAGGAATTGGATCTTGTAGAACATTATCATGTTTTCCAAACACCCCATGTCAAATTTTTGTTAAAAATACTTCTCACAACTAGGACAATTTTTTTTCTTCACATTGTTGATACAAAATAAAAACGTTATGTTTAAAACATCACTTGCATAATGTCTCTTGAATGCTAAAGGAAATACATAACTAATATGTATTTTTGGGTACATTGAATTGAAGCTACATTGAATTAGGAGCGTTTGGGTTATCTCTAGTTTTATTACCAAAAAAAAAAAAAAAAAAAAAAATTTGCATAATAAAACGTTTTGAGCATTAAAATGAGTCGAGATAACCGCACCTTCACATTGTTTGCATATAGGCACACACTAGAACTTCAACATTGAAATCATCATTAACTTAGACTAAAATATGATATTTATGTTTCTAGGAACAAACATGCCTCCCGCAACTCATTATGATCATAAAGGAACCCTTGACTATCTTCCCAAACATCACAAAACCAAAGGCTTAACTCCCACTCAAGTCAAAGTTTTTAAGGCCTTAGAAAAATGCTATGTCCACGAGGGTAGAACCATTGACCCCTCATTCTTAGAAGGAACCAATATTCGTAGGGAACTAGCCGCAATCGACTTTGATTGCCTCTTGGATATTGATGAACCAATTTGTCCTAGATTCATTCTAGAATTCTATGCTTCCATCACTCTCCACACCAATGACTATGGTCTCAAGTCCTTATCTTTCATGGTTAGTGGCCACACCTACAACATCTCTCTCAATGAGTTTGCTCAAGTTTTAGGTATTCCTAATAGAGGTACATGTCTTTATACGGACAAGCACACTCTCACAACTCTTGACTCCATCATTGACCGTATCCATCCGTATGATACTCCTCTTGTCTCCAAAGATGTCATTCGTGTCCACCTCTTTGTTAGGACCTCATATACTAGGAGAACCCGTTCTGGTAATGAAGTCAACAAGGACCCTTATGGTATGGAACTAAATGAGCTTAAGCCCCAATTTAAGAAATGGGAAGAAATTCTTAGGGCCAACGTCATTAGCACAATAGGAAATCAGGATCAAATCAATGTTTGTCTTTGTTATATGCTCTACTCCTTATCCACTCGTCAACCCTTCAATTTGGCTTACTACATGGCCAAGAGGATGGCCGACATACCCGTGCTTGGCACCACCGCTCTTCCATATGGGATGCTTTTAACTCGTCTCTTTAGACAATTTGCACCCATTCCTCCAACCGCCCAAGGTCTTCGCCTAGACTACTCTCTCATACCTCATATATTTGTCCCACTTAGTGATAAGAGAGTCTCTAAGGTTCAAGGGAAATGCCTTCATCCTCCTACTTCCTCATCATCATCATCATCATCCATGAGTGAAGATGACGGTCTTCCGAACTCTAGGCTACCACCTCTTGAATACCTCCAACAACTTCCAACTATTGAGAACGAGTCCGAGGAATTCAAGCAAACGACGTTGGCCCTAAGAAGATCGATCGTCAATGAGAGCATGTCTTAAGGAGTGTTTGGCATAACTTGATTATTGAACAATTTGGTAGTTAAACTATGTATTTTATGTTGTTATGTTCTTGTAGGATAATGTGGTAACATCTAGACTATGTCTATGTACTAATCGAATATGCAGGTGGACAACATTGTGATGTTGTCAAATTTTTATTATTTTCACTAAGTACAGTGAAAATCGTTAGCCCACGTTCAAACTCTATCGGTACGTGTGTTTTTACTTGCATTTTTGTCATTTCCAAATCAGATTGAATTAATTACATATGTTTTAGGAAAATTTACGGAATTTGAAACGCGTTTGGGCCTTCGAAAAAGCCCTCTGTTAAGAATTTGGGACTGGCGGATTTGGCGGAACCAATTTTTGGGTTCCGCCAGTGTAATTTCTGGGTAAACCCAGTTTTGGCCCAGCGGACCAGGCGGAACCAAAAACTGGGTTCCGCCCGTGTTATCGTTTGGTTCCGCCAGTACCTGCAGAAAATTTTTCATTTTTCTTGTTTTCACATTTTCTCAAACACCAAATTATCCAATTTAGTTAGAAACATATTCCTTAGTGTTCATTAAGCATATTAGAACAACTTTTACTCACTAGAACCAATAGGAAATCACTTCCCGCCAAAAATTCAATTTAAACATAACTAACCCAAGGAACCTTTCTGCATAAAGGAATGAACCCTCTATTTGGTTCTTTGAAATCCGTGGCACCTCTGACCTCAAAGATTTGCCATGATCACATAGCATTTAGTGCATTTCTTAGTCTTCTCACGCAACCAAACTCCATTGGATTGACTTCCAATGATTTGACAACCTCTTTAAACCTTTCAAATCATTAGAAACCTCCATTTTTGTATGGATGAACATCAAATCCAAACACTCCTTCCAAAAATTCTTCACCTCTATAAATTAGTACATCCTGGATAGTTTATACTCACACCTCACCATCACTTCCTTGAATCTTTAGCATCTCATTACCACCCTTATACCACCATGACAAAGTCAAACAACTCATCACCACCATCTCGACCCATTAGGAGAACCGCTAGGATTAGCGTAAAACCTTGTTGCTTCAACATAACCATCAACCTAAGCTCATCATCTTCGGATGAATCACCACTCATCATCTCATCACCAATCAAGGATGAAAATTACCTTAACCTTGCCACTCCTACACCATCACCTAGACCACAAAATGTCATTTCAACTCCACCACCAACAAAAACACCTATTGATCCAACACCACCATCGACACCAACTCAACCATCTAAATCACCATCGCCTCCAAAATCACCCAAGTTAGAACCCATGGAGCTTTTTGGAACTCCACCAACTTCACCTCATCCATTCTTACAAGATTTAGATGACCTTCCTCCTAGAACAACAAATCCACCACCATTGCCTTCATTTGACTCTATTGAACGAATGTCAAATCAACAACCACGGGCTTTCTTTGAGCCCAATGTACCATTTGAACAAGAACCACCTCCACAACAAGAAACATCACAACCATCACAACCCAAACCATTGTTATTTCATCCCATCCACAAAGACATCCATGGACCTCTATATGGAGAGCCCAACTTTCAACACCATGATCAACCACCACCTCAAGACTCTCAACCACAATCTCAATCCCAATCCCAACACTTTGAGTCCTTCTTTCCCTCCTATGAGGAAATTGAAGCTTCCTTATGGAACAACCCACCAAACACCTATGAGGAGATCAATGATCGCCTCGATAACTTATATGCCTTTAAGAACATGGTAGATACACACCTCCATCAAGCCATGGAATTTCAAACCACCTTACTTTCTTCCATCATAGCACCCACTTCCAACCAACAAACACCCAATGTACCACCACCACAACCTTCCATCAATGAACCCATCCTCCCACATCCTCGTCATGGTTGCTCTCACTGTGAGAGAACGGCTAGGATTTACGAGAAAATCAAAATTATGGTTCACCAACTCCAAGACGAAACCTGCTTCATCCTACAACACATTCTCGAGCGTCTAAATGCTCTTTCCCATCCTCCCCAACCTTAGAGCTTCCATTAGGAGGATACTCCTTCATTTAGGACCTTGTTTTTCTTTCCTTTTATAGATGTAGGATTTCTTGTTTCTAAGTTATTTTCCTTTTTTGCATTTTTTTTATTTCCTTTTTAGAAGTAGGACTTTTTGTATTTCTTGTCTTTTATTTTGACTTTTGTCAAAATAAAATTTTACTTGAAATGAAGATTGGTTCTACTGTATATTATGCATTGTTGGTTGATTATTCACTTGTTGTGATTGTGTCATTATTGATTATCTATCACTTTGTTGGATGATACTTTCTATTACTACATATCATACTTGTCTTATCGACAACTAACATTTTTTTTGTAGGATCAAAATCCATGTATCCTTTACTTGGCACCCCATTTAGGGGGAGTATTGTCCAAGGGGGAGCATGTGGCTTGCATCTCATTCCGCTACGCAACTCTTCTTTTTGTTTCGACAAAAAGGGGCAGAATATATATTAACTCACCTTTTGCATATCATTTTAGCATATCATTCTCATATATAATTAAAAGTTGAATAAAACAAAGTTTAATATAGATTTTTAAAAAGACTTGATACTATAATTATCTATTTGCTTAAAAATAAAATTTATGTTTTGTCCTCAACAAAAAGTGGGAGATTGTTAATACAAATATCGCCTAAAAACGTTATTTATATTTTACGATCTTTGCTAAATTTTGTTAACGACAAAGTGTAAACTTTATTTTTAGCAAAACATAAATATTGTTTAAGTCTTTCATATATAAACTTTATTTCAAAGTTAATATTACATTTGCTACATTTACATTTCACAAAAACATAACATTTTCATATTTTTAATAATAGAAAATGTAGTATGACATCATGGCATGCATCATGTGTAATCTTAGAAAGATTTCCAAAATCTTATAGTTGACTTTGGTAGATTTCATGCATATCTTGGTTAGATTCTTACTCAACATATCTTGTAGTTGACTTTGAATGATCTTGATTAGACTTGTCATAGATATGGAAAGATTTCTTGAAGATTTGACTGTCAGACCTGGCGGAACCCTTGGGGTACAAGGGCAGAACCCTTGATTTGGTTCCGCCAGATCCGCCAGACAGCTGTCTTGTTTTGCCTATAAATAGCAAGCCACATTCAAGAAATCCTTCATCACTCTCGATCATATTTTGCGTATACACTCTCATTTCATTCATCTAACTCAGTAGTATTCCATTTTTTGTGAGATTCTCTTATAGCAAGAAGATCACAAGTTCATTCGAAAGTGTACAAGTTTCAACATAACGTTGCAAGACTTGTTATCTTAGCATTGTGTAAACTCGTGTAGTTTATACTTCATTTGATTGTATATATTCAGTAGTGATAGGTTAGTATTTTAGTCCTTAAAATACATAGAGTGACGGGAGTGGTTGTACCCTTGTAAAAGAACTCGACATCTAGCTTTGTGTCGGTAATCTTGTGTAAGCGACGTGTAAGGTTTTCTCCGCCGATGAAGGGAGCTTGTTGACTAGTGAAGGAAACTCTCGAGTTGGATACTCGGGGAGTGGAGTAGGGCAAGGAAAAGAGTCCTTGTAGCCGAACCACTATAAACATCCGTGTTGTGGTTTGATTATTTCTTACTTTATCTTGCACTTTACTTATTGTCTATTATTTGCAATTGTCAATTACACGTAAAGTTTTCAAAGATAATTAAATTAAAAACCGGTAAACTATTCAACCCCCCTTCTAGTTTTCCACATCATCCTTTGATGCTTATTGGGAAATCCGATATCCTAAATCTTATCGATTAACGTTTATCTATTGGCATAATTAATAAACGGCTTTAGATTTACGTAAGAGAACCCTTATCGAAAAACATTGAGGACAATGTTTCATTTTAGTCTGGGGGGTAATCTTTCGATTTGATTTTTACCTTGCACTTTGCCTTATACTCTCGCAACCCCGTTTTTCCTCCAAAAAATTGAAAAAAATTAAATTTTGCAAAAATATAATAAGTGTTTTGACACATTGTTGATTTTCCGTTGGTGAGAGTAGGAATAAAATTTTGACTTGACCGAGCGTGTTGAGCTCTAGCTTGTCCCCTTAACCTTTATAATTAAAAGCTTTTGCTAGTCGTTTATACAAGAAGCTATAAAACGCGAATTCTAGCCAAGAATTTGCAAGTTTCCATAATTGACTTTGAATATGCAAAGCTTAATTATTCGACTAAGCATTCGCGGATCTTATTATTTAGGATTTTAAATTTGCGAAGAACGAAAAATGATAGTGTTATTTATAAGTTAGATGCTAAGCATGGAGTAGTTGGATCTCTTTAGAGCTCATAGAAGTTACTTGTGGGTTTTTGCTCCTATCAGCTAAATAAACACCAAAAATAAAAATTTCTCAATAATTAAAGGTGCACGGTTTTGGCGATAATTAGTTTTTACTCCTTCTTTAGAGAATTCTTGCTTATGAAAGTTGGGTACACATCAAGGTACTGCCAGCGTTGCGGGGAAATAAACTACTGATTCCTGATAGTACGTGCTATTGTTTCAATTGTCAAAAGACCGCAGGACTCGGGATTTGGCGCCATATATATAATAATAAACCAAATAATAATCCAAAGCCATAAAAGTTTTCTGTTTCCTGACGGTTCGCTCCCGTTGACTCAGACTTCAAAAAGGCAGAGGAAAATCCCAAGGTCATTATAAAACTCCTAATTCTTGACGGTTAGCTGCCGTTGTTTTGGTTGTATAAAGGACCGAGGGTGTAACACCCCCAAAATTCGATTATAACAGCGGAAGACTAATTTGGGTGTTACGTAGAGGATCACAGTCATAATCATAGAAAACGACTCAAAAGACGTTTTGAGTGTTATTTATTGAATTCAAATGCAAGAGAGTTTCAATTGTTATTACATCACAATATTATAATTGTTTGAAAATGACTGTTTATTGTTACACCACTGACTCCTAGGTCAATTGCCCACTACATGCCTCTAATAGCTTGCTTCAATTACCTGAGATAAACATGCTAAAATGTCAACAAAATTGTTAAGTGAATCAATAGCGTTTACAGTTTGATAATCATTTTGAACACAATAAGTATTTCAATCGTAAATCCGGTGTGTGTGTTTTTGTATGCATATTGCACTAAGTCTCATGAACGCAACCTTAACGTATATGTAATCAGGGGGGCCCTTGTGTAGGAGTTTTGCCGTCTCTCCTAGGATATTCAAATAAAGTGCATCTGCCTATCCATCCGACTATCACAAAGGAAATATCTCGGACTAGCACAAATGGGTTGTTAACCAAATAGATCTATTCACAGTACTTGCGTTCACTCACACTTAGCAAGTGATTAAGGTTCATGATATAAGGGACTTTCATATAAAGGGGCAACGGTGTATCTTATGCAATAATCATTCAGAGGCATACATAGTGAAATACTTGTGTTCTAGTTTGTAGCATGTATCTCCCCACGAGTTTGTAAAACATGTAAAAGTGGGACTATAAACTCACCTTAGTCGGGGGTGTGTGTGTAGGCAATCAAGTAGTATCAAATGCAACGAGTGAGTGGCTCCAACACGTAACCTGGATAATATGGGAAAACTCAGTCCCTGACGGTGTGGGTGGTGTGATATACTTAAAATGTGGAAATTCAAGGATAATATTATACTTAATATTATCTTACTTTTGATTCGATGAATATCGTTCTTCCGAACATTGTTGGGTGTTAAGTTATGTTTCACATAACTGTGTGGTGTTTTCCTTGTAATATGAGATAGAAATCTTGGTGTGTGTGTAGAATCATGTTATTACTGGTTAAACCTTGTGGTTGTGGGAAATTTATATTTTATACCCTGTTGGTGTATATTTACCCTTTTAGTCCTTGATCTTTGGTAAAATGACATTTATGGCACAAATATATAAAATGTAAACTTTCATCATTATATTTTCCAAGTATTTCATTTCTGGCCCTTGAACTTATAGAAATGTCATTTTTATATCAAGGTTTGTGAAATTACAAGTTTAGTCCTTAAACTTTATATGATATTCATTATTAGTTTACAAGTTGTAAATATGTCATTTTAATACCCTTGGTTTGTAAATATTCCAATTCCATCTTTATTTCTCTGAAAAGATAGTTTTTATACCCTTTTTCCAATAATTACAACTTTAGTCCTTATAGTTTCAAAAATGACACTTTTAGTCCTTATAAAATACATATTTATATTTCTAGCACTTATATCATCCAAATGGTCAATAAATGTAATTCTTATTCTGAATATACTGTTTTGAAACCATAATTACAGAAATGACAGTTTAGGTCCTTGTAGTTTAAAGTATTTGTAAAATTAGTCCTTTTTACATATAATGTTCATTTTAAGTCCTTATAGCCTCAAATTTACACAAATGACTTAAAATCATTTATATTTACTGGTTATACATTTAGTTTGCAAAAATATCAGTTTTAACCCATAATTTACAGAAATGGCAGAAACAGTCCTTGTAGTTTATATAAATTGCATTTTTGGTCCAAATTACACTTTTACTTATAAACTCTTTACTTTTAAGTTGTTATGTTCCCAGAAGCTCATAGGAGCTGTGGTGAGCTTATTTGATCGCTTATTCAAGCTTATAGCTTATTAGTGTGTTAAGTGGGCTTAGTTGGCCTGTTAAGGCCCATTGGGTGTTCTGTGGGTCCACTGGACTTGCCACTGCTTGGACATGTTCTTGGGCTCTTATTGTACTGTGCCAAAGTGAGGAGGGGGTTGGTGGGCTCTAAAACAGGCCACAACCTTTTTGGCAGTTTAGTGGGCTTAAGCCCATTTAGGGTGTGTTGAGTTTCTGTGTAGCGTGTGAACTGCTCAAGCTTTGAGCTTGAGAGAGGGATCAAGTGAGCTTGTGAGTGAGTATATTTAGTGTAGCTCGATTGTTTAGGATCCATAGAAACAAGTTAAGCCATAAAACTCATATGGTGTAGTTGTGGAAATCAAAGTTTGAAAGTCATAGTGAATGAGTAAAACTGTTTCGGTATATATTAAAACACTTAGTGAAATTTTGTATAGGTTCATGTAACTTATTAGACGTGTGATTTTTAGTGTGTTCAAGGTGTGTTAAACTTATATAAAGTTCATAACCTCTTTATTAGTCATATAGAGAATTGAGTGAGTGAGTTTATTAGACTTGAGCTTAACGAGACTTAGGTTTTAATGAGTGAAAGTGTATGTGAGTTATACGTATAGAACATGGTAATAAGATAAAAAATAAACTAAGTGTTGGAATACGCTTACTACACCTTCAAAGGTGTGTCAATTTCTAACTGTGGTGTCGAGGTGAGGGCTTGAGAGCTTGAGACCTGGTTCCTAGCACAGCAAAGGCACGAGAGAAACTTGGATTGAGATTGGTTGAGTTGTGATCACCTAGTTCCCGCTTGCTTTCTTCTCGTTACTCAACTGTGAGCTAAGGGGGTGTTTGTTTTAATGTAGTATGAGTTTGTACGTAGAGTAGATTGCATGAATCTGGTTTTAACATGAAGATAATGACCCAAGTTGAGGGCAAAAGGAATATGTCAGAGTAGGGTAGGGGTAGGATTGCTTGATTGGCTGCAAGTTGCACTTCCAAGTGTTACCTTGGGTCGGTTCTTGTGGTGACGAGGACTAGGGCTTCTAGATGCTCGATTTAATTTCATGTAGCAAGCAAGCAGGTGAATGGTAGTACTGAGGTCTTAAGGTCCTCATGTGGTGGAGTGTTCAAGGGGTAAATCGTATAGGGTGTTTGTTTGGTCGCATAAATATTCAGAGGGTGCGTTTGGGTTAGTAATCGTGACCAAACCACATGCAAGTGATGGAATACTGATCTAGAGTTGTTGTGCTTGATCATGCATAGGTTTCATGATGTTTTAGTTTATTTGTGATAGTTGTAGAGATTGTGGAAATCTCATATATCCAAACGAATCATAATGTGTCCAAAAGAATACGTATAGGTCGAAAATATTGGTGTGAGACTTCGAGAGCTTAGGGGTGACTTTAGCTTAGGTTAAGTGACTTAACATGAGTGATCATGGACCCTTGAATGCCTTAGAAAGCCTCATGCATGCTCTTGTGAGTTGTGAGAGTTTTGTATGTACGTTTGCGTATATATCGAGACCTAGAAAATAAGTTAGGGCACGTTTGTGAGTTGTGAGACTTGTGAGTTACTTGAAGTCATTTGAGAGGTTTTGGAACTCATTAGAATCAATGGCAATGCGTTTTGCATAATGTGATCAAAGTTGGGTACGTTAAGAAGTTATGGTGACCTCGATAAGCTTTGCTCGTGTTTCACTTTTCATTTATACGTATTTTACAATACTAAATGTTGAACTCGATTCTTTTGATGATGAAGAATCATGTTGTGCATTTTAATTCATAGGTCATTTGTATAGATTTCAAATAATCGAGCCAAAGTAAACGTGTTTAAGCTTGTGTGTTTGAGTATATATATATGAATTCGGATTGGGCTTGGCTTTGGGCTAGATGAATAGTAAGCCCATAAGAGTTTTAGTTTTGATCCGTGTAGTGGTATTTGGGTTTTAATCCATAGGCTAGCATGTGTGGGGCTCACCTGAGTGTAAATGAGTTATTTTGGCAATGTGGGGTCCACCTGAGACAAAAGTTGGGCCCACAAGTGTGTGTGTACTGTGGTGTGTATGTGATCAAAACTGATCCATAACTTGTGTTGTACACTTTCCAGGACATTGTGAGTTGCGTGTTAGCTCGTTCCAGACTTGTGTGTAGTACATAACATGTACCAATTCATAGTTGCATAGCATAAACAAAAGTTTAAAATTTTGCCTAAAAATGGGTGTGTGAATAGTGATTTATAATTAACTAATGATTACTGTTTGTTAATTATTAGGGATTTTTGCAAGGTATTACAGTACCTACCCGTCATTCAAATTTCGTCCCGGAATTTAAGTTTGTGTGTGGTTGTGTGTGTTCTCCAGGAACAGGTGTGGGTATTTGGCGCGAATTTGATCCTCACGCTCCCAAGTATACTTGGGTCCTCTTTGAGAGCTCCATCGAACTTTGACGATAGGAATACGGGTTTGCTTTAATTGTTTCACTTCCCGGTCCATAATTTCCACGGGTTCCTCTGTGAAAGTGAGTTTGTCATCGAGTCGAATATCTTTCAGTGGAATTACAAGAGATTCGTCGGATAAGCATTTCTTTAGGTTTGATACGTGAAACACGTTGTTTACTCGACTGAGTTTTTTCCGGAAGTTCGAGTTTGTAAGCTACAGGACCAATCCTTTCTAGGATTTTGAAAGGTCCGATATATCGGGGGTTTAGTTTGCCACGCTTTCCAAAGCGCACTGTTCCCTTCCAGGGGGACACTTTCAACATAACTTTGTCTCCTACCTCAAACTCCATTGGTTTTCGTCTCACGTCAGCATAACTCTTCTGCCTATCTCTGGCAGCTTGCAGACATTGTCTGATCCTAACGATCTTCTCAGTCATTTTGAGAATCAGTTCAGGTCCTGTGATTTGTGCTTCTCCTACTTCAGCCCAACAAACGGGTTATCTGCACTTTCGACCATAAAGTGCTTCAAAAGGTGCCGCCATGATACTGGCATGATAATTGTTGTTGTATGAAAACTCTGCCAACGGCAAGTGTTTGTCCCAACCTTTACCAAAATCAATTACACCTGCCTGAAGCATGTCTTCCAGTGTCTGTATCGTTCTCTCACTTTGTCCATCAGTCTGTGGGTGATATGCGGTACTCATATCTAAGCGGGTGCCTAAAACTTTTTGTAGCGATTGCCAAAAGTTCGAGGTGAAACGGCTATCTCTATCATAGATAATTGAGATGGGTACCCCGTGTCGGGTCACTATTTCCTTCAGATATAACTGCGAGTGTGCTTACATCATCCGTTTCTCGGATAGGTAGAAAATGAGCAGATTTTGTGAGACGGTCAACAATGACCCAAATAGTGTCTAAGACGGTGGGTGTTTTCGGGAGTTTGGTGATAAAATCCATTGTGATTCGTTCCCATTTCCATATTGGAAGGTCGGGTTGTGTGAGTAACCCTGATGGTCTCTGGCATTCTGCCTTTACTCTTGAACAAGTCAAACACTTTCCAACATACTCTGCTATGTCGGCTTTCATGTTTGGCCACCAGTACAACTTCTTGAGTGCCTGGTACATCTTATTAGAGCAAGGGTGGATAGAATACTTAGACTTGTGTGATTCGTGCATGATGAGGTCTCGAATACCTCCGAAAAGTGGGATCCAACTTCTCTCCTTAAAACATAACGTTCCATCTGTTCTCTTTACAAAGCCGTTTTCACTTTCCGGCATGCCATAGATCTTTTCCTTGGGTCGGTTCTCTTCTCTGAGAGCTTCAGATTGTGCTTTGAGAATCTGCGCGGGGAGTGGTGAACAAATTGTCATTCCCAATGAGCGAACACGGAGGGGTTTAATACATTCTTTCCTGCTTAAAGCATCGGCTACAACGTTAGCCTTTCCTGGGGGGTATCGTATTTCGCAGTCATAGTCGTTGAGCAGTTTTAACCATTTGCGTTGCCTCATATTTAACTCCTTCTGATCAAGAATGTGTTGTAGGCTTTTGTGATCGGTGAATACTGTACACTTAGTACCATACAGATAGTTTTCTTCATTCTTCATGTGTTGTGTAGTTTTCTTCATTCTTCTTGAGTTGCCTAGAAGCATACGCGATAACCTTTTTTCCTTTGCATTAACACTGCACCTAAACCGTGATGTGATGCGTCGCAATATACCACGAAGTCTTCACTTCCTTCGGGTAATGCTAAGATAGGTGCTTCACAAAGCTTTTGCTTTAGGAGTTGGAAAGATGATTCTTAGTCTTTTCCCCATTCATACTTCTTATTCTTCTGTGTGAGCTCTGTCAAAGGTTTTGCGATCTTTGAGAAGCCTTCGATGAATCTTCTGTAATAACCAGCAAGTCCTAAAAATTGCCGGATCTCGGTGGTGTTTGTGGGAGAAGTCCATTCTTTCACTGCCTTAATCTTGGTTGGATCGACATGGATGCCTTGACTGTTAATGATGTGCCCAAGAAATTGTACATTCTGTATCCAAAACTCACATTTGGAAAATTTTGCCTACAATTGTTCTGCCTTAAGCAACTCTAGAACAGCTTTCAGGAGTTCGGCATGTTCTTCTTGATTGCGTGAGTAGATGAGTATGTCGTCAATGAACACAATCACGAAATTATCTAAGTATGGCTTGCATACTCGATTCATTAAATCCATGAATATTGCAGGTGCATTGGTTAAACCAAACGACATTACTTGAAATTTGAAGTGTCCATAACGTGTCATGAACGCGGTTTTGGGAATATCTTCCTCTCTAACCCTTAACTGATGATATCCTGATCGCAGATCAATTTTTGAGTAAACACTCGATCCCTGCAACTGATCAAATAAATCGTCGATTCTGGGTAGTGGGTATCGGTTCTTCACGGTGAGTTTGTTTAGTTCTCGGTAGTCGATACACATATGGAATGATCCATCCTTCTTCTTAACGAATAATACTGGAGCTCCCCAAGGTGAGGAACTTGGTCTTATGAATCCTTTATCAGACAGTTCCTTTAACTGCTCCGACAACTCCTTCATCTCTGATGGTGCTAATCTGTAGGGTGCTTTAGCTACTGGTGCTGCTCCTGGCACTAGATCTATCCGGAACTCTACTTGTCGAACCGGTAGAAGACCAGGTAGATCTTTTGAAAATACTTCGGGAAAATCTCTCACTATGGGTACGTCCTCAAGTCGTTTCTCTTCCGACTTGTTCTCCGTTACTTGAACCATAAACACTTGACATCCTTCATTGATGTACTTTACTGTTCTGATGAACGAGATAATACCGAATCGGGTTCTATTCCGATCTGTGAGGATCTCTATTGAAACACTGAAAGGTGATTAAACCTTTATAACGTGTGTATATGATATCTTGAGTGAATATGATTAAGTATGCAGAATCTACTTAACCACACTTAGAAGGTTGTAAGTTATTGGAAATGGAATAGTTAAATTTGTTGTCTAACAATGAAAGCTTAACACCAAACGATTCAATATTATTCAAAAAAATACGAGTGATCTTTCTTATCACTAGGGTTACAAAGACCTTGAATCTTATAAGTTATAATCACTAATAGTCACACAACATCTAACTTTTTTTTTTTTTTTTTTTTTTTTTTTTTTTTTTGACTATTAAACTAAGTTCTTCCTTTTATAGTCCAAGGAAGATCTTTTACAATATTGTCAAGTCTTGTCGAATTTCTAGCTAGCTTATGACGAGCATGTCAGTCATTAAGATACAACATGTATCAAAGTTTACAACTCATTAAGAGTGTTCAATTTGATGACTGATGAAAGATATTATCTAGTGACTACACTTGACTTTTATACACATAATATCTTATCCAATAAGCAGTAGAATGAGTCACAACAATGAGTCATATCAGCAGAATCATCAATCAGCAGCAACAATATGTACTATCAGCAGAAACCACTATCAGCAGAAACAACTTCATTATCAGCAGAAACAGATATACTATCAGCAGAATCACACTTAGTGAAATCTTCAGAATATTTAATTCCCAACAATCCTCCCCTAAACATGTGATTCCCTAATCAAACATGTTTTCTGAATTAAATTTCTTTGAATGAGGAATTGTGAAGATCTTTCAAACACTTCATAGTCAGACCCTTGATCTGAACTTTCTTCTCTTTTGTGTGATTTGAATCTCTTTCTCAGTAACTTATCTGCTTTCTGTTCTTTGACTTCAACAATATCAATCCTTTCTATTGCTCCAATTTTGGACTAAAAGATGGTGCAATTTCCTTGAATGGAGGAATTATAAGAGGCAATGGTGCTGTGTATCTTGGATGCTTGTTCCAAGAAGTAGAAACTTTTTAATTAGCAACTCTTTGTAATGAACTAAAATTGAAACTTTTCTCCTTTTGACCTAGATAGAACTTTCTCCTTTTGAATGCATCATCTCTTCTGAAGAATATAATACTCCAGAATTTTGTTCATGAAGAATGTTCTTGTCATTTTCAACCTCTATGTCATCATCTTGTATGCTCTTTTCTTTTCCTTCCTTACATTTGGTTAATCTTCCTTTTGTGGGCTTTTATAACCTCCCCTGAGATTTTTGTTCCCCCCTGAGCAATTTCCTCCCCTGAAGAATTTCCTCCCCTGTTTGGAAGATCTCTCACAATCATATCACCATCATCTGATCTAGTAATTTCCTCTCCTGAACATGTTTTCAGACAATGTTGTACATGAAGCCATCAATTCCTTAAAAGTTACTATGCTGCCCTCATCACTTCCAGGTGTGTAACCTCCTGTGAGTGGTGAATCATGGGGCAGTGACTCATAATTCATCATTTGATGATTTTCTAAATCACTTTGAAAATCATTTTTAAGAAATATTTGACTTAGTAGTATGAACACGATTTTATTATTAAAAATCATAATACTTTCAACCATTTTGAAGGGATTAAGTGTAGTAATAGACACTTAATCAAAATTTCGGTTTAAAGCAACCTCTGGTTGTGTGACAACCAATGTTTTCAGTTATAAATAACTGCCTGTGTAAATATAAACCTATTCAAAAGGCTTTCTTGATAGGTTTTCCAGCTCGTGGCATTTGTTACCTCTAACACAAGTGTTAGATTCACGTTTGCTCGCTGTTCTTTCTATCAGATATCCTTAGATTGATCACATTATACTTGAAAGTATAAAATGATAGAAAGTGAGTTGTATCAGTTACTATCTGATCAACTTAGTCATCAATTCAATATGAAACAACATAATTAGGTTTCAAGTAGGATGTTTTAAGGAGTTTTGAATTCCCAAACTCTTTCTATCATGAACCTATTATGTCAGCAACAAGTATCAGCATTCTGCTGTTCATACATTTCACTTGAAATTTCCTTTGTGCTCAAATATTCATACCTGAAATTGTTAGTCTAAAATCAAAAGAACAAGGTACAAAGTACTTGTCTTGTATTAGAATAATCATAGGACTAACTATATGAATAACACAATTTAAATTTGTACTAGCAGTACAAACTTTTGTAATAACAGTACTAATTTACAAAGCCAACATTACAAACAAAGATTTATTTACAAAAACACATCAGATTGAAAAATTCAAAGATTAAGCATTCCAATACTTGCTACCAAGTACTGAAACCTTCCAACATCAAAAGATTTTGTAAGAAGATCTGCAACATTATGATCTGAAGCTATTTTCATGACTTGAATTAGCTTTTTCTCATTGCAATCTCTAATAAAATGATGTCTAATTTCAATGTGTTTTGTTTTAGAATGTTGTACTGGATTTTTAATTATGCAAATTGTACTACTATTATCAATATGTATGACAGTGTGTAAGAAATTGTACCCATAGTCAAGAAGTTGGTTTTGCAGCCATAGAACTTGACCACAACAATTTGCAGCAGCTACATATTCAGCTTCAGTTGTTGAAGTAGCCACAATTGTTAGCTTTTTACACTACCATGAGATAAGTCTACACCCAAGGAATTGACATCCTCCAGTTGTTGACTTTCTGTCCAAGCTAGCACCAGCATAATCACTATCCGAATATGCTACCAAGTCAAAAGGTGATTCCCTAGAATACCATAAACCCAACCTAGGTTGACCTTTGAGATATCTAAAAATCCTCTTGACTGCAGTTAAATGAGAAACCTTAGGAGTTACTTGAAATCTTGCACAAGCACAAACAGAGAACATGATGTCAGGTCTGGATGATGTGAGATACATCAATGAGCCTATCATAGATCTGTATGTGTGTACATCCACATTTTCTCCATCTGCATCTTTATTAGTCAAGATAAATATGTTGCAGAGATTCTAATGGCTTCAATTCTTGCTACGGGAGCAAAAACTTCTTCATAGTCTATCCCTTCTTCTTGTGTGTACCCCTGAGCTACTAGTCTAGCATTATTTCTTATCACTATGCCCATTTCATCCCTTTTATTTCTGAAAACCCATTTAGTGCCAATTACCCTTACTCCTTTGGGTAAATCAACTAGCACCCAAACCTTCTGAATCTTGAACTGAAGAAGCTCTTCTTGCATAGCCTCTACCCAGCTTGAATCATCTAGGGCTTTAAGAATGTTCTTTGGTTCATCTTGTGAGAGAAAACATACAAACAAACAAGATTTTAAAAACTCATGCTGTTTTGAAGCATAAAGGGCATCAAGAAGCCCTTGTTGGTCTGAAGACATCAGTTGTTGCCTTGTTTTCACTCCTGATTGTATATCTCCAATCACATTATCCAGGGAGTGGACTTTGTGAATCCTTGTGTGTAGTGTAGAAGGAACTTGATATTCTGGTGGAAGGTTGTTGAAATCCACCTCATCTTCTAAGAATTCTGCTTCAGTTGAGTCTGATGGACCATCAGTAGAAACATTTGGCCTATCAGCAGAAACTTCTGGTTTATCAGCAGAAACTTCTGGCTCAGCAGCAGGAACAGTTTGCTTAGCAGTAGGAACAATTTTGGTACTGCTGACTTGAAACTTTTGTTCACCAGTTCCATCTTCTTTGTTTTCACCTTCAATATCTTCTTTAGCTTTACCAGAAGAAGATTCACCAATTATTGAAGTTGAATCCACACTTGAACTTATCCATAATGGCATCATCACATAATCTTGAGATGTCTCCTTTTCTAATCCTGCTTCATCTGTTGCATCATCAGTTTGTGAACCTGAAAATTCATTAGTTTTTGCAACAAAAGGCACATAATTCATTGAATTGGTTAGAGATTCAAGATCAAATAGCCATTTTGGTCCTTGACCTTCTACATTGGATTTGTTTTCTAAAAACTCCACATGTAGATTTTCCTCTACTCTCCTAGTTCTTAAGTTGTATACTCTAAATGCTTTGCAATTGAGAGAATATCCAACTAAGAATCCTTCATCTGCTTTACCATCAAGCTTTCCTAGATGGTCTAAGGTATTCAGAATTGTCACATGACATCCAAAAGGTCTAAGAAATCCTATTGCAGGAGTTCTACCCCTAAACAGTTCATATGATGTCTTATTGTGAGGTTGTACAACTAAAACTCTGTTCTGAACATAGCAAGCAGTGTTGACTGCTTCTGCCCAAAAAGTTATAGGCAACTTAGAGTCAGCTAACATAGTTCTAGCAGCTTCTATTAGTGTTCTATTCTTCCTTTCGGCAACTCCATTCTGTTGAGGAGTTCTTGCAACACTAAATTCTCTTTTAATACCTTTTTCTTTGCAGAAAACATCCATAACTCTATTTTTGAATTCTGTCCCATTATCACATCTAATGACTTTTACTCTTTTGCTTACTAGGTTTTCTATCTCTGTAATGAAAGATTTAAGGATGCTAGAAGTCTCATCCTTAGTTCCTAAAAAGAAAACCCATGTAAATCTGCTATAGTCATCAGTTATAACAAGACAATATCTTTTATGCATTATACTACTTACTGAAACAGGTCCAAATAAGTCCATATGAAGCATAAACAATGATTGATTGATAGAGTTAAAAATCTTGGGCTTACAAGTGGCTTTATGTTGTTTGCCTTTAAGACAAGCAATGCATGTTTGATCATTTTCAAATCGTTTATGAGGTAAACCTCTTACCAAACCATCTTTGACAATCTTATTTATGGTTTTGAAATTAATATGACCAAGCCTCCTATGCCATTTCATTGATTCATCCAATGTGGCCTTTGCAACAAGACAAGTTAGATTCTTTTTAGGAACAATGTTCTTCATATCAACACTGTACATGTTGCCTTTTCTTGGAATTTTAAGAAGCACTTGACTTTCATCAGACATCTTAGAATCAGAAGAAAGTACAAGACATTCAGTGTCAGTAAAAAGAACCTTGTTCTTTTTGTCACACATCTGTGAGACACTAAAAAGATTATACTTAAGCTCTTGCACATAGTACACATCTTCAAAATCTAAATTTCCGGTTTTAATTGTACCTTTACCAGAAATTTTGCCACCAATACCCCCTCCAAAGCTAACATATCCTCCATTGAATGATTGAAAGTCTGAAAGATAAGACATGTTGCCTGTCATGTGCCTTGAACATCCACTATCTGAGAATCCTTGATCTCCATCATCTTTTGATGAATGTTCCTGCACACAAATAAGAGTATTAGTTTCCTTTGGGGACCCAAGCCATTACTGACTTGGATCTGCCTCTTGCATCAATGAAATGTAATCTTTTGAGAACAGTTGATGCAACATTGGATTTAAGAATCCAACATGCTGAGGCCTTAACAGCATTTGCCCTGTATTTCCTAGCAGCAGTGTTAACTGTTTGCCTAGCAGTGGAAACTGCTGGCTTTGCAGTTGTACCCTTTGGTTTCCAAACTTGTTTTTGGACCACTGCTTTTGCTTGAATGGGCCTTTGAACAGTTTTAGGTGCATGTTTGAAAGTTGTTTTTGCACTCTTAGCTGTTGATTTTGGGTAAACAGTCAGATATGGTCTATCAGCAGTAACTGCTTGTTTAGCAGCATGAACTACTTTTGCTCTATCAGCAGGAACTGCTCTTCTAGCAGCCGACTTAACAGCAGGATCTGTGTTTGAGCTAGACTTGTTTGAGACTGTTCTGGGTTTAATTCTAGTGGAATTAGAGTGAAAGTGAGATTGAGGAGTTTGCCTTTTGTAGTTCACTCTATTGTATTCATACCCAGATACCCATTGGTTGCAGAAAGCTGCAAGATGGTCAAAACTACCACATGTGTAACAAGCTTTGTTATAAAAAGCAAAGTCATCACCTAGTTGGTGACACTTGAGGCCATTCCAATTCCTTTGGTTGCCTCTGGGCTTGTTTGTGGTTCTATATTGTTCACAATATCTTACTGGTTCCCTAACATGTTTAACATTTGTTTTAGGCCAATCAGTACTATGTTTGACTACCTTAGGAACACTTGTTCTTGCTTTCTTAACCACTTCAGGTTTAGACATAACCTGTGATTCTTCATCACTATCAGATGTACAGTTTTCAACAATTTTATCATCTGATTTGCTAACAGAGGACACCTTGTCCTCATAAAGTGAAGTTTTACTTAAACTTTCACTTACTTCGTCTACCTTAGAACTCTCAGTAGATTTAGGACCATATTTCATTGTTTGTTCTTGAAACTCAGCAAATCTTGTGTGTGCTAGGTCTATACCTGGAGGTGAAGGAACACCTCTGTATGGTGGAGGAACAGTTTTGTATCCAACACCAGACTTAGCTTTATTAATTACTTGAGCTTCCCAAAGTATATTAATCTTATCTGAGGCATGTTCTAGAGTGCCTACTGATATCTCAACATTTTCATATGCCTTTTTGTGCTCAACTAGTGATTCATTTAGCACAACTATGCATTCATCTTTGAACTCTATATTTCTTTTTAAGGCATTCATGTCATCAGTAAACCTAGATTCATTTTCTCTAAGGTGTAAGAGTTGTTTTTCAACAACAGCTAGACCTCTTTTATGATTAGCTAAATTAGCCATACAGTTATATAGCTCTTCTAGTTGATCATCAAATTTCTTTTTAAGGTCTATATAAGCTTTAAGAGCACAGCAAGATTCAGAACATTTGATTATAGAATTTACCTCTGAATCAGAAAGAGCCATTAGATCAGTCTCAGTGGCCACCAGTGCAGCATTTGTTGGTGCTTCCTCTTCATCATTCATAAAGCTCCAATCAAAACTAACACCATCAATGGCTAGCATAGCCTTTGGCTCTTCTACTGTGAGTTCCTTCCTCTTCTCTTGCTTATACCATGTGTTTCTATTATCCTGCTTCCTTGGGCTTCTACATTCTTTGGCAAAGTGTCCCATCCTATGACAGTTGAAGCGCTCCACTTTCTTCTTATCAAACCCAGCAGTTTCATTACCATTTATGGTAATCTGCTTCCCAGTTCTCTGCCAGAACTTCTTAGCCCTCATGCTAAGTAAAGCAACCTGCCACTTAATATCCATCTCTTCCAAATCATCACTATCTACCTGCTCAAGGTCTTCATGATTTAGAGGAGAACCACTAGATTGACTGGTTAGAAAGGCATAAAAGGTTGGATCTCCAAGTCCAACAACATTCTTCTGTGAACTTGTAGAAGGACCACCATAATTAGCATTAGAAACACCTTCATCTACCTCTTCAGACTTACTAATACTAGGAGATGACAAGAGTGCCACATTCCCAGAACTAGTATTGTAGTTTCCAGACTTCTTTAGACTTTGTTCAACAATTTTGAAGTTGTTGTACAAATCATTGAGTTTCATGGTTTCAATGTCTGACTTATTCATCCAGACAACCACATGAGTATGGAACTCATCAGGTAGACTTCTCAAAAACTTCATGTTGAGATCTTCCTTTGAAGTCTCAACCCCCAACACAGATAACTGACTGACAAGCTTATGCAGTCTTGAGAATAGCTTATCAAGAGATTCATTGCCATTTGAACTAAAGTTTTCAAATTGTTGTTTTAGCAATGTCTTCTGTGTTTTCTTCGTAGTTTCATTACCACCAAACCATGCACAAATCTCTTCAAAAAGAATTTTTGCATCAGGATACTTGCTAAAGGATAGCATCTGCTCACCAGGAATGGTCATAAGCAACAAGTTTCTTGCTTTTTGATCATTTCTCTTCTGTATCCTTTCATCATTTGAAGTTGGTCCAGTATTTCTTCTACTCATTGTTTTGCCTTTAGGACAACATCTGTATAGCCTGGTGTAAAAGAATCACCATACAGAATGATATCCCAAAGAGCATAATCTTGAACCATAAAATATTGCTCAATTCTCAACCTCCATAACTCAAACTCATTCTGTTTGATCATGGGCAACTTTGCAGCAACATTTGTAGCCTGAGTATCTTGTGCGTCCATTTCTGCTTGTTTCTTCTAAATCAAGTATATCAGCCTTGCTCTGATACCACTTGTGAGGATCTCTATTGAAACACTGAAAGGTGATTAAACCTTTATAACGTGTGTATATGATATCTTGAGTGAATATGATTAAGTATGCGGAATCTACTTAACCACACTTAGAAGGTTGTAAGTTATTGGAAATGGAATAGTTAAATTTGTTGTCTAACAATGAAAGCTTAACACAAAACGATTCAATATTATTCAAAAAAATACGAGTGATCTTTCTTATCACTAGGGTTACAAAGACCTTGAATCTTATAAGTTATTATCACTAATAGTCACACAAAATCTAACTTTTTTTTTGAAGATCTTTTACAATATTGTCAAGTCTTGTCGAATTTCTAGCTAGCTTATGACGAGTATGTCAGTCATTAAGATACACCATGTATCAAAGTTTACTACTCATTAAGAGTGTTCAATTTGATGACTGATGAAAGATATTATCAAGTGACTACACATGACTTTTATACACATAATATCTTTTCTAATAAGCAGTAGAATGAGTCACAACAATGAGTCATATCAGCATAATCCATCAGCAGAATCATCAACCAGCAGCAAAAATATGTACTATCAGCAGAAACCACTTCATTATCAGCAGAAACAACTTCATTATCAGCAGAAACAGATATACTATCAGCAGAAACAGCTGATTCACACTTAGTGAAATCTTTAGAATATTTAATTCCCAACACGATCTCCTTGGACAATAAGTGTCTCTCCGTCTAGCGGAATGTGCACGGTTTTCTCGTCGCAAACAATTCTAGCACGATGTTGGGATAACCAATCCATACCAATGATAACATCGAAACTTCCAAGTTGGATAGGCATGAGGTCAATAGGGAATTGCAAATTTTGGAGAAGTATTGTGCAATCTCTAATTATAGTGTTTGTGCTTATTAGGTATCCATTAGCTATTTTGATCTCATACGTGGTATCTAACTTAGTGGGAGTTATGCCTAATAAAGAAGCAAATGCAGTAGATACAAAACTTTTATCGGCACCAGAATCAAATAGAACTCTTGCACTATGTTGATTAATTAAAAATGTACCCGTGACGACATCTGGGTTCTGGGGTGCATCTCCGTCTCCCAAGACATACATGATGCGTGGGTTTTGCAACCTTACAACAGGTTTTACCTCTCGAGGGATCTCAAGAGGCTTACAACCCCACCAGGCAGTGTACCTGACCGATGTAGTATAGTGTAGTGGTAAGTACGGGGGATTGATCGTTCTCCACAGGGAATAGTGTTCGTTAGGTGTGAAAGGCTACTCTAATTAGGTCTAAGGGTTGAGGAAGATTCTTTTTTTATGTTTTTATATTTTATGAAAGCAAGTAAAATCTCGGTTTTGAAGGAGTGGGCGGAATTAGTTGCTAGTCAACTAACCCAGATAACTACAAATGCAATTAAAATAAATAACAGAAATGAAAATGTGGTGAGAAACTTATGTGTAGAGAAATGTGTTTACTTAGATTTCCTTACTCCCTAACTATCTTTTACCGGTTAATTAGTGTGTATTAGTCGCGTGGATGACGGGTGTATTCCTTAATACCATTCGTGGGGTGGCGTACTTACTTCCCCAACTCTACAAGCTCCTACTTCACTCCTATGTCGAGCCGGCTAGGAAGCTCCTAACATGGGATCACTAGAATTCACTTGTGCATTAAATACAACCATAAAAACCTTTAGTACGCATTTGGTTCATGTTTCTTAAGACGTTCAAGCAAGTTACCGAATAGGAAGTTAGCCAGTTTTCTTAAGCCTAACATAGATAAACAATCATCCAACACAACTAACAACACACTAACAACCAATAATCAATAGCTAGGTTTCATTAGATCTAAGCAAACACAAGATAAATTTAGCCTAACATGTTAAACAAAAGACAAGAATAAGATAGAATCAAACAACACATAGACATATTGAATGATTAATTGATAACTTATCTTTCAATGAAACATGGAAGATCTCAAGGCAAAAAGCCCTGAAAAAGTAGCTAAAATCGTCTTAGGGTTTTATCCCAAAATTCCACACACTAAGCTCTCCCTTAATGACAAAAAATTAGAAAACTATATATAGACTTTGACATCTGACGGCGTCACCTTATGCATTGTGACGCCGTCACCTCGCCGCTTTTAGGGTTCCCGGGTGACCTTCTTGACGCCGTCCCTCTTTAGCTCTTCAAAAATCCATTCTGGCCTATCAAGGCTTGACGCCGTCGGATCATGAACGTGACGCCGTCCCCTTATGATTTAAGCCGTGACGCCCTTGATTTGGTTAAAGCGTGACGCCGTCAGAATTCTCATGCAAACTCACTGGCCCGTCATGAGTAAATTTCACATCCAACTTTTCTTGCCAAGGCATGACGCCGTCCCATGTTAATTGTGACGCCGTCAAGTGTAACTTTTAGCCGATTCTTGAGACTTTGCCGTTTTCTTCACTTTAATGCTCCAAAAACGTCCAAAATGCCTCCTTTTCCAGATTTCTCCTCAAAAGTACCTAAAATGACAAAAGGAACGATTTAGGGCAATATTTGATCAAATAAATACGATTTCGGGCTTAAATGACCCCTTAAAAGCGGTACACTTTTCGCCTCATCAAATACCCTTACACTTGAGATTTGCTTGTCCTCAAGCAAATGCGCTTTTATTCTAATCAAAATACAAGTTAGGGGTCATTTAATGCAAACATAAAAGTAATTACAACAAATAATCGTTCCACTTCAATCATAATAAGCACGGAGATTACATACTAGCACCTCACAAGTAGTGTTTAGATACTCACATCTCTCAAGTGTCATCAAAATAAATCTCATAAATGAAAACGGAAAATATCTCTCACTACCTGTCATAGCAAATAGATTACCATAGGCTTGGGAAAGGATCGAAAACCTCCTCCACTAGGCGTAAGCACCTAAGATAAACTATCAAAGAGGGCTTTTAAATGGGTTATAACGTTAGGTGTAGGGAAAAGGAAAACACGGTTTTGTTGGGTAAAGGATATTTTACTGGTGGCGAGTTAAAGATCTTGGTCAATTACATGTACTATACAATGTTGCTAAGCCAAGACTAGACTCGACTTAAGCTAGAAACGAAATAACAAAATAACAAAAATATAAAACAAACATAAAATAAAACGGGATGGTAGTCCGTATGTTTTTTCTATTTTTCATTTTCTCATTTTTTTGTGTTTTTCTTGATTTTTTTTTTTTTTTTTTTTTTTTTTTTTTTTTTTTTTTTTTTGCATACACTTTTACCCTACCATCCAAAATAATACATCATAGGGGCATTGCATCCCCCTTACACTTGAACTTTTACATAACTTTACAAATACTAATCTAATGACTCGAATTAAGATAATTGAAAAACTTGGAGTACTTTTAAAACATTTAGCACATATGGGGGTAATAAATGATGTTCTTCCCCATTACTCCATTACACTAGTACTTTACCCATGAGTCCCAATCGTCCCAAAACAATATGTACAAGGATATGACTCGACTCAGCAACCATGTAATCAACTAGATAATTAACTTGGGTTTAAACAAATGTTGTAACAATAATGCACTAAAAATGAGTGCATACAAGGTAGGCTAAGGCGATTTGGGTGTACATTTTAGTGGGGTGTAACAAATTCTTCCTTTAAGTAAAATGCTTAAAGGTCGAAACGAAAAGATAGGCTCTGAGGGGTGTACTAGGGGTATCGTGTACTAAAAATGAGTACAACGCAAAGGGTGTGGGAGAATTACTTGACTAATGTAGCCAATGTAATTATAACAAAAACACAGGTGTAAAACAACGGGTTAATCCTAATGCCTCTTATCATGTAGTAAATCTAACTACACGAATGTAGTCTCACTTGTGGCTTCGGAATGGTCCTAACGCAAGTTCTAGAATCTAAGTGCTACCGGTACACACATCATAGCATAAATGCTTTTCCTACCAATTCTAGGGGCGAACCTCACATATTTGGGGTGGAAAATTTTTTAGTGGTACGGTTTTTGTGCTAGTTATATAACTCCTATCCGTGAGACGCTCATTAAGATCAAAGTTTCACTCCTATATGTTGTAAAAAATTTTAAATTTGGCACTAAAATTACCTTAACAAGTATTTCTCTCAGTTTTATTACACATCTACTATTAAACAAACAAAAATCAAGCGCAATTGTATTCTCTAAAATCGTACTTTTACCCTCCCCTTACACTTAAGATGAACATTGTCCCCAATGTTCAAATAACAAGATGTAAAAGCATAAAAGTAAAAGAATGAAATCAAATACTCCCCTGATTCGCTCGGTGGATAATGAAATTACACGGTTAAATCTTCCTCCAAGGTAAAGTTGAAGCTCCATGACTAATGCATCGCCACAAGCTTGATCCAAAAACATTTCCTTGTCCAAAATAACCTGTTAAACCTGAGAAAACAAACACGAAAACCTGCATAACATCGGCGGGATAAAATCTATATATAAGGATATAATGCTTGTGGAATGATAACTTTGCAAATTCCTGGAGATTATAAGTTGGAGATTTTAATAAAAACTTTTTTATGAAAACAAAATTTTCAAAAATTTCTGGAAATTAAATCTGACGCCGTCAGGTTATAACCCCTGACGCCGTCAGAAATGACCTGACAAAAATTTTCATTTTAAGTTTCCGGAAAATTTCTTGAAAAACCTTTACCTTACTTCCTGGAAATCCTGCAAAACATCATTATGACTCGATACAAGCATTTGACTCAAACAAACACGAATATGTATGCTAACTTATTATTATTATGATTCATGTTAATTTGTGTTCTAATAAACCGATTTAGATTTCCCTTACACTTATCTTTTGCAAAATACCTTTATATATAGTTAAGACGAAGTTAAAAACAACATAAAGCATTTTCACAAATTACTTTTGAACATGAATCAATAATGATAAAAATTAAACACACATACGGAGACAAATAAAATCAAACAAACAAATAAATAAACACACAAAGCAAATAAAACAAATAAAGCTTGGGTTGCCTCCCAAGAAGCGCTTGTTTTTGTTCGAGTCATGAGCCTGACTCTACCCTTATTTAATGGATAAAGGAGAGGTTTTCCCTACACTTAGGATTAAGTGCGGGTGATAGTAGCGATACACACCAGCTCGGTAGGAGTATGCCACGTGAGGAAAGATTGGTGGATGAATTATATGCTCAAAGGGGTGTGCTCCTTTCATCATAACCTTACCTAGTTCACTTTGGTCAATGGGTGAGTTAAAGTGTTCTCCTAAAAAGGGATCATTTTCTAACAACTTCGAGAGACTCCTAATTGGGAATCCATCTTGACCCAATAGACCCGGTTTAAACCCATAATGTTTCTTGTGATCAATCATGAATGGGTGATGTAGACATGTAAGGTCATTTTTCATTCCTATATTGTCTTCCTCACTACAAGGCTTAATGTCCACTACCTTAAACTTAAGACTACCCGGACTATATGTTTTGATGGGTGGATCGGGACCTAATTCAATTCCTAAATTTTCATCCAAGGATGGAAGATTAGGTAACGGTTTTGGTTGAGGCTCCGGCTCATCAAAACTAGGAACTTCCATAGGACTAAAAGAAAGGTTGTGATCACTAAAAGCATTCAAACCTATTTCTTCTAGTTGTGTTTGGTCCAAGGGCTCTACCTCTATTGGGGTTCCTATAGTCTCTTCTACTTCTTCCGGGTAAGTCACCGGTGGTGTGTATGCCTCAAATGATGGTAGGACTTGTGGGGTACTTGGTGGGCTTATGTTACTTACCTCATCATTCCTTATGTCAAGATCACCTATATCCTCATCATGTGTTTTAGTAGGATCTAACCCTAACATTTTACCAAGTATCTCAAGTGCTTCTCTAGGCATCTCAACTTCTATATCCGAATCATAAGGATCATCCTCAATATTCTGACTGCTATATTCAAATTGCGCAAAAGATTCATCATGTGTTTCTTGAGATTCATCGTCATCGATCATAAAACCTAGGTCTTTTTGATCAATGTGATCATGTTCGGCTAAATCCTCCATCACATCAAGGTCACCTATGTGTTTGTTTTGTACTATGGCATTACATGACAACCACTTAGGTATCTCAACACTAATGTATTCATCCCCAAACAAACTTGTTTCATGATCCAGGAAATTTATATTCAATTGACTTGTACTAACGTTTGTTGGGTTGTCTACCCTATAATAATATTGGGCACAATCTTCTATGGCATCCCATGCTTCTTCAGCACTTAATTCCCTAAAGTCCCCATTGGCAAAATCCTCAATGCGCATTTGGTCATATTGGCCAACACGATAGTAAAAGGTTCGGGTTAGGGATGCTAAAGCGAAACTATGATGAGGGAATTTTCGGAGTAAATTTCTAAAACGAGTCCATGCATCATATATGGGTTCATCTCGATATTGTTTGAAATTCGAGATGTCAATAGGGTAGAATGGCCTTTGTGGTTGGTGGTATGGTGGATTCGCGTACTCCATAATGGTGAACGGAAGAGTCAATGGAAATTACGAACAAACACACAAAGAAAAAGATAGACTAAAGAAAACCTAGAAAAATAAAATAAAAATCTCACTAGAAAGGAATCTAGTGAGTAGACCTAATAGAAATAAAAATTCAACCTAAACAATAACTATTCCCCGGCAGCGGCGCCAAAAACTTGATGCGTGGGTTTTGCAACCTTACAACAGGTTTTACCTCTCGAGGGATCTCAAGAGGCTTACAACCCCACCAGGCAGTGTACCTGACCGATGTAGTATAGTGTAGTGGTAAGTACGGGGGATTGATCGTTCTCCACAGGGAATAGTGTTCGTTAGGTGTGAAAGGCTACTCTAATTAGGTCTAAGGGTTGAGGAAGATTCTTTTTTTATGTTTTTATATTTTATGAAAGCAAGTAAAATCTCGGTTTTGAAGGAGTGGGCGGAATTAGTTGCTAGTCAACTAACCCAGATAACTACAAATGCAATTAAAATAAATAACAGAAATGAAAATGTGGTGAGAAACTTATGTGTAGAGAAATGTGTTTACTTAGATTTCCTTACTCCCTAACTATCTTTTACCGGTTAATTAGTGTGTATTAGTCGCGTGGATGACGGGTGTATTCCTTAATACCATTCGTGGGGTGGCGTACTTACTTCCCCAACTCTACAAGCTCCTACTTCACTCCTATGTCGAGCCGGCTAGGAAGCTCCTAACATGGGATCACTAGAATTCACTTGTGCATTAAATACAACCATAAAAACCTTTAGTACGCATTTGGTTCATGTTTCTTAAGACGTTCAAGCAAGTTACCGAATAGGAAGTTAGCCAGTTTTCTTAAGCCTAACATAGATAAACAATCATCCAACACAACTAACAACACACTAACAACCAATAATCAATAGCTAGGTTTCATTAGATCTAAGCAAACACAAGATAAATTTAGCCTAACATGTTAAACAAAAGACAAGAATAAGATAGAATCAAACAACACATAGACATATTGAATGATTAATTGATAACTTATCTTTCAATGAAACATGGAAGATCTCAAGGCAAAAAGCCCTGAAAAAGTAGCTAAAATCGTCTTAGGGTTTTATCCCAAAATTCCACACACTAAGCTCTCCCTTAATGACAAAAAATTAGAAAACTATATATAGACTTTGACATCTGACGGCGTCACCTTATGCATTGTGACGCCGTCACCTCGCCGCTTTTAGGGTTCCTGGGTGACCTTCTTGACGCCGTCCCTCTTTAGCTCTTCAAAAATCCATTCTGGCCTATCAAGGCTTGACGCCGTCGGATCATGAACGTGACGCCGTCCCCTTATGATTTAAGCCGTGACGCCCTTGATTTGGTTAAAGCGTGACGCCGTCAGAATTCTCATGCAAACTCACTGGCCCGTCATGAGTAAATTTCACATCCAACTTTTCTTGCCAAGGCATGACGCCGTCCCATGTTAATTGTGACGCCGTCAAGAGTAACTTTTAGCCGATTCTTGAGACTTTGCCGTTTTCTTCACTTTAATGCTCCAAAAACGTCCAAAATGCCTCCTTTTCCAGATTTCTCCTCAAAAGTACCTAAAATGACAAAAGGAACGATTTAGGGCAATATTTGATCAAATAAATACGATTTCGGGCTTAAATGACCCCTTAAAAGCGGTACACTTTTCGCCTCATCAATACACTCTTCCACGGGCAGGGTTTTCGGCATTTCTGTTTGGACATCGATTCTTGAAATGTCCCTTTTCTCTACAGCGGTGGCATATCGTAGTTACTGGCTGCAAGTTAGCCCCGGTGGCTCTACAGTAGACAGTCCTATGACCTGTTCTCTAGCATCTTGCACACTTGGCAATGCAAGGTCCGGTGTGATGCATCTTGCATTTGTCACATAGAGGTTGATTTCCGGTTAACTGGGGTTGCAACATAAGCTCTGGCAGTTTCCTGCCTGCAGTTCTGTTGTTGATGGTGATTGTTGCGATTTTGTTGATAGTGGAGATTGCGATTTCCATTGTTGTGGTGCCTGTTACTATTGCGGGAGGTGGAACTTCTATCATCAAACTTTTGTTTCAATTCATTATGATCGCAGAAAGCATTACGTTTGATTTCTCGATCCAAGAATTTCTGAGCAAGTGTCATAGCCTCTTCCAAAGTTGATGGTCTAGATGCAGTAACATCTCCCTCAATGTTTCGGGGTAGTCCCTCAAGATACTTCTCTAGTGTTTTCTCAAGGTCCGGTACTACAGTTGGGCACAAGGCTGTCAATTCTGAGAACCTTCGGTTGTAAGCTTTCAGTTCAATCCCTTTCACCACTAGCTGGTAGAACTCATCCTCTAACTTCTTGACTTCGGTGCGGGGGCAGTATTTCTTTAACAATTTTAGCTTAAGCTCGGTCCAGGAGATCCGATGAGCTTCTTCGGTGCCCATACTCACGGTGATGGCAGTCCACCAGGATTGAGCTTCATCCAACAGAGTTCCGGTTGCATATGTAACCTTACAGTCATCTGGGCAACCACTTCTCATGAATATAACTTCACAACGCTCGAACCATCGAGCCAGTGCAGTTATTCCTTCAGTACCTTTAAAGAAAGTGGAGTGGCAACTAATGAAATCCTTATAAGTGCACTTTCGAGTGGTAACAGCCATGCTTTCTTCAGTGGACCTGTTGATGCTACTTGATCGGGCCACTGGAGCTGGTGGAGTTTCACGTGCAACAGCCATTTCTTCGGCTATTATTCTCCGGATGTCATCTAGAGTCAGTGCCGGTGTTGGTGGGGTCATAGCTGGGGTTGGTGGAGTAGCTGCTCTTCGGGTGCGTGCCATTTCTCTATTAATATGATAGAAAACAAGAGTTTAGAATTTTATTCTTTAACCATGCTGGAATATCTCAAGTAATATTTATGCCATGGCAGCATCGTTGTTATGTGTAACTACAATCAATTACAATTTCACAACAAAATCAAACATCGTCGTTAGCGAGGTGTTTCTACACTTGTGGTGGGATTTGCTTAAGGAACAAACTGATTCTTCACATTTGTAAACTGACAACGCCTGTAAGGAATGCTTGTGAGTAGTTGGTGGTCTATTTATAAAAATTACATCCTCTTTCATTATCTTTCTATGTACAACCTGCCCCGGCTTAAGAAACGTGTGGCCTTTAGATCCTTCCCTTAGTGAGTAAGTTGATTGCACATCTCTATGAGTTAAACATAACTTGTCATTCATTAATTTTGTAGAGACTTCATGTTGTACTTAGTGGTCCTTTCCTCAAAGATTATCCTTTGTGCAATCTCCAACGGAATTCCAATTTCACCAATTCCTTTATATAGATCACTAGTGATAACACTCCTTGATGAAAACCCAGAGCCCTTGCTGATGAAGAGGGTTTTCATTTCTTCAAGCCAAGCTTTTGTAGATGAAGAATCTTAATAACATTTTTCTCTTTCTTCATGCATCAAGTTTTCTTCCAAAATATTTATTGTTATAATTTTCTTGTTTTATAACACTTTGAAATTTAACAACTTTCTCTCCATTTATCAAGTTGTTTTTCAAAACATTCTTTGTCATAATTTTTTCCATTTTATAACGTTTGAAGTTGAGCAACTTTCTCTACATTCATCAAGTTCTCTTCCGAAACACTCATTGTTATAATTTTCCACATAAAGAACCATAATCTTCTTAATTTATCATCACGGCATGTCTGAATACCATTCACAACACATATGAATATGATAAAATCAACCATGGAAATGTAAATCAACATCATGATATAGTAAAAACAAACGACCATAATATACATTGATAATTTGTCCGTTGCTGTTCCCAAAAACAAACAAACGTTACAAAGTCGCTTATTAATTTGTACATATTTTCTGGCTTGTTTGTCCCAAACTACACAAAATACTGATTCCGTCTTCATCCCAGGTGCTTTTACTCTGTGCGTTCTTTGATCATAACGATTTCATCCATTAATGCTTGAATTTCCCATCTTTGAAACTCGTGCACTCCTCTAACACTAGCTTCTATTTCTCTAAGTCGGCTCTCATAGTATTCCACTGGTGTCATAACTGGAGTGGTGCGGTTTGCTGCAGCCGCTGAGGATTCTCCAGCCTCATGGGTGCTAAAAGGGGGAAAGCCCGGTGTGTCACAACCCGTAATTTCAGGTCACTTTCCTAACCCCGACAATTCACTATTCATCAGTTACTATTCATCATTTACTATTCTCCGATCACTATTCATCATTTCACTATTCATCATTTTCGGAGTCAGTTTGAGACTTCGAGAAGCGTTCAGAAATTTTACTATTCATGTGACACTATTCATCCCCGGGAGGGAATCACTATTCATGTACATTATTCATTTCAGCGTAAACGTAGTTTACGGGTATACATATTCGCGTAACCGGTTTGGTTTGACTGCGAAATTCATGCATCATCAGTAGAAACACTGCATACGGACTAGGAATAGTCTGCATATCATCAGATTTACATTTTCATACTATTCCACTCGTAGGATTATCAAATTAATATTTATATTACATTTGACGTTTTACGTATAATTAATTTTAATTAAAACGTTAACGCGCGATCAATAAATATGACTAACACGTCCGACAATCCCCACGATGGTCCCGATATATTTTTATACTCATTTTAACATCAAGAAAATTATAAAATTCATTTACCCGGTATTTTGCGAATTTATTTAATTTATATCGTACGTTTAATATAATTACGACGGTTTTTGTAAAAACTAAACAATAATTATCCAAACACTCAATACTTGTACCCAACATATTTCTGTAATTTTTATAACTTTATTAAGTCCCGGTTGACTCCGTTAAAATTCATTTCTAGCAAACACGGTACCCGGTTATACCTAAAACTAATTAAAACAACACATTATACATACTTTCCATTTCAATAATTATTACCCAACACAACCCCCCCCCCTTTCCCCCATTATACGCCGGCCATCCCCCCCCCCTAGCCCCCATTTTTCATGTTTTGACTACTCTAATTAATGCCACTTACCATCTTGTCTAATATATATACTTAATCCCATTATTTTCACTTCACTTTTACATAAAACTTCAAGTAAACCAAGAAATCCTCTCATTCTTTCCCTTGTGTGTGTGTGCTCGGCCAAACAAGAACAAGAAGAAGAAAACATCAATTTTTCAAGATCAATCCATAAACAAGTCTTACTAGTATTCCTATAAGGGTTTTGAAATACAAACTCAAAGGTTTCTTAGGTTTTCATCCTTTTTTTCTCACTAATACTTCAAGTAAGTTGTCAACACCCATTTTCATAATTTTTCCAAGTTAATATCATGTTTATATAATTTTTGTAGAAGATTTACAAGTATATGTTAGTTATACCACTCTTTATAAACTTTTTATAAGTTATAAGCCCTAGATTTGTCATATAATTAGATCCTTGTTAGATTATCATGGATGATAAAGTTTAGGACCCATGACACCTTAAGAAGGTGTATGGTAGGTTTTAGAATGATTGGTTGTTGTTTGTGACATTTTTGGACAAGTTAGTAACTAGAAAATCAAGTTTTAACAAGTAAAAATAACCTACTGTCTTTAAAAGTGAAACGTGGGAAACTCAGTAGGTATGAGATAATTTTTGGCCAAATATTTAGAAAATACATTCCGAGACGAAGCCGTGGCCGAAAACGGGGATAAAAACGAGTTAATAACGAAGGAGATATGATTTTTACAAGTTTAACGACGAAAACTAATTTTCCGGAAAATAACATGCTGTTACACGACTTTCGACGGACCCACTGAGGCGTTTAACGCGACCTAGATGACCCCCCCGAGCTACTGAAAATATATTAGTACATGTTTATACGAAACCACGGATATAAAGAACGTCGAAAACAAGCTAATAACGAACAAGATACACGCGTTTAAACATCGATAATACACGTTACGTTTTGACAGCTTTTTACATAGAAAATGTTTACGTACTAGAAACTATATTTTTCACGTAACGACTATGGAGAACCGTATTTCTTACCCGTTGGAACACGTACAATCAAAGGTTTATTAACGCGACTACCATATCACATTTCAATGTTTTCAAAACGCCAAGACCAACACTAACGTTTTATACACATTATGACACGACTAGTTTTACGTTAACAAGTTAACATATTTATACCAAGTTTTGGAAAAACTTTACATATCAACGATAACTAGTATTTTCAAATGACGAGTGGTATAGGTTACATATACATGTACATGCACTACATTGCCTCATAATCTAAGTAGATTATACCCATTCATGATAGGTTGCGGCTAGTGCACGCGCCTTGTTGTTCCCGTTCATCACTTATATCATAGCATTGTTGTATCATCACTTCAGGTGAGTTTTCATAGCCCCGTATACATTTTATTATTGTTTTCAAATCCCACGGGGGAGAATACATTGCAACTGTTTTCCATACGAGCCAAAGTATCAGACTTCCTGTACATAGATTAAGTTACCTTGTTGCCAATTGAAAGTCCCCATATAATCATGAACCGTTAATTTACCTGTAAGCGAGAGTGAGTGGATAGATCTATCGAGGGTGACGCCTCCATCCGTGTTGGCTTTGACCAACAGTCAATTGGATGCATTTCATGTCTTTTCATTTGAGTGCCTGGCAAAACACTCCCAGGGGCTCCAGAGAATTCAGTCACAGCGTCGGGGTCATGAGCTTAAGGCTATTGTACATCATTTTTATGTGACTTATGTCATACACTTTATACTTGTGGCTATCGTATAACTTCATTTTATTAAACCTATGATCTCTCACCAACTTTATGTTGACCGTTTTTAGCAATGTATTTTCAGGTTATTAGCTATCATGTGGGCATGCATTGGACTATTTTGGAGTCGCGGGGTCGACTTGCATCACTTCATTTTATGTACTTATGTAACCGTTTGATCTACTATGGTTTTGTTTTATAAACTTGCAACATCATTTTGGGACCTATGTTTTGTAAACTCTGATTTTGTTTATGATCAAACGTGTATTTTCAAAATGACACTTTAGGTCGTTCAATATATCCATTGTATGAGACGCCATGAAAGTCACACCAAGGTATTCAACTCCGCTGCCATTAACAGGTAAATTAAGGGTGTGACAGATTGGTACCAGAGCAATGGTTATAGCGAACTAGGTTGTCCTCATACCCTAGACTATAACTACCCCAACGGTAGCGTCTCATCATTTCATCATAAGTGCATATTTATTTTTATGAGGTTTCATTACATGAGTTATTCATTTCATTTTGCATTGTTTCCACAGAGTATGTCTTCCAACTCCCGTCCATTTATCATACTTTCCGATTTTGACATTGAGGACGCTATGTCTTCCACTACACCCATTGTTGCACCTGTTCAGCCTGCTCCACTTTCACCACCTTTGGCACAGGATACCGAGGCTTTCTACGAGGATGAGGTTGCTCCTACTCCTCAGATTTCACCCATTGCACCACCTTTTGTTACCCGTGCTCTCACTGAGTCATCATCCCATACTTCATCAGTTCCAGCCGAACCTGCTCTTATGTTTCCTCGTCGCAAGACGATCATTGGTGCTCGTAAGAGCGTACGTCGTGCTACCACTACATTCAGGACACTAGCCACTCCTACACTACCACCATCATCAGATTTACCCACTACTACACCTATTACTACTCCATCACCTGCTCTACCCTTGCCGCCTAAAAAGCGTGCGAGATGCACTACCCTAGCTTTACCCACTACTCAGACTTCAGATTTACCACCACCTGCACAGTACCACCTTGGAGAGAGCTCGCGGGCTGCTGCCGGGAGGGTACCCACTGCTCTTACATTGGATGCCCAACTGGGTGATCAGCAGGAGCAGTTAGCTAGATTGAGTTACAGAGTAGATGAGATCCTTGCGCCTCGACTAGATGTGGTTGAGGAGGATGTAGAGGGTTTGACCTTAGGTAGGGTTGGTATAGAGGTGTCTTATCATGGACTGGAGACACGTCAGTTAGAGCATCAGGAGTTGATAGTCCAGTTGAGGGACGAGTTACCCGAGATTCGAGATAGAGCCGAACAGACTCAGGATGCACAGAGACTTGAGGCTGAGGAGATAGCTTTGCTTAGAGAGAGAGTGACTGCCCTGGAGGGTAGAGAGGCTGCTCGTCAGGTTCATATTGATCATTTAGGCGAGATTATCGTTATGATGGACCGTGAGATTCGCTGTCTCAGAGGTGAGCCCGGAGGATCGGGGGCACCTGGCGGATCTGGGGCACCCGGTGGATCGGGAGCACCTGGAGGAGCACCCGGACATGCCTAGTCATAGACTTATGTTATATTAGCTTTTACTATTTCCTAGTCCCGAGGTGTGGGACATAGTTACAGAACTTGCTGTATTTTGGTTGTTGTAACAAACAAATGTATCAAGTATGACTCAACTATGTTGGAATTGTTGTGCTATATATTATATCGGTCCATGTAAGCCGAAATTTTCATGTATTATATTCATGTGTTGTGATTATATTTATGATGTTTCGTGGTTGTTCCTTATCATTATTGTATTTATACATGTTGTGGTTGTATTTATACTGGTCGTGGTTGCTTATTTTATGGTTGTACTTATACACGTTGAGGTTGTACATGTTGTGGTTGTACATGTTGTGGTTGTACATGTTGAGGTTGTACATGTCGTGATTGTAGTTACACTTGTGGTGGATATATATACGTGTTGTGGTTGTATATATTTTGTACGATAATCATTTCTAGTATGATTGTTGTTGATGTATTCTGTTGTGATGTACCAGAATTATGGCACCTAGGAAAGCAAAAGCCAAAGTTGCTGCAACGGCTACCCCAGATATGACTCAAGCTGCTATCAGGAAGCTCGTTAGGGATAGTATAGCCGAAGCTCTAGAGATTGAAAGAGCCGCTGTTGCCGCAAGAGCTGCCGAAGATGCTTCTCGGATAGGGACATCGGGAGAAGCTAGCAACGGAACTAATGGAAAGAAATGTACTTACAAGGATTTCAAGAGTGGAGATCCTACTTTGTACAAGGGTACTGAAGGGGCTACTGCCATGGTTCGATGGTTTGAACATACTGAATATGTGTTTATCTTATGCAACTGTCCGGATGACTACAAGGTTAAGTTTGCTGTTAGTACACTTCGTGATCAAGCATTATCATGGTGGAACTCTTATGCAAAGCCCATAGGCATGGAGAATGCTTACAAGATCACATGGGATGAGTTCAAAAAGTTGGTAACTAAGAAGTTTTGCCCACGAACTGAAGTGAAGAAGTTAGAGGTAGAGTTCTATGATCTGGTAACCGTGGGTAATGATATTGAGACTTACATTCGGAGGTACCAAGAGTTAGCTGCTCTATGCCCATCTATGGTGCCTGATGATGAAAAGTTGGTGGAGAATTTCATTGGTGGATTGCCCGAAAACATCCGTGGTGATGTGATTTCCTTTGATCCACAAACTCTTGATGAGGCAATCAGGATGTCTCAAAAGCTCATAGCTCAAGTTCTGAAGAAAGTGACACCCGCCAACAACAACAACAATAACTTCAACCGAAACCGTAACTACAACAATAACACCAACAATTACCGGAACAACAACAACTACTCCAATAACCGAAACAACACCAACCATCACAACAACAACAAAAGGAAATGGGATAACAACCAAGGTAACAACGCCAACCAACCACCACCCAAAAGACAAGAAACTGCACGGGCCTATGTTGCGGGTCCGACTGAAAAGAAAGGTTACACCGGTACTCTACCAAAGTGTAACAAATGCCAAACACATCATAACCCGGAGATTGCCCTAAACCTTGTTTCAATTGTGGGAAGATCGGTCATCTGGCTAAGGGATGCAGGGCTGCTCCTGGGGGAAACAATCAGAATCCACCGCCAACATGTTATGGTTGTGGAGAAGTTGGACACTTTAGGAACAATTGCCCGAAAGGAAATCAGGACATGGGAACCAAGATGAATTAGCTCGAGGAATAACGTGCGTGTTTGGGAGAGAGACCGTCAGGACATTAGCAACATCAAAGATAACAACAATGCTTAAACAGAAGGAGTTCATGTTTTAATAAACCGTAGTTGAGCCCTCTAGGGTTGTATCTTTCTTTTGTACTTTCCATAGGTACGTTGGAGTAACCTAGTTGTATTAAGCACTTTTCTATCCAATGTAATATCTATCTTTTGTTATCTTCGCGATAATCATGACCATCGTTTATTCCATTCCCTATTCCAATTGCTCAATTCTCAATAGATTCGCAGCAATATACCTCTATCTTACTAGGGATTAGGCCGATTTCATTCTTGACGGATTAGTAGACTAATACCATTTCATAAGATTCATCCATGTATCCAATGAACCATTCAACAAATTTAATGCAAGTTATTTTACTACCCTACGGGAGAACTATTTTTCAGAACTTTCAAAATAAGCCATTTTGTACCACCCTATAATTGGATTTTCTGTCATTTTATCAAGTATTTACTACCGCTACGCGAGACAATTTTCATGTTACTTTCAAAGGAAATATCTAGAAAACCATGTATCAAAACAACCCGTTGAACACCATCTAAAACTTTTGGGAAAAAGTAATACCATTTCAATTTAACCAAGCATCGCATCGTTGGTCCTCAATTATACATAGCCTGATCACCTATGTATAATTCAGGAGGAATTATGCCGTGAAGAAAATAGTCACATTTTCAGAAATTATTAATAACAATCGTCATTCAAAAGCTTTGTAAACAAATGGAATCTTTCATGAACCCCTTTTTTTTAACAAACTTCCACCGGATACTTACACCACTCATCACTCACTCAGCCATTAAGTTGAATTTTACCATTGACTTCTCTAGGAGAGACTCTACATTATGAAGGATATTTTATGACATAGAAACGGCGAAAGGATAGACGATACCCCTCAGATTTCTAGCAATTCCTTTAAGATATTCCTTTTCTAATCGGATATACACGCTCTACCATCGTTAGCCCGACGAATCCTTAAGAGAACTACCTGAACACTATAGGATGTATTCAACACCACATAACCAACTTTGAATGGATTAGGATAATCTCTCGATTATTGATGAATTTCATCATCAGCAAAAATAACCATCACGGGAATATATTAAGGCACCATTTAAGACACCCTATGGCCGAAGTGACCATGTACACATTTACCTATCGAATTTGGAGAGTTAAATTCACGGGCCTAGAACTAAACTGGGAAACAACAAAGGGAATTTCACAAGTCAAGAATCAGTTACAAGAAATAAGAAAACAATGGAAGTTAGGTTAATGCATGATGCACATCATTCGGATTTGATATCCTTGAACAATGAACCTCCTAGATTCAAGTGGAAGCACGAGCTATGATTGAAAGCCTTGCCTTGGAAAGGCATGATACAATTTTTGGTAACCCGATAGACTGAGCTCTCGGTATTGGACCATTTCAGATTCTAGTTAGAACCGGTCAGTTGGCATACAAACCTAAGTTTCCGCTAGAGTTCAGCAACATATATACTACTCATCTCACCTTTCCGACCTCAAGAAATGTCTTTCTGACGAGTCGTCCGTTATTCCACTTGAAGAAATTCAACTAGATGACAAGCTTAATTTTGTGGAAGAACCCGTAGAGATTATGGGCCGTGAGGTCAAGCAATTGAAGCAGAGTCGAATTCCTATCGTGAAGGTTCGCTGGAATTCTCGTAGAGGACCCGAGTTTACCTAGGAACGAGAAGACCAAATGCGACGCAAGTATCCGCATCTTTTTCCCGAGCCTGCTTCTGAAACCAACAACAACTGAATTCAGGGACTGAATTCCCTTTTGGAGGGGCGACTGTCACAACCCGTAATTTCATGTCACTTTCCTAACCCCGACAATTCACTATTCATCAGTTACTATTCATCATTTACTATTCACCGATCACTATTCATCATTTCACTATTCATCATTTTCGGAGTCAGTTTGAGACTTCGAGAAGCGTTCAGAAATTTTACTATTCATGTGACACTATTCATCCCCGGGAGGGAATCACTATTCATGTTCATTATTCATTTCAGCGTAAACGTAGTTTACGGGTATTCATATTCGCGTAACCGGTTTGGTTTGACTGCGAAATTCATGCATCATCAGTAGAAACACTGCATATGGACTAGGAATAGTCTGCATATCATCAGATTTATATTTTCATACTATTCCACTCGTAGGATTATCAAATTAATATTTATATTACATTTGACGTTTTACGTATAATTAATTTTAATTAAAACGTTAACGCGCGATCAATAAATATGACTAACACGTCCGACAATCCCCACGATGGTCCCGATATATTTTTATACTCATTTTAACATCAAGAAAATTATAAAATTCATTTACCCGGTATTTTGCGAATTTATTTAATTTATATCGTACGTTTAATATAATTACGACGGTTTTTGTAAAAACTAAACAATAATTATCCAAACACTCAATACTTGTACCCAACATATTTCTGTAATTTTTATAACTTTATTAAGTCCCGGTTGACTCCGTTAAAATTCATTTCTTGCAAACACGGTACCCGGTTATACCTAAAACTAATTAAAACAACACATTATACATACTTTCCATTTCAATAATTATTACCCAACACAACCCCCCCCCCCTTTCCCCCATTATACGCCGGCCATCCCCCCCCCCCCCTAGCCCCCATTTTTCATGTTTTGACTACTCTAATTAATGCCACTTACCATCTTGTCTAATATATATACTTAATCCCATTATTTTCACTTCACTTTTACATAAAACTTCAAGTAAACCAAGAAATCCTCTCATTCCTTCCCTTGTGTGTGTGTGCTCGGCTAAACAAGAACAAGAAGAAGAAAACATCAATTTTTCAAGATCAATCCATAAACAAGTCTTACTAGTATTCCTATAAGGGTTTTGAAATACAAACTCAAAGGTTTCTTAGGTTTTCATCCTCTTTTTCTCACTAATACTTCAAGTAAGTTGTCAACACCCATTTTCATAATTTTTCCAAGTTAATATCATGTTTATATAATTTTTGTAGAAGATTTACAAGTATATGTTAGTTATACCACTCTTTATAAACTTTTTATAAGTTATAAGCCCTAGATTTGTCATATAATTAGATCCTTGTTAGATTATCATTGATGATGAAGTTTAGGACCCATGACACCTTAAGAAGGTGTATGGTAGGTTTTAGAATGATTGGTTGTTGTTTGTGACATTTTTGGACAAGTTAGTAACTAGAAAATCAAGTTTTAACAAGTAAAAATAACCTACTGTCTTTAAAAGTGAAACGTGGGAAACTCAGTAGGTATGAGATAATTTTTGGCCAAATATTTAGAAAATACATTCCGAGACGAAGCCGTGGCCGAAAACGGGGATAAAAACGAGTTAATAACGAAGGAGATATGATTTTTACAAGTTTAACGACGAAAACTAATTTTCCGGAAAATAACATGCTGTTACACGACTTTCGACGGACCCACTGAGGCGTTTAACGCGACCTAGATGACCCGAGCTACTGAAAATATATTAGTACATGTTTATACGAAACCACGAATATAAAGAACGTCGAAAACAAGCTAATAACGAACAAGATACACGCGTTTAAACATCGATAATACACGTTACGTTTTGACAGCTTTTTACATAGAAAATGTTTACGTACTAGAAACTATATTTTTCACGTAACGACTATGGAGAACCGTATTCCTTACCCGTTGGAACACGTACAATCAAAGGTTTATTAACGCGACTACCATATCACATTTCAATGTTTTCAAAACGCCAAGACCAACACTAACGTTTTATACACATTATGACACGACTAGTTTTACGTTAACAAGTTAACATATTTATACCAAGTTTTGGAAAAACTTTACATATCAACGATAACTAGTATTTTCAAATGACGAGTGGTATAGGTTACATATACATGTACATGCACTACATTGCCTCATAATCTAAGTAGATTATACCCATTCATGATAGGTTGCGGCTAGTGCACGCGCCTTGTTGTTCCCGTTCATCACTTATACCGATTTCATAGCATTGTTGTATCATCACTTCAGGTGAGTTTTCATAGCCCCGTATACATTTTATTATTGTTTTCAAATCCCACGGGGGAGAATACATTGCAACTGTTTTCCATACGAGCCAAAGTATCAGACTTCCTGTACATAGATTAAGTTACCTTGTTGCCAATTGAAAGTCCCCATATAATCATGAACCGTTAATTTACCTGTAAGCGAGAGTGAGTGGATAGATCTATCGAGGGTGACGCCTCCATCCGTGTTGGTTTTAACCGACAGTCAAGCGGATGCATTTCATGTCTTTTCATTTGAGTGCCTGGCAAAACACTCCCAGGGGCTCCAGAGAATTCAGTCACAGCGTCGGGGTCATGAGCTTAAGGCTATTGTACATCATTTTTATGTGACTTATGTCATACACTTTATACTTGTGGCTATCGTATAACTTCATTTTATTAAACCTATGATCTCTCACCAACTTTATGTTGACCGTTTTTAGCATTGTATTTTCAGGTTATTAGCTATCATGTGGACATGCATTGGACTATTTTGGAGTCGCGGGGTCGACTTGCATCACTTCATTTTATGCACTTATGTAACCGTTTGATCTACTATGGTTTTGTTTTATAAACTTGCAACATCATTTTGGGACCTATGTTTTGTAAACTCTGATTTTGTTTATGATCAAACGTGTATTTTCAAAACGACACTTTAGGTCGTTCAATATATCCATTGTATGAGACGCCATGAAAGTCACACCAAGGTATTCAACTCCGCTGCCATTAACAGGTAAATTCAGGGTGTGACACGGTGGGAGTGGCATAATTTGTTAGTTTCCTTGAGGTGTCATCCTCTGAAAGTATGGTGCATCGGGGAAGCTTTGGGTGTATGCGTTGAACCAAAAGTCGGGCGCACTTTGTGGTGGAGAGGATGGTGGAGACGGTGGAATAGCTTCATAATGCTCAGGAGATGATGGGGGTGATGTTTCAAAGTTATTTAGATGTGAGTTGGGTGATATTGGTCTAACTCTTACCCTTCTTCGGGGTGTGTGGATGTGAATAGGACCGTTGGGATGCCTCCTAAAGGGTCTCATAAACGGTTCAGGTTCATACGGTTGCAGAATCCTAACCCTTCTTCCTCGATAATCCCAAGTGGACGGAGGAGGTGGAAGTGTGGGTGGAGTCACCGTACCGGGTCTGGGAGACCATCTCCATGTTGACACAAATCTCCCATCAGATGACGAGGAATATTGGGTGTCCGTCGGTGTAGTTGGAGTTACTGGTGTCACAGAGGTTACTGGCAGGATAGTCGATGAAGCCGTATCTTCGATCTCAGGTTCGGAGGACGGGGTAGTGTGATAGGTAGACATAGTACTGTAATAATCCCATTAATAATATTACAAGTTGCTAATCTAACATTTAGCACATAATTTCATATAAGACAATCCCTGGGGTGTAGTGTGTGTAACATTTCATAAAATGCTGTAACAAAGTAGGCATGGAGGGCTCAAGGTGATGTGGTGTAACTGGTCCGTTTTAAATTTGTAGTTATAGTCCAGTGTTCAAAATACACTTGGTTCTCTATAACCAGAGCTCTGATGCCAATCTGTAACACCCCCAAAATTCGATTATAACAGCGGAAGACTAATTTGTGTGTTACGTAGAGGATCACAGTCATAATCATAGAAAACGACTCAAAAGACATTTTGAGTGTTATTTATTGAATTCAAATGCAAGAGAGTTTCAATTGTTATTACATCACAATATTATAATTGTTTGAAAATGACTGTTTATTGTTACACCACTGACTCCTAGATCAATTGCCCACTCCATGCCTCCAATAGCTTGCTTCAATTACCTGAGATAAACATGCTAAAAAGTCAACAAAATTGTTGGGTGAATCCATAGCGTTTATAGTTTGATAATCATTTTGAACACAATAAGTATTTCAATCGTAAATCCGGTGTGTGTGTTTTTGTATGCATATTTCCATAAGTCTCATGAACGCAACCTTAACGTGTATGTAATCAGGGGGGGGGGCCCTTGTGCAGGAGTTTTGCCGTCTCTCCTAGGATATTCAAATAAGGTGCATCTGGCTATCCATCCGACTATCACAAAGGAAATATCTCGGACTAGCACAAATGGGTTGTTAACCAAATAGATATATTCACAGTACTTGCGTTCACTCACACTTAGCAAGTGATTAAGGTTCATGATATAAGGGACTTTCATATAAAGGGGCAACGGTGTGTCTTATGCAATAATCATTCAGAGGCATACATAGTGAAATACTTGTGTTCTAGTTTGTAGCATGTATCTCCCCACAAGTTTGTAAAACATGTAAAAGTAGGACTATGAACTCACCTTAGTCGGGTGTGTGTGTGTGTAGGCAATCAAGTAGTATCAAATGCAACGAGTGAGTGGCTCCAACATGTAACCTGGATAATATGGGAAAAATCAGTCCCTGACGGTGTGGGTGGTGTGATATACTTAAAATGTGGAAATTCAAGGATAATATTATACTTAATATTATCTTACTTTTGATTCGATGAATATCGTTCTTCCGAACATTGTTGGGTGTTAAGTTATGTTTCACATAACTGTGTGGTGTTTTCCTTGTAATATGACATAGAAATCTTTGTGTGTGTGTAGAATCATGTTATTACTGGTTAAACCTTGTGGTTGTGGGAAATTTATATTTTATACCCTGTTGGTGTATATTTACCCTTTTAGTCCTTGATCTTTGGTAAAATGACATTTATGGCACAAATATATAAAATGTAAACTTTCATCATTATATTTTCCCAATATTTCATTTCTGGTCCTTGAACTTATAGAAATGTCATTTTTATATCAAGGTTTGTGAAATTACAAGTTTAGTCCTTAAACTTTATATGATATTCATTATTAGTTTACAAGTTGTAAATATGTCATTTTAATACCCTTGGTTTGTAAATATTCGAATTCCATCTTTATTTCTCTGAAAAGATAGTTTTTATACCCTTTTTCCAATAATTACAACTTTAGTCCTTATAGTTTCAAAAATGACACTTTTAGTCCTTATAAAATACATATTTACATTTCTATCAATTATATCATCCAAATGGTCAATAAATGTAATTCTTATTCTGAATATACTGTTTTGAAACCATAATTACAGAAATGACAGTTTAGGTCCTTGTAGTTTAAAGTATTTGCAAAATTAGTCCTTTTTACATATAATGTTCATTTTAAGTCCTTATAGCCTCAAATTTACACAAATGACTTAAAATCATTTATATTTACTGGTTATACCTTAGTTTGCAAAAATATCTGTTTTAACCCATAGTTTACAGAAATGGCAGAAACAGTCCTTGTAGTTTATATAAATTGCATTTTTGGTCCAAGTTACACTTTTAGCTTATGAACTCTTTACTTTTAAGTTGTTATGTTCCCAGAAGCTCATAGGAGCTGTGGTGAGCTTATTTGATGGCTTATTCAAGCTTATAGCTTATTAGTGTGTTAAGTGGGCTTAGTTGGCCTGTTAAGGCCCATTGGGTGTTTTGTGGGTCCACTGGACTTGCCACTGCTTGGACATGTTCTTGGGCTCTTATTGGACTGTGCCAAAGTGAGGAGGGGGGTTGGTGGGCTCTGAAACAGGCCACAACCTTTCTGGCAGTTTAGTGTGCTTAAGCCCATTTAGGGTGTGTTGAGTTTCTGTGTAGCGTGTGAACTGCTCAAGCTTTGAGCTTGAGAGAGGGATCAAGTGAGCTTGTGAGTGAGTATATTTAGTGTAGCTCGATTGTTTAGGATCCATAGAAATAGGTTAAGCCATAAAACTCATATGGTGTAGTTATGCAAATCAAAGTTTGAAAGTCATAGTGAATGAGTAAAACTGTTTCGGTATATATTAAAACACTTAGTGAAATTTTGTATAGGTTCATGTAACTTATTAGACGTGTGATTTTTAGTGTGTTCAAGGTGTGTTAAACTTATATAAAGTTCATGACCTCTTTATTAGTCATATAGAGAATTGAGTGAGTGAGTTTATTAGACTTGATATTAACGAGACTTATGTTTTAATGAGTGAAAGTGTGTGTGAGTTATACGTATAGAAACATGGTAATAAGATAAAAAATAAACTAAGTGTTGGAATACGCTTACTACACCTTCAAAGGTGGGTCGATTTCTAGCTGTGGTGTCGAGGTTAGGGCTTGAGAGCTTGAGACCTGGTTCCTAGCACAACAAAGGCTCGAGAGAAACTTGGATTGAGCTTGGTTGAGTTGTGATCACCTAGTTCCTGCTTGCTTTCTTCTCGTTACTCAATTGTGAGCTAAGGGGTGTTTATTTTAGTGTAGTATGAGTTTGTACGTAGAGTAGATTGCATGAATCTGGTTTTAACATGAAGATAACGACCTAAGTTGAGGGCAAAAGGAATATGTCAGAGTAGGGTAGGGGTAGGATTGTTTGATTGGCTGCAAGTTGCACTTCCAAGTGTTACCTTGGGTTAGTTCTTGTGGTGACGAGGACTAGGGCTTCTAGATGCTTGATTTAATTTCATGTAGCAAGCAAGTAGATGAATTGGGAGTAGTACTGAGGTCTTAAGGTCCTCATGTGGTCGAGTGTTCAAGGGGTAAATCGTATAGGGTGTTTGTTTGGTCGCAGAAATATTCAAAGGGTGCGTTTGGGTTAGTAATCGTGACCAAACCACATGCAAGTGATCGAATAGTGATCTAGAGGTGTTGTGCTTGATCATGCATAGGTTTCATGATGTTTTAGTTTATTTGTGAGAGTTGTAGAGATTGTGGAAATCTCATATATCCAAACGAATCATAACGTGTCCAAAAGAATACGTATAGGTCGAAAATATTGGTGTGAGACTTCGAGAGCTTAGGGGTGACTTTAGCTTAGGTTAAGTGACTTAACATGAGTGATCATGGACCCTTGAATGCCTTAGAAAGCCTCATGCATGCTCTTGTGAGTTGTAAGGGTTTTGTATGTACGTTTGCGTATATATCGAGACCTAGAAAATAAGTTAGGGCACGTTTGTGAGTTGTGAGACTTGTGAGTTACTTACGATCACTTAGGAAGTCATTTGAGAGGTTTTGGAACTCATTAGAATCAATGGCAACGCTTTTTGCACAATGTGATCAAAGTTGGGTACGTTAAGAAGTTATGGTGACCTCGATAAGCTTTGCTCGTGTTTCACTGTTCATTTATACGTATTTTACAATAGTAAATGTTGAACTCGATTCTTTTGATGATGAAGAATCATGTTGTGCATTTTAATTCATAGGTCGTTTGTATAGATTTCAAATAATCGAGCCAAAGTAAACGTGTTTAAGCTTGTGTGTTCGAGTATATATATATATATGAATTCGGATTGGGCTTGGCTTTGGGCTAGATGAATAATAAGCCCATAAGAGTTTTAGTTTTGATCCGTGTAGTGGTATTTGGGTTTTAATCTATGGGCTAGCATGTGTGGGGCCCACCTGAGTGTAAATGAGTTATTTTGGCAATGTGGGGTCCACCTGAGACAAAAGTGGGGCCCACAAGTGTGTGTGTGTACTGTGGTGTGTATGTGATCAAAACTGATCCATAACTTGTGTTGTACACTTTCCAGGACATTGTGGGTTGCGTGTGAGCTCGTTCCAGACTTGTGTGTAGTACATAACATGTACCAATTCATAGTTGCATAGCATAAACAAAAGTTTTAAATTTTGCCTAAAAATGGGTGTGTGAACAGTGATTCATAATTAACTAATGATTACTGTTTGTTAATTATTAGGGATTTTTGCAAGGTATTACAGAGGGCTAATACGGTGACTATGCTTAATAATGTTAATAATGTTAATAATGCCAAATTTCGACTCTGGGGGTATCCTAATAAAGCTTTTGTCCCTGGACTCAGTCATGGGTTGTTTCGGTCGAAATAAAAAGGATATCCCCTAAATCGTGTTAAATTAGGACCTTGATGTGGACCTCATTTTTATGGACAACGGTTCTCGAGGGAAGGATTTTAAACTAGTTAGCGTCTAAACTGGGAGCCTGTATCGGACTATAAAATCTATCGAAATAAGAAAAATTCATTTTTCAAAATAAAATCTTTTAGAGGAAATAGGAATAAGGGAGCAAGGAGTAGCTACGCGTACACAATTAGCATTTATGGGTAGTGTTAGCATCTAACTTGTATTTAACAATGATTTCATTTTTAAGCTTGGTTTGGGGACTTGTGAAAAATCAAGGACGATGAATTTTATCCATGTGGACGGTTTTTCATGAAAAGTGCTTTTTACTCCGTGATCCTAAAAGTTATTTGTTAAATAATGAAAGTCAACATCTCGTCATAAAAAGAAAAATACAAAAAGATGTTATATATGATAAAAGGGTCAAACGGGGCGTTTTTAGAACTATTGATTTCTCAATCTCTTTTGAGAAACACTTTGCTACTTTTCAAAGTTTTTAGTAAAAAGAGGTTTGAAATTTTTGGTTTTAAAAGCGTGATGTGATGACATTGCGTGAGGACACGACAATACCTTAGTCTGGGGGATTTTGGTATGTGTTAAATCACATACCTTTTCTTTATCAAAAACGGACTCAAAAGACCAAAAACTGACCATAAATTCCAAATATATTTTTGTTTTTGTGTTTGTGTTTGTGTTTGTGTATGTGCAGGTAACGGATATGAGAAAAGGACAAAAATAAAGACAAAACGGACAAAACCGAGCACGAGATTGGAAAGAGCATGAAAAGCCGGAGCTGGGGATTATTTCTACTTTTGGATCAAGCCTTAAACATAAAAACACCAAACATAACCCAAATGTTAAATCAATTTCATCATTAGTCCCAAAAACCTTTTCACCATTAGTCCTTGACAATTTGCAAAGTTAGTCCTTACTAAATTTTGTTAAAATCTTACTTATAAACCAAAACCTGGTCCAAATCCAATACCAAAAAGCCCAAACCCAATCCAATTCCATTTAACCCGAGCATAACCCAAGTCAAACACACAATTAAAACTCGAGTCAAACAAATAAAAGAGAGCGCCAAAACTAGTTACTATTCACTGTTCATCATCCCTCCCGTTTTACCCTGCACCATTCACCCTACTTAAATAATCATTAACCTCTTCTAGAAGCTCTGACATGTCAGAAGGATGACATCCATCAGTGGCCACGCTGGCAATCCGAGAGCATCCTATTGGTTGAATTTATGTGGCGCATGATCCAAGGGAGGAGAATTAAGTGTATGACAAAGCAATCAATCAAGGGACAAGATTAAAGATCCAGATCGCTCTTGGAAACCCTATAAGCATCTCAGACCCCTATAAATACAAGGCCTCCTCACAAGCACAAGGCGTCTAATTTTTCTGTTTTAGCTTTAGCTTAATTTTTCAGCTTATTGTGTTTTACTTTACTATTTTTAATCATTGTACTTCTTTTTAAGCATTGTACTCTTTCAAAGTTATTAATAAAATTTAGTTTAATTTTAAATCCGAGTAAAATTTACTTAAATGCAATTATGTTGTTTGCTTTTGGATAATAAGCTATTTATAAGCTCTTAATACAATCACTTATACTCAAACCAGCTTTTTAGTAGCTTGTTTTGAGTTGAGTAGCTTGTGGTTCGTTTTTGATTTGATAATCTGTTTTAAGCAAAAAAAATAAGCTAAGTATGGAAGATAAGCCAGAAATGGAAGGGCTTATAGGGTCTCACCAGCTTATCATTTGACAAGCTGGAGCTTGTAGAGTAGCTGGTAAGAATCGTTTAAAGCTCAGACTTATTAGGTCTTTATCTAGGAATAACAATAACAAACATTAACATACACAGCGGAATAATCAAAGAACTATTGTTATTGTATAAGGTTTTTCTCGTCATCATCTCTAACACTATTACAAACAATCACCAACAGCCCCAATACTACCTTGATCAATGGTAGTACAGTTACTCAACAATAACAGGAATCATAAAGATCCTTGAGGCTAAAACTACCCTAGGTGTTTTCCCATAAAACACCTATACACACACTTTCCTGGATGTTTACATTGTGACACACTTGAATGAATAAAACCTGTACCCTATGTCTCTTTATATAATAGAGACATTAGGGTTTACAAAGAGATAAGACTAAATAATACATAATATTTAGAAAATCGTTTCAACATAATAAGATTATTTCTTGTATCTTTATTCTTTGTAGCTTTCTCTCTTTGTCATCTTTAGTCCTTCATCTTTCATGTATTTTGTCATATCAACTCAAGTATAAATCCCAACAATCTTCCCCTAATTGATAATGACAAAACCTTGTAATCACGAACTTCCCCTGAAGCTAATATATATGAAACATAAACGAACTTCCCCTTAAACCATGCTATATCACCAAGGCTCTACAAGTTGCAATCTCCAATATAAATAATCTTCCCCTTTTTGGCATCATCAATTAGGGGACAAATGTAAGCAACCTTGATCTTCACAATCACGAATCAATATTACACGGCCAATCCATCCTTCCAATGTTTCAAAGTCGCCCACCATTAAGTTTTCCGCATCTAGAAATGAACTTGAAACAATAGAAATCAAAACTAGCAGTAGTAATAACAACTAGCAGTTGTAAAAACCTTCACCTCGATGTAGCATATAAATGGTTAATCATTTGAACACTTAAGCTTCCCCTGAAACCCATATGTTAACCATTTGTTGAATCTTCAATTCTATAGGCTTTATGTAATGATGAAGAAAACTAATCATTACCAATTCGATGCTGAAGTAGAATAAACCAAACTCATGTCTTTAATATAACTTCAAACGTATACTTAACGTATAGGGAGATCGCAATCCCTTGACAATAATCACTGAGCACAATAACGTAACTCCTTCAAGTGTTTGTCAATTTGTAGATATAATAAGAACACAAACCTGAATAATTCCACTTCATCGTCAAAGAAGCAATAACTAATCAACTTCGCTAATAAAAATAAACTCAAGCCTTTAAACCTTTTAACAACCGAAACCAAAATCCAATCCAAAAATCAAATCCTTCTGTGTGTGTCGTCCCCGTGTGTGTGTTGGAACCAACCTGTTCCAAATCAACAATATATACGCTTCCCCTCACTTTTGTAATTTCATGCGCCATGGACCATTATTTTGAAAAATAGTCACCAAATAGCCGAATAAAAAGATCCACCAATTCAGTAATTTGACAATATAATATAGGTGGCATGTATACTGATCAAAAAGAAAAACATCCACCGTCCCATGTGCTCTACACCATTCTTTAAGTAGCCACCGTCCAAAAGATCACATATAATAATGCACAAATAAATAAACAAAGCGTACCATGCACAAACAAACTAAATGAGATCATCGACCAGTATTATGAGGGGACTACCATTCTCTTCACAGAATAAATCTTCCATCGAATAGAGGGTGTGTCGAACCATTAGATGGAAATCTTCAAAGCAGTACAAACGATAACTTCGAGCAATACGAACAACAAACGCAGTAGTGGAAACAAATATAACTGGTAGTGGAAACGATCGAGGCATCAGTGGAAACAAATAAGCATGGCAGTGGAAACATAGAACGAGCAGTGGAAACCATGAAGTGTAGCAGTGCTAAAATTATAAACCCAGCAATACCAACTGCTAGTAGTATGAAATCAATCTTGCGAGCAGTACAAACTCGCGATGCCAAACAAGAAGTATAAACCAATAACGCAAACCAGTACAAACTCCCTAACGATAGCAGTATAAAATTCATATAAACCATGAACTGACACTACCATGTCTTGGTTGCTGATGCTTGTTAAGATGAAAGTGAACATATAACCAATAAACATAACTGGTACATGAAGAACCTGCTTCTTGTGATGATAAACATCACACAACACCATGAATAAAACGGATACTTGGTCACTTCAGAGATTACACGCAGCAGTAAAGAAAAACTAGGGTTTTCGTCAAAAAGTAAGATCCAGTGAAACCCTAGGAACAAGACGACCAAAACTAGTCCAAATCTGCCTTCTTACGAGTATAAGCAACACCAAGCAACATATAAACAACTTCCATGGTGAATTAACACGAATAGAACATGAATTCATGAAATCGATTAAAGAAAACCATAAAAATTCGACTTACAAAAGTGATTCTGCAGCAGACTTTGAGACACCAAAACTTTTTACTGAGGGCTCAGATTGATGATCCCTTCGGTGAAAATCTTCCTTGATATATAGAGAACTTCCAGCAAAAACATTAGCCTGATCCAACGGTTAACGAATGAGATATCACAGTTTGAAAACTGCACTGCAGAAAGTTACAAAAATTTGTAACAAATTCGAATTTTTCATCTTTTCTTCGAAAAACCTTATAGATCCTAGATCACGAGCCCCTTGGCTCTGATACCACATGTTAAGAATCGTTTAAAGCTCAGACTTATTAGGTCTTTATCTAGGAATAACAATAACAAACATTAACATGCACAGCGGAATAATCAAAGAACTATTGTTATTGTATAAGGTTTTTCTCGTCCTCATCTCTAACACTATTACAAACAATCACCAACAGCCCTAATACTACCTTGATCAATGGTAGTACGGTTACTCAACAATAACAGGAATCATAAAGATCCTTGAGGCTAAAACTACCATAGGTGTTTTCCCATAAAACACCTATACACACACTTTCCTGGATGTTTACATTGTGACACATTTGAATGAATAAAACCTGTACCCTATGTCTCTTTATATAATAGAGACATTAGGGTTTACAAAGAGATAAGACTAAATAATACAGAATATTTAGAAAATCGTTTCTACATAATAAGATTATTTTCTGTATCTTTATTCTTTGTAGCTTTCTCTCTTTGTCATCTTTAGTCCTTCATCTTTCATGTATTTTGTCATATCAACTCAAGTATAAATCCCAACAATAGCTCCTCGAGCTTATTTGATCCTTGTTGAGCTAGGATCAAGGTATTAATCTTTAAATTTCATTTTTAGCTTATAAAACTGCTTATTGCTTATTTCTGCTTATTATGTGCTTATCTGTATTTAATCTGTCTTTTATATGCTTATTAGTAGTAGATCTATCTGTTTTATAGCTTATTTAACAGTTTAAAGGTTATTTTCTTTTATTTGTGTTTTAACTATCAAAAATAAGCAATAAGCTTTGCTTATTGGTTATTTGCTTATTTCTTATAAACTTTTGCTTAAAAACCTTTCAATACACTTATTGTTAATCTGTTTTCAATAAAACATGAGTTTCATAGTTTAAATCAGTTTAAAAAGCTTAAATTCAGTTTTATAGGAGTGTTTGGATTTAGGATTTAGAAATAGTGTTTGTCTGTTTTAACTTGTTTTGACCATTAAGTCAATTTCATTAAGCTTTAGTCCAGTCCTAGTAATAGTTTAGAAGTAATTTTAAGCCGTTTTATTAAGTTTCATAGGTATTTGTTAAGTTTTCAAAGTTTTAAAGTTCAAAGTCTTTTAATAACAGCTTAATTTGATAAAAGTTCTTTTTAGGTGTTATTTTGACTCAATTCTGTTTAGGTAATCATATTTAGCCTAGTTTTATAAGTTTGTAGTCATTTAGTAAGTTTTGTGTCATAATTTTTGAGTCTACAAGTAGTTTCTGTCACAAATAAGAAAAACCAAAAATAATGTAACTGAGTTGCTTATCAGCTTATTTTTAGTCCTAATCATCTAAAATTGGTTTTATAAGCTCATTAGTGGGTGTTCTTTGTTGTTCTATAGTTTATAGCTTATTCCATAAGCTTTAGGTAGCTTATTTTTAGTATCAAAAAGTAGGGGTCAGGTTTGCTAGATAATCAGCATAAGTGCACTTCTTATCAGCTTAATTTTAAGCTCTAAATAAGCTCCAAATTGTCTAAAATTGTTTTTATGAGTTCTTTGGTTGTTAAGCTATGTTGTTCTGTAGTTTTCATAGATTAGCTTTTTAGTTTAATAGCTTATTTAATAGCTTAAAGTACCCCTCTTAGGCTGTTTTGATTGCAGTTTTAGTTTTTAGCTTATTTAGATTCTTAGCTTTTTAGCTTATTGTTTCTGGTTCATTTAGGTCTTTAGTGCTTATTAGGTTTAGATTTTTAGATTTTATCAGTTTGTTAGCTTATTCAAGTGCTTAATTAGTTGCTTAATCCGTTTAGTTCTTAACTAGTTTAGAATAGTAAACTGCTGAGCATTTTAGCTTGTTCTGGCTTATTTAAAGTTTTATAAAAATATTGTTTTCACAAAAGTTACTTAATTTTCAGCTTTTTAATAAGTTTTAAAAATAAAATTTGCAAAAATAAAAACTTTGGGAAAGGGGAAGTCCAAGGCTCGAACCCTGGACCTCAACCCTCTCAACCAAAGCCTCACACACCACACCACTACCACTGCGCCCTTGGGTCTTTTCATTTAGGGTTGCAGTGGTTATTTACTTAACCAACTTTTCCAATATTAGATTATTTTCCTTTTTAGCTTATTCACAGCTTATTGAGATAAGCTGTCAACACCATTTTATTTTTCCTAGATTATACATATCTTAAAGTACTTTTCAGAATATTTTTAGATTTTTCTTAAATAGTTTAGTATTTTTAATAATATTTTTAGATTAAAAGTGTTTTTAATTCATAATAAAAATATATATATATATATATATATATATATATATATATTTATATATATATATATATATATATATATATATATATATATATTATTTTTTCTAAAATTATTTTTAATCATTTAGGACTTTTAGAAATTAAATTTGCATTTCTAGGGTTAATTTTTGAAAATTGGGTTTTTAAAGCCCGTTAGATTCCCGTTAAGTGCCCGTTTTTAGTTTAATTTACATTAGAACTTATTTGTACTTTGTTTTCTTGATTTGTGTGCTTATTATTTGCTTTTTAGTTTATGTTTTCTATTTTTAGTCATAAATCCAAAATATCTCGATTATTCAATCACCCGATCACGAACCTAATCCGATTTTCCATTCACACTTCGTTGGGACATTAACGACCCGGGAATATCTAATGCTTCCGGAAATATATGTGGTTTGACTTTCTTTGACCTCTTGGGATTTTCACTCTTGGTTAGAGAGCGAATTGACCGTTTGGTCGGGTTGTCTTACTATTTTATATATATATATATATATATATATATATATATATATATATACTTTGATGCGAATCAATCCTTCCCAGTGTAGTTACTTGCTTATTTTTGTGGATATTTTCTTATATTATAAAAACCAAAAAAAAAATTAAATTAAAAATCACAAATACTTTTCCTCAAGTATTTAAAATACCAAAAAAATTATAAAAAAAAAAACCAACAAAAGAAATCAAGAAGTCAATTGTTACGTCAGCTCACCTTTAGATTACGAACTATAAGAGAGGTATAAAGAGGGACGATCCAACGAACTTCGTCCCGAAAGGAGAAGGTTTTTAAAAGTACCGTGCTTTCCCGCTCTTCCGCTTCTTTGTGAGTAATTCTAGAGAGCTACCGAGCACCGGTTGGCTAATCGATTACAAAAAAATATTTGTTTTTCCATTTTTCTAAAAATAAAAACCCAAAAATATTTTCTTTTTCAAAATTTATTTTCTTTTAAATTTTGTGTTTTTAGTGCATGCGCACTCGTTCTCAATCGAATTTAATCGATAAATCTCCCACCATACCGACTCAACATTATCGTAGACGTAATCGTAAACAAATAAACGTACCCGAGATACGTACTCTTGTTGAAGCTCCCATAATCGAAATGGCGGCTACGCGTACAATGTCGAAATTGCTCCAAGCACCCACAGAGGGTTACGGAGATGCTATAATTTTACCACCGATTCTTTCCGAGAATTTTGAGTTAAAAACCGGTTTAATTCAACTCGTTACTTCAAACCAATTTCGTGGTTTCGAGAGGGACTGTAGGACCTAAAATATTGATGATTTATGTGGTTCGGGGGGTCGGGGATGCTCGAAATATGAGAAAGACATGGTGTTTATTAGATTGAAAGAATGGGAAGATGTGTGTGTTTATAGAGATAGAAAGAAGAGAAACACACACACCTTGTGATATTACAATGAGACATCCACCCCTCCTAGTTGCAACTAGGAGGGTATTTATAGGAAACTAAGTGCCACACTTTACATTGTTGACACATTTAGTCCCTGTAGTAGAAGAAATAAGAAACTAATGCAATTCCCGAATATGGCTTCACTTTTAAGGCTAACAATCTCTCCCCAAAGTGATGTCATACGGGAATTACTTACAACGTTCCCTACAAGTAAAATTCTATACAAAACATAAACACAGTAGCTCTGAGAATGTCCTCATGGTCTTCAAACTTCATTAATCTTTTCAGCTTCATGAATCTTCTCAGTTGCCATCTTTTTACTTGTAGAAGAACAATGTGAGCAAATCTAATTATGGATAAAATATGGCCTTTTTACTCTCCCCTAATTAGTGCTCTCCCCCAAACTAACAACCTTTCTTGTGAATGCTGTGAATCCGAAGAAGTCTTTTGATGAATATCTGAATACCGTCTTTAGTCTTCTAATCACGCAGCGGAAAATGTAGAACAGACTATAGACTCGACCTTCTTCAAGATTGTCCATTCGGTGGAACAAAATATCAACATCTTCATCTCACCAAGTGCATCCCAGTTATCTTACTTATAAAAAATTAGCCCATAATGTACACATGAAACGGTAACACTGAAGTAACAAGTTGAAACACTGATCATCTTGAATTTGTTGCCCGAAATTGATGATAGTGGATAAGAGAGGAACGTGAAGTGCGTAGAAAAAGAGATGTAAACTTGTTGTTTATCCCCGATCATGTGAACTTTTTGTTTGTCCCTGATGTACACATTTCTCTCCCTAGATGGTTGTGATGTATCGAAATCAGCACAATAATGTGTACATGAAGCATTAACAGGAAGCACTTTATCATAATTCATTTCAGCCCATGAGAAGATTTCGATAATACCATTTAAAATTGTCTAACTCTTATCAACCCCCTGTATCAAAAACAACGGCTATCTCTAGTAACCACATGTGGAGACAACCCGATATGACGAACTTGAGAATGAAGTAAAATCCCCCATATTTGTGACTTAAGCTTGTACTATCCTGTGACTAAGAACGGTGTACCTTATACCCCCAACAAAAGTATTAGTACAAAACCTCTTGACATATCCTCAACTATGTGAGACACTGAGCACTACAACGTAACTCCTTTAAGTGATAGTTATAACCTGTGAGCACTGCAATGTAACTCCTTACATCAGGAATAACTAGATAGCCAAGTCTTCGTCACTATTGAATTACAGCTCAAACAAGTCATCTTCGCGGAAGGTTAAGAAAGAAAGAAGATGAAATAAGTACACGCATCCGTAAAACGTCACTTCAAACCAAAATAAATAATAAAGAATTATCCTCGTAGTCACAGTTGATATGCATTGCAAGCTCTAGCCGTGTAAAATTAACCTCGTGAAGATTTGCATGACCAAAATACCACTCTTTATTGCCAAAGAATGCCAAAATTAACACAATGTATTAAAATACATTGGTTAATAAATTTTCAGCTCATATTTAACACTACACAGCCCAAATCCAAAAAAACTTTTGTGTCATATATCCTTGCAGCCAATATAATAAACCAACTCCAATCTAGTCCATGTTAAATCATTGAGCCCAATTCCATTAGTGTGATTAAACGTTGTAGCCCAGATACGAATTTAAAGTCCAATGAAATAATCCACTCAATTTACACAACCCGGTCTAGTCCATAAATCATAACAGGTTATTAATATTTAACCTAAATACACGGTTTGCATTTGAGATAACTTTAACCTAAAACACACTTCTTATTATTTCCGCCTACCACCAACTCTTTTCTCACCAAACTCATCATCTAATCTCATCATTCATCAATCCGAATCACCAACTCAATTGAACGAATACTACAAGCATAGACTCACAACCGTACTAGATGTTTTAGTTTTTGCTCAGTCCGAATCTAGAAAACATGAGTATGTCTTCAAGATCCCTTGGAGGGATCTCGGGTAGGTTTATGTTACGTGTTTTCTTTTGTGTTCTAACGAACCAAAGAAAAGAGATTAACAGTTTTGTTATTTTTCTTTTCCTTTTTTTGTGTCGGACATTAAGGAAAGCTAGGCTTTGATAAAGAGGATCGATGATGATATTTTACTCTCGTTTGATGGACCTTCAAGTGTCTTGATATATCTTTATTATTACGAATGTAAAAACTGAGATCTATTTGTTTTTTATATTATGTTCGAGTCTTGTGGTTTGGAGATGGGTTTGAGGAGATGAGATTAGGTTAGTGATGGATTGGTTTGTCTTGGATTAGGATTTGGTTATTGACTTATTGTTATTGGACTTGGATTTGGCTGTTGTGAACTTCGTATAATCAGTAGTCGTTTGATTTTTCGTTTTGGTTCATTTTGACTTATGATGTATACAGCTGAAGTCAACATAAAGAGTTATTAGTATTTTGGTTTGGTCAAACGTTGCGATACTGGTTAAGAAAGTCTCGCATCGCGAGTAGTGAAACGATCAGAGTTTTTCTTCGTAAAAACGTGGGTAACAAGATTCTCGTATCACAGCTGTCGCAAGTTGCTATCACAAGAAAACCCTCAATTTTTGCGAGCAAAAATTATGCGAGCATAATTTTGCTAACAAAATCCTTAGATCTGAATCTGACCAAACTAAAGAAAACCCATTTTTCCGACCATATCCGACCATTTTTCTGACCAAAAATTTCACGGGTTAATATAAAAGTCACAAGAACAGATGATATATGCCAAAAGCTGTTAACTTGGATGGTAAGAGATGCAAGAAACAGTTGGGTAAAACTTTAAAAGTATATGACTTTTGACCAATTTTTGATACATAAAAGTTGTATAAAACTGTTACCACAAATTATAATGGAAAAAAAATTCCAGATTCAACAAAACGTGGTGTAAAACAGCCTAAACAATAGTACGAACCACACAAAATCAACAAATAATACAACCATGAGCTCCGATACCAATTTTAGGACCTAAAAGATTGATGATTTATGTGGTTCGGGGGGTCGGGGATGCTCGAAATATGAGAAAGACATGGTGTTTATTAGATTGAAAGAATGGGAAGATGTGTGTATTTATAGAGAGAGAAAGAAGAGAAACACACACACCTTGTGATATTACAATGAGACATCCACCCCTCCTAGTTGCAACTAGGAGGGTATTTATAGGAAACTAAGTGTCACACTTTACATTGTTGACACATTTAGTCCCTGTAGTAGAAGAAATAAGAAACTAATGCAATTCCAGAATATGGCTTCACTTTTAAGGCTAACAGGGATGATCCCCACGCTCACATCTGATGGTTTAATAAGTTGACTTCGACTATGAAATATCGGCCCTCGTAGCGCGATTAAGTTGATGTTATTCCCATTTTATCTCGAGGGGGAAGCCCGAATTTGGCTTGAAAAAGAACCCCCTCATTCTATTACGACTTGGGAAGATCTCGTCTCTAAATTCGTGAATTATTTCTTTCCTCCTTCTAAGACTACTAATCTCAAGAACGATATCACCAATTTTCAACAACGATTTGATAAAAAATTTGGCGAAGCATGGGAACGTTTCAAGGATCTCCTTCGTAAATGCCCACATCACGGTTTTTTGGAATTGCACCAAATCGATAAATTTTACAATGCTTTGACACAAACCGATCAAGATTCGCTTAATGCAGCCGACGGTGGCAATATTTTGAACCGTACTCCGAGAGATATTTTGACTATTATCGAGAACAAATCGAAAGTTCGCACTTCACGAAACAAATCGGTTGTTTCCAAAGTGAGTGCCAATACTTCTTCTTCTTCGTCTTCACCAGCACATCCATCGGAGATGGCCGAACTTACGGATGCTATAAGATGTATGATGAGAGAAATTAAGATTCAAAACCAAAAACTAGAGCCCGTTAAAGCCATTACCGAAAGTTGTGTTATTTGTGGTGGTCCTCATCCTTATTATGATTGTCAAGCCACCGATGGCAACGTTTTCAATGCTACCGCAGCAGCAGCGAATTACAATCAAAATCAAGGATTTCACCCTCAAGGAGATTTCGCCCTCAAGGAGAAATTAATTACCGTGCTAGTAACCAAATGGGACCACCCGGTTTTCCTTCCGTTCAAAACAATCAAAACCGTTTCAATCAAAATAACCAAGGTTATAATGTTAATCAAGGTTATAACCAAAACCGTGGAACATATTTCAATCAAGGAAACCAAAATTACCAAGCTCAACCTCAACAAAGTTATCAACCTCCTCCTCCTCAAGTTGGACCTACTAATGATTTTTCGAACTACATGAAGACGAATGATGTTAGCATGCGAGCTATGTAAAATCAAATCAACAATATGAAGGTCGAGCTTAGGAAAGAAATCGATACTATGTTGACTAGATAAACGAATGAGCTTAAGAACCTGATGAGTAGTATTTTGCAAATGAATAAACCCTCGAGTTCGGGATCTCTTCCAAACAATACCGTTGCTAACCCGAGAGGTGATTTGAAAGCTATCACCACCCGAAGTGGTGTTGCTTATGATGGACCTATGATTCCTCCTACTTCTTCTTCTATTCCTAAAGTAGTGGAACGTAAAACAGAGGTGACAAAGGACCCGGTGCCTTGATGCAGGATTTACTGACCAGGTTTTAATATTTATAAGTTGCTCGTCTACCTAAGGTCTACCTAATGCACTATCGGGCAGTGTACCCGGTCGTGTATGGTATAGCTAGATGGTAAAGCCGAGGTCGTCCCAAGAGCTATGAGTGCGGAAGATATCTAAGTTCTAATGTCACGTATAAAAGGGGGTTTTATGATTAAGAGATTAATTAAACTAATAAAATAAATAAACAAAACAATAAAATAAACGAGGGAAATCAGTAGGGAGAAGCAGTGTTAACCTAGTTACTACTCTTGTTATTATCATGACAAGTTTTCTAATTAAGTGCATCCTATCATTTCATCTGGGGATTCAAGTCGATAGACTCAGATGGTCAAATCGTCTAACCTATCTTACACCTTGCCCTATTCTTACAACCTTAAATTGTAAGAGTTCCTCGGATGGTCGCTTTGCCTACGAGATGCAAGAGTCATTAAGCGCCTCTACTAACTTAGACTAGTCTAACGGGATGCGGGCGGTCGCAACTTACATCCCCTCTAACTCCTTAAGCACATCTATTTGGTAGGTGGTCGTTCGTTGAAATATCCACGTGTATGGCGATATTTCTATCACCAAGTCACACCCTTATCCGCTATGGGTCCTGTGGTCAATTATCCTAGCCTCAATGGAACTACCAAACATTAATGCTACCAAAGCTAGAGTGTCCTAAGACATGCTAAGAAAGTATTCAAATAAAACGATAATAGATGCGAGAAAACTAAATCATGGCAATAACAATTTCATAACAAGGCTAACACCAAGAGGTGTTTAGCCACTCATATTAACAAATACAGAAAAAACTCATGTTCAACATTGTAAATGAAAACATAAATTCAATACAAGAATTATAAATGGATAAACTTATGATTGAAGTGTGATTCTGTTGGATCGATTATACTCTGACCAAACTAACTTGTAGCTTGTCTACGGTTTAACAGCTTTGAATAAATTCAAACCTATTAATAGTGAAACACTGATATACTTTGCTAAGTATGCGGAATCTACTTCAACAAAGCTAAGAAGAATTTAATAAACGAACTTGAATATTATTAAAACCTTGAACCTGCTTTCTTACACAGATTCACTAACAAACTCTAAACTCTAATAATCGTATATCACTAATCGACTATATCTTGTCTCTCTAAAACGCATATATCTCTAATGCCAACTAGGGATCCTTTTATAGGCACAAGGAAAACCCTAGTCGGTTTACAATACTTGAACGACAAGTAAATTCTAATTATAACTCTAATCTAATACGAATATTCTAGATTTACTCATTAGTCCTTAAACTATTTTGCATGGCAGTCCTTTAACGAGCAGCAGTACTTTCATTGAATAGCAGTACTTTGACTTGAGTAGCAGTACTTTGACTTTTATAGCCCAACAATCCTCCCCTAACTTGAATTCTACTAGCTTGATTTCAAGTTTCTTTGTATGTCTTTACTTCAACACTTTATCTTCAAGGAAAGGTTGTTTCTTCAAACTTGACTCGTTATTGTTTTGTCATCATCAATGCAAATAGTATCTTCAATCTTCATCAGCAACAATTCTTTTCAGCATCAGATCTTCTCAGCAACTCAGCATCATATTGGCAATATGTACATCAGATCTTACAAGTTTCATACTATTCTCATCACTTCCAGGTGTGTTAACTCCTGTGAGAGGTGAATCATTGAAAACTTAATGGATTTTGATGTCTCTTTACCAAAGCCATTAACTCTGGAGTAGCCAATGTTTAGATTTAGGAAAAACCATGGTACATTGATAACCATATGATTTTTAGCAAATCATCAGCTATCAACGGATTTGAGTAGTCTTTACCAAATAGCCGTTTGATTTTGGACTAGCTAGTTCTTGTAGTACAATCACTACCATGGTGAACTAATTACCATACAATGGTTTTCCACAGCCTTTACCACAAAGCCATTATCTTGTGGGCTAGCCAACTCTTCACTAATATAGATATGGTGAGTTGAAAACCATACAATTTTTAGTAAATTGCCAACTAAAAACGGATTTGATAATCACATCAGAGCCGTACCCTCATGATGAGTCAAACTCTTTCTTGTTTATTAAACATGGTGAGTTGATTACCATTTGTTGTGTAGTACAAGTACTAACACCATGCTTGTTGCTTTCAAAACCATTTGTTGCTGTTTAATCTTTGTGCTTCAAAATGTTTTTGCACTTATCAAAAATTACTAATTTTACCAAAAGATTTTACTGGTTTTATGCTGCAAGCAGTACTTTGTGAAAGTACTGTCTGACCAGCAGTACTTTGAAGAAAGTACTTTATTTTTCAAAAGATTTATATAATATTTAAACCATACCAGTAGTTATGCACTAATCTTCAGTTTCTGTAGTCCACTTGATGAATAATTTTATGACCATCAATGCTACTTCATCCTCTAGTTCCACTTCCATTCCATGCTCTAGCATTCTGATCATCAGATCTCTTGTGAGTGGATATCTCTTTTCTGCTAGCATATGAATCATAGTGCCATCTTCTAACTCTAAAACATGTATCCCAACTGATCCAAAGAATCTCCATCTATTAATCTCCCAGTTGTCTTGATTTTCCCACAAAGCACTGTCCTTAGACTCCTCTGTGTCCCAGATTGTTGTGAGATCCCCTAACAATACCAAACCTACTCCTTGTGGTGGAATATGTTCAAAATAAGTTTGCACTTGGAGATATAACTGAAGCATATCATCTCTATCAATCAGATGCAGAATATCCCACAATGAATTAAACACTCTAAAACTTCCATCTTGTCTATGAAAGATTAGATAATCTCCTTCTTTAGATTCTACAACTGAAAAAGTAGATATCTTGGACTTCTTATCAGAATCTTCTTTCAGTTTTGGATTTTCAAAGTCAACAACTCTAAGATAATTTCTGAGCTCATCAACTGTGTCTGTTCTTAATTCAACAGCTTCCTTGAACTTCTTTGATGGCTGTTCATCAGTGACTCTTTTCCTCTTTGAGCTTCTAGTAGCAGCTCTTTCCTTTCTTTTATCTTCAGGCTTGTCATCTTCAAAAGAAATAATGCCTGCAAGATCTCTTTGAATAGCTTCTCTAACAGCATCATACAGATCCTTCATCTCTGTATATGTCAATCTAACTAATCCTGTGTATCCTTGACCTTTCAGATAAGCCATCATATCATTCCTTTCTCTAGCTTTACTAATTGGCCTTCTTGATTGAACATTCTTCCTTGATTCTTCAGCATCTATCTCTGCTTGTAATATTCTTGCTGCTTCCTCATTTTTGGCAACCTCAATTTGTCTTAACTGTGCCAATGTCATCTTCTTCTTCTTCTTTTCTATCAAGATCCCTTTGCCTTTATCTTTTGGATCTATCTCTTGTGCAGGTTGAGAAGAAGTATGATGTTGTTCAATCTCATGAATACTAATACCTCTTTGACTTGACATATTAAGCATGATATCAGCAATTGTTTCATCATCACTGTTAGTCTGAGCTATATCATCTTCTTCCTGAGCTGGTTTAGAAGGACCTACTTCCTCTTGAACTTGATTTGAAGGACCAATATCCTCTTCAAAATCTAAGGTTCTAGGTGTAACAATGAATTGTCTCTCAGTACCTTGTTGAGCAGTACTTTCTTGAGCAGTTCTTTCAACTTCAGCTCCTTCTAAGTTTATTTCCTCAGTATCACCACTTCTCACTTCAACAGTAGCTTCTTCCAAATTTATTTGCTCTGTTTCATCACTTTTCCTTTCAACATTATCTTGAGGAATATCTTTTGGTGGTGTCCTCTGAGTATCATCCATAAATCCAGCATCTTGTTCAAAATCAGCATCATCTTCATTCAAATTCTCTAAATTCCTCCCCATTTGGAATGAAGATTGCTTCTTAGACTTTTTCTTCTTAGAAATCTTTGTAGGTATCCTACCAGTCTTCTTCTGAGACTTCACCCATAATCTATGGTGTTGAACTAGTGGCCAAACATACCTCTTCAATTTCTGAAACTTAGTCTTTAATTTGTCTATCTGAGCAGCTTGAGCCTCACTCTCCTTCTTCAGCCTCTTTAACTCCCTTGTTAAAGCATAATTGTCCAATTCTACCTCTTCTTCTTCAAATTGTTTAGACACATTGGTGGAAGAATGATCAATAGGAGATGGTGGATTATTCATACCTTGGTCTGACTCCTCATGAGTAGAAATGTCCATAGGAGCAGTATCTTCCCTAGTAACAGAATGTGGAGAAGCAGTATGTTGAGAAGCAGTAGGTTGAGGAATACTAACTTCTCTAGGAGACTCTCGGCTTGCTGATTCAGAATTTGCTTCTTGCTCTTGCTCTAGCTCTGCATCTCTTACAACTTGTGCAACTCCCAATATATGAGCAGTCAAAGGTGTGTTGGTTCCAGAAAACTTTGCACTTTGTTTAGACAGAAAAGTAAACACCTTTGATGGAAGTTTGACAGTGGGTAAAAAATTTTGAGGTTTAGGGACATCCTCAAGTTGATTGTTCAAAAACAACTGAACAAACCTTGGATACATCAAAAATGGTGAACCATTACTAATATGTGTAAGCATACCATCCAGAATGAGTCTTGAAAAATTGAATCTTCGATCGGTAGCTAAACCCACTAATGCAGATGCAACATTTTGACCAAATTGATCAAAAGAAGTACTCTTGGGACTCAAACAATGAAGTAGAATGTGAATTAGGTACTTCCAATGAGAACAAAACAAAGGCTTTTGAAAAGTAAGCTTCGTCAGATCGCCTTCATAACCTAAAGCACTTAATGTGTCCCAAAGCACTTGTTTGTCAAAACGAACAGCCCCCCTTCATCATCAAACATCAAAACATCCCTAATCGTGGCCTCAGTAATCCTAATAGCTCGTCCAGCAACCGTAGCCCTAATCAACGAATCATCTTCTTTCGTTGCAGTAGCCCAAAATTCTTGCATCCAGGGACCAATAACATCAGGGTCAACTAAAATAGAGTAGTTGATGGAAGACCCAGTTAAGAAATCAATGATCGCATGAAAATCAAGATTATCCCTTGTCTTGTCCAAATTAGCGATCATATTATGTTTGCTAACAGTAAGGCGATTAGCCATGATGATTTGGTAGAGAAGAATTCGCTTTGAGTATGTGATTTGATAAAAAGATTGTGGTGTAAAAGCGAATGAGGGATCTTAAGTACGGTAAAAGGCGGGAAAATAGGAGTGAGTTTCTTTAAATAGAATGAAAATAAATCAAACTCTTAATAATAAAGTTACCATTTGGATTAACTTATTATCTCCGCCGTAAGGAATTAATTAACCGTAGCCCCACTAATTTTTGACCGTTGGAACAGTACGTCCACGTAAGCAGTACGTTGAAGCAGTACGTTGGTGAAGCAGTACTTTAGGCAATAAAGCAGTACGTTCCATCATGTTATCCACAATCAATATGCCAACTAAAACCAAGAACTTGTAAAAGGTTCATGCTTTAGTTCCAACTAATAGCTAATGTTGCCTCCCCTCAAATACAACATATAGGCTAAACTAATAACCAATACTTTTATTAAAACTGAATAAAAAGTATTCTAACTAATACTAAAGCCTCCCCTCAAATGTAGCCTAGTAGTTAATCATCCCAAATGCTCACAACTAAGTGGTTTGATCTTGAAACATCGAATCCCTTAGTGAGTAGATCAGCTACATTATCATCTGTGTGAACCTTAACCACATTTATAAGCCTGTGCTCATAACAATCCCGAATAAAATGATGCCTAATCTGAATATGCTTGGTCTTGGAGTGATAGACAGGATTCTTCACAATGCAAATTGTACTCTCATTATCAATGTTGATAGGAGTATTCTTGAAATTGAATCCATAATCCAAGAGTTGATTTTGCATCCACAAAACTTGTCCACTACAGCTTGCAGCAGCAACATATTCTGCTTCAGTAGAGGAGGTGGCAGCAATGGTTTGCTTCTTACATTGCCAGGAGACTAATCTTCTACCAAGATATTGACATCCTCCTGAAGTTGATCTTCTATCATAGTTATCCCTGCATAGTCACTATCTGAAAAGGCTTCTAAGTGAAAAGGTGACTCCTTAGGATACCATAATCCTAACTTTGGTTGATGCTTGAGATATCTAAAAATCCTCTTGACTGCATACATATGAGAAACCTTGGGTGTAACCTGAAATCTTGCACATAAGCAAACAGCAAACATGATGTCAGGTCTGGATGCAGTTAAGTACATAAGACAACCAATCATAGATCTGTAAAGCTTGACATCCACAGCTTGTCCATCTTCATCCTTGCCTAGAGGTTTATTTTTATCAATGGGTGTGGTGGCAGGCCTTAGATTTGGAAGATCAAATCTTTTAAGTATGTCTGCAACATACTTTTCTTGGTTAATGAAGATTCCATCTCTTGTTTGTCTAACTTGAAGACCCAAAAAGAAAGTTAATTCTCCCATAGAACTCATTTGAAACTCCTTCTGCATAAGATCTTCAAATTCTTTTACCATAGACTTCTTTGTAGCTCCAAATATAATATCATCCACATATACTTGGACTAACAGAATATCTTTCTTATCCCTCTTGATGAACAAAGTCTTATCAATTGCTCCTCTCCTATAGCCATGTTGGAATAGAAAATTTGAGAGTCTCTCATACCAAGCTCTGGGAGCTTGATGAAGGCCATAAAGTGCCTTGATCACTTTGTAGACTTTGTTTGGATGTGCAGGATCTTCAAAACCAGGAGGTTGTTTAACATAAACTTCCTCAGAAATTGTGCCATAAAGGAAAGCACTTTTCACATCCATTTGGTAGACAGGAAATCCCATGTATGATGCAAAGGCAAGAAATAACCTTATTGCCTCTATCCTTGCAACAGGAGCAAATACTTCATCATAATCCACTCCTTCTTCTTGGCGATATCCTTGTGCAACCAATCTAGCTTTATTTTTGATAACATTCCCTCTTTCATCTCTTTTAATTCTAAAAACCCATCTTGTACCAATGACTCTTTTGCCATCTGGTAGATCACATAATACCCAGACTTCTTGAAGCTTGAATTGTAGAAGCTCCTCTTGCATAGCTTCAACCCAACTTTCATCAGCTAAAGCTTGAGCTACCTTCTTGGGTTCTTCTTGAGATAGAAAGCAAGCAAACAGGCATGTTTGTTGATCCTTGTGATTCATCCTGTTTTGTTTGTAAACAAAGCTAAGTAAAGCAGTATGTTGCTTAGAAAGGACTTTAACTTTGTTCCTTGTAACCACTCCTGAAGAGGGTGATCCAATAATATTACTTTGAGGATGAGCTTTATGAACTCTCAATGTAGGAGTTGGTGGTACTGAAAGAGCAGACTCTAAGTTAGTAAAATCAATTCCTTCATTGGAGAAAATACCTTCTGGATTAAGCTCATCATCAACTTCTTCTAATCCAGGAATGTTAGCATTAACTAAATCATCATTATCAACATTGGAATCATCAGCATTGTTCCAATGTGATTGCTCGAATACATCAGAAGTTCTGTCAAAAGCATCATCAGTACTTTGATCTAAAGTACTGTGGGCAGTATCTTGAAATTTACTCTTTTTCTTTGCAGCCTCATAAGCCTTCCTTTGTTCATCTTCATAGGATTGTGCTATAGTTTCTTGAAAAAGCATCCTATTAAGTTCATCTTGTATGGCTTGATCTTCATCAGATACTGTATGAGTTGGCTGAGCAGTACCTTGGTCCTCAATAGCAACTTCAGGTTCTTTGTCAGGAACTTCTTCTGGTGTACCATTAACTCCATGAACAATGTACTGTGAATCATCTTCTTTGGAATTAGCCTGATTCTCTTCTCTAACAGGGACATAATTCATAGATGGTGTGAATTTGAGATCAAGATCAAACATCCAATCAGGACCTTTACCTTTCTGAGTTTCCTTATCTTCTAAAAATTCAACATGAAGACAATCTTGTACCTTTCTTGTATTCCTGTTATAAACTCTAAATCCTTTGCTATTTGTACAATAACCCAATAAATATCCTTCATCTGACTTACCATCAAATTTACCCAGAGAATCAATGGTATTCAAAATAGTCAGAGAGCAGCCAAAAGGTTTTAGAAAACGTATATTTGGTTTCTTTCCCATGAGTAACTCATAAGGTGTCTTCATCTGAGGTTTAGTTACTGAGACTCTATTCAACACATAGCAAGCAGTACTTATGGCTTCAGCCCAAAAGAGAATAGGTAATTTGGAATCTGCAAGCATTGTTCTAGCTGCTTCTATCAAAGTCCTGTTCTTTCTTTCTGCAACACCATTCTGCTGTGGTGTTCTAGCAATGCTAAACTCTCTCTTGATCCCTTTCTTGGCACAGAATTCATCCATATGCTTGTTCTTGAATTCTGTTCCATTATCACATCTAATACCTCTTACCTTGAGTCTTAATTGATTTTCAAGGGCTACTATCAGGTCATGGATAGCATCAAAGGTTTCATCTTTAAATCCCAAGAAAAAGACCCAACTAAATCTGCTACAATCATCTGTGACTACCAAGCAGTACTTCTTTTTGTTTAAACTCTCTACTGAAACTGGTCCAAACAGATCCATGTGTAGCAACTCCAAAGGTTCTCTAATATCTCTTTCCCCAAGCTTCTTACATGAAGCTTTATGTTGTTTACCCTTCTTGCAAGCCAAACATGAATGATCAGCCTTGAATGTTTTGGAAGGTAAACCTTTAACTAAATTTCCTTTGACCAGCTTGTTGATGTTCTTAAAATTAACATGACCTAATCTTCTGTGCCACAGATGTGCTTCTTCCAATGATGCCTTTGCTACTAAACATGTTGCTCTTCCAGCAGAATTGAGACTCTTTAAGTCTAAACTGTATACATCATTGGTTCTTGGTACTCTCAATGTTACCAAATGATCATCAACAAATTTGAACTCAGGTGAGAGAATGAGACATTCTGTATCAGTAAACAGGATTGGATACTTCTTGTCACAAATTTGAGATACTGACAATAGGTTGAATTTGAGCTCCTTTACATATCTAACATTCTCAAAATCAATACATCCAGCCTTGATTGTTCCTTTGCCAGTGATTCTTCCTCCATCAGGATCATTACCAAATGCAACTCTTCCTCCATAATATGCCTTAAAGTCTGACAGGATCTCCTTGTCCCCTGTCATGCTGCCAGAGCAACCACTATCAACAATAATATGATCTTTAAGCTCCTCCTCTGGGTTGCCCTCAGAGACATTGGATGAACTTGGTGAAGTGGCTACCATAGCAATCTGAACAGGTTCATCTTCATCCTCCATGCTCCAGTCAAAGCTTCCAAGACCATCTCTTGATTCCAAAGCAGCATATCCAGGTTCCTCATCAAAAGCTGTGCCCCAATCAAATTCTTCCATTGCAACCATAGAATAGGTTACAGGTTCATCATCAAATTCAGCACTCCAGTCAATCTCTGCTAAATTTTCTTGAGCCACCAAAGCTTTTGGTTGTGATTCAGTAATAGGAACCTCCTTTCTTTCAACCTTGGGTTGTTCAATCATCCTGTTTGCCTGATATTTTGCAAACTTGCATTCCCTTGCAAAGTGTCCAAGCTTTTGACAATTGAAACATTCAATTTTAGATTTGTCAAAAGTTATACCTTGTTTGGCTTTGAAATCAATTCCCCTTCCTGTCTTGTTCATGAACTTCTTGATCCTAGCAGTGATCATAGCTACTTGCCATCTTATGTCAATCTCTTCTAAAGCATCTTCTTCAATCTGCAACAAGTCTTCTTGATAGGTAACAGGTAAAGTGGCTTGTTGTGCAAAGAAGGAACATACAATTTCATCAGAATTGGTGTTGTTTGTTGGTGATGGGTTGGGGGTAGTTGTGGTTGTGCAAACATGCTGTGAATCACCAACAGTACTTTGAGAAGGATAAGCAGTACTTTTAGTGGAAGTACTGCTTCTGTTTTCAGAAGATACAAAAGCTATGTTGTGAGTTTTCTGAGAACTGTGACCATTCATCTCTTGCTCGTACACTTTCAGATTGTTGTAGAGATCATCAAAGTCCATAGACTCCAATCCAGGTTGTCCTCTAATCATAGTAGCAACCACATGCCAGACAGATGGCAAACTCCTTAAGAACTTCAAATTTGCATCTTCAACAGATACCTCTGCTCCATATAGTTCTAGCATACTAAGTAGGTTTTGGAATCTGTCATAGGCAGCATCAAGACTTTCTCTTTCACCAACAGTGAAGGTTTCAAATTGCTGCTTCAATAAGTTTCTATGCATCTTCTTTGAAGCATCATTACCTCCAAATCTTGTCTTGATAGCAGCCCATAATTGTTTTGCATCCTTAGCATCATGAAACTTCAATAGGTGTCCATCAGGAATAGCAGACAGCAGTATGTTGAGAGCCTTATCTTGATTTCTCTTTGTAGCTGCTGGTAGGGTTGGTTGAGGTGGTTTGGGTTGTCCTTCAACTTGTAGAGGTTCATCAAGAACAACATTACCATTGACAATTACATCCCATAAAGCATGGTCAGTAATAGCAAGGTACTGCCTCATCTTCATACTCCAGAGATCATATTCTCCCTTCTTGATGATAGGAATTCTGAGTGAGGTGATGGATGGGATAGGTGCAGCTTCAGTCGTCATAGTTGAGGGTTTGTTGATGAATCGGTTTTAAGGGTTTCTTCTTAATCAGAGTCTCCACACAAGCTCTGATACCACTTGTTGGATCGATTATACTCTGACCAAACTAACTTGTAGCTTGTCTACGGTTTAACAGCTTTGAATAAATTCAAACCTATTAATAGTGAAACACTGATATACTTTGCTAAGTATGCGGAATCTACTTCAACAAAGCTAAGAAGAATTTAATAAACGAACTTGAATATTATTAAAACCTTGAACCTGCTTTCTTACACAGATTCACTAACAAACTCTAAACTCTAATAATCGTATATCACTAATCGACTATATCTTGTCTCTCTAAAACGCATATATCTCTAATGCCAACCTAGGGATCCTTTTATAGGCACAAGGAAAACCCTAGTCGGTTTACAATACTTGAACGACAAGTAAATTCTAATTATAACTCTAATCTAATACGAATATTCTAGATTTACTCATTAGTCCTTAAACTATTTTGCATGGCAGTCCTTTAACGAGCAGCAGTACTTTCATTGAATAGCAGTACTTTGACTTGAGTAGCAGTACTTTGACTTTTATAGCCCAACAGATTCCTCCCTTGGAGATGACTTGTATGCAGGTGGAACGTCGTTCTCCTTGCTCCCTGAATTCCTCTGGACTTCTGTGTGGTGGAATGATGTGAAATGTGATGTCTAAAACTCGGAATTAGGGCTGGTATTTATAATGCCCGACTCTACTACGGCATAGCTCTAGGGTTGGCTACGCCGTAGCCTTTGTAATTTGCAACTACGTCGTAGCTTGATCATAGGCTATGGGCGTAGAACTTCTGCTGGCACTTCTACGGCGTAGTTATATCGGAAACTATGCCGTAACTACATCAAGGATCACGAATATTCTTCACTGTTTGATTTGAGGACCTACGGCGTAGCTTGAATGTTTGCTACGTCCGTAGAAGTCTTGTTGGAATAACTACGCCGTAGTCGATATGTCGGCTACGCCGTAGGTCTTTGGTGGACTTCGTCTGGTCTTCTGAGTGAGCTACGACGTAGGTAGAAAATCCCTCTACGCCGTAGTTAGTGCATAATGTGCATACTTCAATTATCTTCATATTTAATCTTCCATTTCCGCGTCTTTTCGTTCCTTCGCTCATCTTTGTCCTGAAAACATAATATAAACAAATAAAAGCATATATCCTAGTGAAATAATACAAAAGATGAGAATATTAGGGGGAAATTAACACTCAAATAACGGAACTATTTGATGTTATCAAATATCCCCCCACTTGAACTCTACTTGCCCTCAAGTAGACCTTATTAGAATAATTTTCAAAAGATATCTCCCATGAATATGGAAAATATGAATCTAAAAACTTCCTATGCTAGATATATCAAAGCCGAACACCTCACGAAATGGGAACAAACACTCATGCTCACTCTCTAATCTAAGTGTTAATTTCGGGGTGATCACTCAACGCACAGTCATAGAATGTATTCTATCATAGGCTTGGCGGTTACACAAATCTCCACCACTAGAGCTAAGGTCGAAACAATTCTTAAAGGCAATATTGGGTGAACATATATAAGGCTATTGGTGTAGTGTTATTACTAACATACTACAGCAAGGGCGACAAAGGCAATGGTACATGACCGGAACGCCGGGCAAGACACCAATGACTGCTCGAATCCCTCACCTAAGCATGATTCACAACTAAAAGGTAGAATAAGACATGGGATGCACAATAATGGTGTAAAATAAAAGAAAGCAAATAGTCTTAGCCTACAACCGAGTCGTTACCACTTGCCGTTCATCCAAAGATCAAGCTCCAAGACGCAAAAACTGGATCATATAACAAGTGTGTGTGCCATTAGCGGACGTCATGATGGGCACAACACTTGGTCTTCATGTTGGTGATTAAGAACCAACAACTTCATTCTTCAAAGGTGACCGAGTGGCCTCTTCGATACTAATTCTTTATAAGCTCTAAACAAGGTGCTATACAAGGTTGCACCACCTACATACTGAATTTCACTTTTTTTTTTTTAATAATACAAGAAATAATAAAATACATCCCCCCACTTGAGATGAAACATACATGTAATATTTGGGGGTCTCTAATGATCTTCAAAGATGTGTCTTCAACGTAGGTGTGATTTCTGAATCTCTTAACTCGAACCTCAAACTAGAGCAAGTGGCAACTTCCCAATCATAAACCAAGACTACACGGTAGGCTAAGGCAAATAGGTGTATCGAAACATTTATAATATGGGTAAGAGACGAAAGGATAGGCTCAAAAGGGTGTATCTAGGGGTATCTTGCACTAAAGATGAGTGCAACAAAAAGGGTTTAACACGGGGGTCGAAGAGTCAATGTGACTAATCAATAAACGCACACATATAGGCTTTTTGGGTGATAATCCTAAAATATTGCCTTCTCAAAAAGTTTCTTCCAAATGCATTAAGAAAACTCAATACACTACTCGTCTATGGTCTCAAAATGATGTAAAGGCCAAGTTCTAAAGTCTACAAACTACCGACACACTCATAATTTTGGTGGATTTGAGGTAAAACAGGGAAGACTGAATAGGCTAAACCTCACCATGATATCAAGGGTTAAATGTGCTCGGCTAAGGTCTATTCTAGTTAGGTTCGGAAAAACATGTCAAATTTTTTTTAAATGGCACAATTTTTCAAAATAAACTAGAAAAAATGGGGCAAATAAAATTTCAAGTTGTAATTCTACTCTCATCCCCCCACTAGAATTGTACAAAGTCCCTTTTGTAAGTAAATAAACAATAAATAAAGAGGAGATAAGTAGAATTGGAACGAGAACTTCCCTGAAATTTGCTCTTGAAAATGATAGAAGGATCATGTTTGAGAAAACGTGCCTTCACTTCGCCTAATGAGCAAACTTCATATCCCTGAAATCACAAAACTGCCAAAAGCATAAAACCTAAAAACAAAAAATAGAAATCCTAACTCACTTTCGTAGGAATCACGGTTGCATTTAGCGTATGCAACAAGCCTTTTAAACCACTTGGTGTCCCAAGTGGATGATTGAAGTCTCGTGAGGGTTTACAGTGAATGCACCCACAAAGTTCATTTAAAACTAATACAAGGTTAAAGTATGTTTTGTTTGAAAAGATTTAAAATTTATAAGGTACAGGAGAAAGCTACGGCGTAGTAGTAATACTGGGCTACGCCGTAGGTGTTAAAATCTTACAGACTGACACCTGGAGGATGCTACGGCGTAGTAATGTGATGGGCTACGCCGTAGTTTAGTTCTGGGGGACGTTTTTGGAGTGAAAAGTCCAAATTTTGCTCCTCCACCGTCCATGCTTCTCTTTTACCTACAAATTAATCATAACAAATACATACAAAACCCAACTACACTAAATAAAATGAAAAACAAAGGATAATTCGGGTTGTCTCCCGAAAGAGCACTTTTGTTTACTATCGAGTCTTTAAGTTAGACTCACTACCCCGGCTAGTCAGCAGGTCGCACACCAAATTTGGTGTTCATTTCTTCTTTGATCAAAATTTTGAATTTTTCACCATTCATTCGTCCTACTGGCAGCTGCTTATCGATTGTCTTATCAACACTTATGAAACTTCCTACTCCATCCATTGTATATCTACGAACTTTAAAAGTTTCAAGCTTGACTTCCGGTAGGTCGTATTTGTTTCCTTCCATTTGACAATCGTGTACTTCCATAGCTTCTAATTCCACCTCGTGCCAAAACGTTCGTTCTTTCTTGAAGGTTCTTTCACATTTCTCCAGATGTCCTGGAGCATGTATCCTTTTACTCCAATTTTGAGTCCATATTCGTCTAAAAGTTGTAATACTTCTCTGTCGAATTCTGACTTAAACTTCTCAAAACTTCTATCGAAAGGATCATCATACCCCTCTGGTACATCGGACTCTTCTGAATAGCTATCGATCATCCATTCCACAAATACCTTAAGTTTAGTTGTCTTGTCAATGTTTGTGGTACCAAACCTTCTTTTAAGCCATTCATCAAACGAATAGTCGCGCCCTTTAGGTTCCTTTTTCGGATTAATGCATTTTATTTTGAAATGTCGATCGTCTTCATTCGGAGAAAGGCTTTTAGAACATTCCCCAACTTCTACTGAGCACAATTTTTCTTTAGAAACTCCTTCGGATAGACTGTTTTGGTATTCTTCAGATGAAAGGCTCAAGCGATAATAGTCAAAATCCTGTTGGAACCCTTTTATCACATTCTCGTTGATTATGGTGTTCCCGAACCGGACCTTGTACCAATCTTGAAAGGACAAATTTCCAAATTCAATGTCGCATCGTTCAATACCGTGAAAACACGTCCATTCCAAATGGACTCGTTGGTCTTTATCAAGTTCCCCGTTGTCTCCCCCGTCACATTTGCAGCGAAAAGGATTGCAGGACGGCCAACCCTGTTCAGATCCTTCACTAACCATTATTATTGGGTTGCAATAATGGTTTTTCAAGACGGGGTTTCTTTCGTCAACGACTCTGCTCATTATTCGGTCGTGTCTATCCTGTGCCTGCTTAGAATAACCAACATTCTTTTTTTCCAATTGGTTAAAGTTACAATCCTCACAAGATAGTGAATCACACAAAACAGGGTTAGTATAGATGTCCAAATTTTTGGAAGATTCACCATTATCAGTAGCCTTGATCATACAAACTTCTTCTAGAGATATATTGGTAGATTTTAGAGATCCATTATGATTAAAAGTAATATTCTCTCTACCATTTTCTAGAGTAATTTCTTTCTCAAAAACTTTTATGTTTGCATGTGATGTGGCTAAAAATGGTCTTCCCAAAATTATACTATTATTTTGCCCCACAATCATGTCAACAACTAAAAAGTCAGCAAGGAATAAAAATTTGTTAATCCTGACCAATACATTATCAACTATCCCCTTAGGTGTTACCCTTGACATGTCTACTATTTCAACCAAAACTGTCGTTTCCTTAAGGTTAATAAGATTCAATTTTTTAAACAACGAAAAAGACATCATATTAACACTAGCCCCAAGATCAGCTAAAGCAAACATATCAAAATCGCCTATCGTACATGGGAGCAGAAACTTACCTGGGTTAGGCTCCTTTTCTGACAGCTGGCAAGGTATTCTCTCGTATGCACAATTGTTTTCCTGCAAATAACTAACCCCAAAAAATTCGTTGCCAATGTTTGAATTAGCTTGGGTTTCATCATTTTCCTCTTGTATGGAAAGGACCTTGCATTCTTCAAGAGCGACTTCGGATTTCCTTGTTTGGACATCTTTGGCTAATTGTACGATTTGAGTTTCGAGGTTCTTAATCGCGGCATTTTGATATCGTAAATTTCTTTCTGTGTCTTCCTTCATTTTATTCATCCATTCTTGGAACTTTTCGTTCTTTTTCGAAGACTCCTCGATGTGCTTATTCACCATTTCTTCAAGGCTAGGTTTTTTGTTTTCATACGAGGGTCGATTGTCAATCCTTGTGTAATATCCTTGAGGTCCAACTCGATATTTAGCTCCATTTCCTAGCCCTTGATATGGTCTACTAGTCTCTCCGAGCTTGGCTTCTTCAACTCTTTTGACTTCTTCCTTAATCACCTTAGTTTCCCTTCCATTTTCATACTCAAACTTGATGGAATGCACATTCTCCTTGAGCTTCTTCATGTCACACCCTAAGCTTTCGAGCTTATTGGTGATTAGAGTGATCCCATCGGTGTTTCCAGCAATGCTCCTACTACTTCCCCCATCGTGCAACTTTTGAGAGTGGTCTGCCATGTCTTCAATACCTTTTAAAGCTCGACCAGGGGTCATCCCAGGGATCGGCCCCTGAGAATCCAACATTTACCAAGTGGATATATTGATCCCTTTGTAGAAAATGTTAACTATTTGCTGTTTGTTGAGATCATGCGTAGGGCACTTGTACAAAAGATCATTGTACCTATCCCAAGCTTGGTACAATGTCTCATTTCCATCCTGCTTGAAGTTATGAATGTCTTCAAGCTGTTTTGCCATCCTTGAAGGAGGGAAATACCTTTGGATGAAATGCTTCTTCAAGAGACTCCAAGTGTGAACAGTCCCCGCTGGTAACCTATCGATCCATCTCTTGGCTGCTCCCGTAAGAGTCATAGGGAAGACTCTAAGCATCACCGCATCATGAGATACTCCCGAAATGTTGAACAAACTAACAATGTATAAAACATTTTCAATGTGCTCATGAGCATCTTTCATCTTGCTTCCCGAGAAGGGGTCTTTCCGTAACTCCCTTATGAATTGATTCTTGATCTCGAACTGCACATCTTCTCTAATAGCCAGCCTAACCAAACCAGGTGCTTGTTCTTCTCTTATGAGAGCAAGATATTCCTCAAGAGTGAGGGTATCGATATCAACTTCAGCCATGGTACCTGAAACTTGAAAGATAATCGTGAGAAACTAAAAACAAAATTAAAAATAAAATGCAAAACTTAAATACAATCCTAATAGCTCCCCGAAAACGGCGCCAAAAACTTGACGCAGGATTTACCGACCAGGTTTTAATATTTATAAGTTGCTCGTCTACCTAAAGTCTACCTAATGCACTATTGGGCGTGTACACGGTCGTGTATGGTATAGCTAGGTGGTAATGCCGAGGTCATCCCAAGAGCTATGAGTGCGGAAGTTATCTAAGTTCTAATGTCACGTATAAAAGGGGGTTTTATGATTAAGAGATTAATTAAACTAATAAAATAAATAAACAAAACAATAAAATAAACGAGGGAAATCAGTAGGGAGAAGTAGTGTTAACCTAGTTACTACTCTTGTTATTATCATGACAAGTTTTCTAATTAAGTGCATCCAATTATTTCATCTGGGATTCAAGTCGATAGACTCAGATAGTTAAATCGTCTAACCTATCTTACACCTTGCCCTATTCTTACAACCTTAAATTGTAAGAGTTCCTCGGATGGTCGCTTTGCCTACGAGATGCAAGAGTCGTTAAGCGCCTCTACTAACTTAGACTAGTCTAACAGGATGCGGGCGGTCGCAACTTACATCCCCTCTAACTCCTTTAGCACATCTATTTGGTAGGCGGTCGTTCGTTGAAATTTCCACGTGTATGGCGATATTTCTATCACCAAGTCACACCCTTATCCGCTATGGGTCCTGTGGTCAATTCTCCTAGCCTCAATGGAACTACCAAACATTAATGCTACCAAAGCTATAGTGTCCTAAGACATGCTAAGAAAGTATTCAAATAAAACAATAATAGATGCGAGAAAACTAAATCATGGAAATAACAATTTCATAACAAGGCTAACACCAAGAGGTGTTTAGCCACTCATATTAATAAATGCAGAAAAACTCATGTTCAACATTGTAAATGAAAACATAAATTCAATACAAGAATTATAAATGGATAAACTTATGATTGAAGTGTGATTTCTCCCTTGGAGATGACTTGTATGCAGGTGGAACGTCGTTCTCCTTGCTCCCTGAATTCCTCTGGACTTCTGTGTGGTGGAATGATGTGAAATGTGATATCTAAAACTCGGAATTAGGGCTGGTATTTATAGTGCCCGACTCAACTACGGCGTAGCTCTAGGGTTGGCTATGCCGTAGCCTTTGTAAATTGCAACTACGTCGTAGCTTGATCATAGGCTATGGGCGTAGAACTTCTGCTGGCACTTCTATGGCGTAGTTATATCAGAAACTACGCCGTAACTACATCAAGGATCACGGATATTCTTCACTGATTGATTTGAGGACCTACGGCGTAGCTTGAATGTTTGCTACGTCCGTAGAAGTCTTGATGGAATAACTACGCAATAGGTCTTTGGTGGACTTCGTCTGGTCTTCTGAGTGAGCTACGGCGTAGGTATATAATCCTTCTACGCCGTAGTTAGTGCAGAATGTGCATACTTCAATTATCTTCATATTTAATCTTTCATTTCCGCGTCTTTTCGTTCCTTCGCTCATCTTTGTCCTGAAAACAGAATATAAACAAATAAAAGCATATATCCTAGTAAAATAATACAAAAGATGAGAATATTAGGGGAAAGTAACACTAAAATAACGGAACTATTTGATGTTATCATGCCTCCTACTAATAAGGGAAGTACCGAAAACGTCCAACCTCTGGTTGTCCAGGTTCCTATTTCTGAGCCCGAAGTTGCTCCCGTTAATATTCCGAAGACTAATCCTAAATCGTCAATACCTTACCCGTCAAGACTTAACGATCAAAAGCTTCGCGAAAAAGCTAACAATCCAATGGAAAAGTTCTTCCAAATCTTTCAAGATTTACACTTCGATATTAGCTTCGCGGATGCTCTTCTTCTCATGCCTAAATTTGCTTTGACAATTAAGATTTTGCTAAGTAATAAGGAAAAATTATTTGAATTGGATAAAACCCCATTAAATGAGTATTGTTCGGCGGTTCTCCGCAAAAAGTTACTCGAAAAATTTGGAGACCCCGTGTGATTTTCCGGGAATGGTTGAATGCTTAGCCTTGGCCGATCTTGGCGCTAGCATTAACTTGATGCCAGTTTCCGTATGGAAGAAGCTTTCCCTTCCCGAACTTACTCCTACTCGTATGACTCTCGAGCTTGCGGACCGATCAATTACTTGTCCGATCGGTGTCGCCGAAGATGTCTTCATTAGTGTGGGAAAGTTCCATTTCCCGGCCGACTTTGTAGTCATTGATTTTGATGCCGATCCTCGGGTTCCACTCATTCTCGGGGGATCCTTCTTGAGGACGGGATGTGCTTTAATTGATGTTTATGGTGAAGAATTAACCCTTCGTGTTAATGATGAAGCTGTAACTTTTAATCTCGATCAAACTTCGAGATACTCCTCTAATTACGATGATATATCGGTTAACCGGATCGATGTCATAGATATTGCTTGTGAGGAGTTTGCTCAAGAAGTTCTTGGATTTTCGAATAAGCATCCGAGTGGCAGTCCCACTCCATTTTCAGAACCTATCATTGCCGACTCTTCCCCTTCTCTCACTCCGTTTGAGGGAAGTGACTTCATTTTGGAAGATATCGAGGCTTGTCTTAAAAATGATTCAATTTCACTGGAAATTGATGATACCGACTTTGATCCGGAGGGAGATATTCTTTTACTCGAGAAAATGTTAAACGACGACCCGTCATTTTCACTCCCTCCGAAGGAAATTAAAATTGAAGAAATTAAGTAAATTAAAACGTCTAATATTAATCCTCCGGAGCTCGAGCTCAAGGATTTACCTCCTCATCTCGAATACGCATTTTAGAAGGAACCGAAAAATTTCCCGTCATTATTGCTAAGGACTTAAAAGATGAGGAGAAGACCCGACTTTTAGAAGTGCTTAAGAATCATAAGAGTGCCATCGCTTGGCAAATTTCCGACATTAAGGAATAGACCCTCGTTTTTGTACTCATAAGATTTTAATGGAAGATGATTTCAAACCCGCGGTGAACCCGAAAATTCATGAGGTTATCAAAAAGGAAGTTCTCAAACTCCTTGATGCCGGAATGATTTACCCTATTTTCGATAGCCCGTGGGTTAGTCCCGTTCATTGTGTACCCAAGAAAGGGGGTATGACCGTCGTCACCAATGAAGATAATGAGTTGATTCCCACACATCTCGTCACCGGATGGAGAGTGTGTATTGACTATCATAAGCTTAATAAATAAGCATCCCCAAGAAAGGAGGATGCGACTCAAACGTTTAGTGGGAAATGAGTATTATTGTTTTCTCGATGGATTTTCCTGATATTTTCAAATCCCGATTGACCCACAAGACCAAGAAAAGACTACCTTTACTTTGCCCTTATGGTACGTTTGCCTATCGACGTATGCCCTTCGGCTTATGCAATGCTCCGGGCACGTTCCAAAGGTGCATGATGGCCATTTTTCATGATATGATCGAGAAAACAATGAAAGTTTTTATGGATGATTTTTCGGTTTATGGAAATTCTTTTACGTCTTGCCTCTCCCATTTAGACAAAATGCTAAAACGGTGTGAAGACACCAACTTAGTTCTAAGTTGGGAGAAGTGCCACTTCATGGTTAAAGAGGGCATTCTCCTCGGCCATAATATTTTGAAAGCCGGGATTGAGGTCGATCGAGCTAAAGTCGATGTTATCGCTAAGCTACCTCATCCCACCACCATCGAAGGAATTCAAAGTTTCCTTGGTCATGCCGGTTTTTATCGTCGATTTATTCAAGATTTTTCTAAAATCGCCCGGCCAATGACCCACCTTCTAGAAAAAGATACTCCATTTTTCTTCTCTAAAGAACAATGTTGCAAAAATCGGCCTAGGCGGCCGATTAATCGTCGATTAATCGGTAATCGGCCTTATACCATGTTGATTTTTGAAAATTGGTGAAAAAATCGGGCTAGGCAAAAATCGGCCACTAATCAGTCAATAATCGGCCGAATCGGTCAAAAATCAGACTAATCGGCCAAATCGTACTAATCGGTCAACTTTTAAAAAATTAATAATTTAGGCATTCTACTTAATTTGGGGATCGTTTATTTCACTTATAACGTAAAATGGGCCTCATAATCAGAATTGGAGCCTTTTATTGAGGTTTGGAAACATAGTAGGCTTGAAATCAGTTAAGATCTTTAGTTTGGTCTCCAGAAATACCCAAAACTTGCAGGAAATGCCAATCCGATTAATCACCGATTAATCTTGCCTTGACCGATTAATCGCTGCAGTTTGGTCGACCGCCCGACTACCGATTCACGATTTTTGCAACATTGCTAAAGAATGCATCGAAGCATTTGAAATTATTATGAAGAAATTAACGGAAGCTCCGATTTTAGTTGCCCCCGATTGGGACTTGCCCTTTTAAATTATGTGTGATGCTAGTGATTTTGCTATAGGGGTTGTAGGTCCAAAGTTATGGATCTTATGAGCCTTTGTAAGACTATAGCAACTTGGATAAATCCAAATTAACTATGTGAGAAACTCTGCTAACAAACTCTTTGAGTGTTAATGCGGAATCTTAACACACAATATGAAGAACACAATGAGATAACTAACTTCGTATTATTGATTACTAATAAAGTTGTTTACAGACTCTTGCTATCAAGACTATTCAACATATAACTCTATGTCGTAGGGTTCCTTTTATACACTAAGGAAACCCTAATACAAAAACGTGTAAAGAGATACACACATATCTTTTCCTAATATATCTAACCGTGTGCATATCCTTTCCTGACATATAGCTAACTATTCTGCTTTATCTAATAAACAGACTTAACTAAAACACTAAACAGACTTAACTTAGTTCTGCCCGACTTAACTTTGAACTGGCAGACTTAACTATGACAAACATAACTAACAGACTTGACTACTAAAACCACCAGACTTAAGTCTTTTTACAATAATTCCCAACAATCCTCCCCTAACTTGATCTTCATGCTTCATGATCTTCAAGTTTCTTTCTTTTCAATGTGTCAGAGGATGTTGCAAGCTTTCTTCTTGGAATTATTCATTAACTGCAACTCTTTAAATCTTCATTTTCTGATCTGTGCAGCATCATATATCAGCAAATCTTTAAACCATCTGATCTTTGCAGCAACAATGACTTTTGTACATCAATTCTTAAAGTTTCATACTATTCTCATCACTTCCAGGTGTGTGAACTCTTGTGAGAGGTGAATCATTGAAAATTAATGGATTTGATGTCTCTTTACCAGTAGCCATTACTTCTGTAGTAGCCAATGTTTTAGTGTAAGAACTATGGTACATTGATAACCATATGATTTATAGCAAATCACCAGCTATCAACGGATTTGACTTGTCTTTAACAAAGCCGTTTGCTTTGGACTAGCTAATTCTTTGGTTACAACCATGGTGAATTAGTAACCATATATGAATTCCACAGCCTTTACCACAAGCCATACTCTTGTGGGCTAGTCAACTCTTCACTACCACAGATATGGTGAGTTGAATACCATACAATTTTTGGTAAATTGTCAACCATAAACGGATTTGAGATATCTTTACCTAGAGCCATTTGCTCTTGGATTAGCCAGTCCTTATGTGTGTTAGACATGGTGGACTGATAACCATTTGTTGTGTTGGTGCAAAGCACCTTCACCAAGCATTATCTCCTCAAAACCATTTATATTGATCAGCACTTAGAAAAATTCTTTCAAACACACCAAACAGACTCCTATTTAGATTGTTTTTCTATTAATTGCAAAAGCTGATAACATACCTCATCCTGGCTATCTCCTGAAGCTTCTTTTCAAGCATTACTTTACACACTCTGGGTGGAAGTGGATATTCTACCTCTGTTAACATGTAGATGTGAGCCGTTTCCAGGGTTAGGCAATGGACTGCACTGTTATGAAAATACCTCCAATTCACCACTTTTTGTTGATAAGGTAGCTTCCAAACCTCGTCAGTCTTGCTTGGTGGATCAAACATTGTTTTCATGTCTCCCCATAACACCCTTTCAAACTCATCTTCTGGTCTGATAGCCCCATATTTGAGTATCATTAACTTGTACCATTCTTTGAGGTCATCCCTAGTAAGATCATTCAATATAGCTGGAAAGTTTAGATAAACAGTATCCGTGTTATCCTCCCTTATTATCAGATATGATGCTCTGTTATTTCCCTGTTTGATGATCTTCCAATTTACAACATTGGCTGGAGCTCTCAAGCTTTGTGAGACTGATCCTATAGTTTGAGACTCAGGAGAAAGTTATTCCACATTCTCTTCCATATATTCTCTCACATCTGTCTTTGTAAGTGTAGACTTCTCCTTCTTTGATCCTCTATGTGCTTGATGTTTTTTCCTTGTCCATCTAATAATTGGCTTTTTGCTTCCCATTCCTTCTTCCTTCTTTACAGGAAAATCTTTAGCAGAATCTGCAATGCTTTCAACATCTATAACCTTATCCTTTTTGGTTTCAGATTCTTCTTTCTTTTGCACAGCTTCATCCTTAGCTAAATCATGAACATCTTCAGCCTTTGGCTTCTTAGTTTCCTCTTGCTGAAGTCTTATACCAAGTCTTTTGAGATTTGGACCTCTTAATTCTGCTTCTTGTGCTGATCCCATAGGAATGAAGTATTTATTTCTCCTGTAAGCAGTATAGTAAGCCAATTCTATCTCCTCATAAGATTTTCCTTTGAACTGATGCATCTTCCAGTTAGATTGATTGCACAAGTATTTCTTCATCCTAGAAATTACTTGTGCTTTTGAAACACTTTTCTTCTTCATTTGAGTTTTTCTTATTGAGTTCACTACATCATCCAAAGCTGCATCATTCTTCATGCTAATGAAATCAACTAATTGTGTTGATCTTTCTTATTCTGTTAAACTGTGATCTGCAATGAGCTCAATAGCTTTTCTTTTGACCTCTGGATCTGTATTGATCAAATGCTCAATCTCTTCTGGACTTGGTTTATAAGAAAAACTTGAATCATCCTTTTTATTTTGGTCCAATGATCCTACAAGTTCTTCTTGCAATTTTATAGCAATTTATGCATCTTTAGCTTGTAGTTTAGCAATCCTTGCTTGTTCAGCTGCATCCTCTGCTTGAATTCTTTCAATCTCAGCTAAACTTGCTGCTTCATCTCTGATTTGTTTCTTAGTTTTCTTAGGCTGAGGAGCTTCTTCAAGGATTTGCTTTCCTTTTCTTTTGATTTCAGCTTATGATTCATCACCAGACTTAAGTTGTTCACCAACACTAGCAGACTTAATATCAGCAGACTTAACCCTTTCTGCACTAGCAGTCTTAACTTCAGCCTCAACAGACTTAACATCTTCACCAGCTTTCTTCCTTGATTTCCCATGACTGAGTGTTCTAATCAAAATTTCAGCTGCTTCTAATCCTTTTGGACTAATGTTAGTCTCCTCAGATGCCTTTTTCTGCTTTGGTGTCTGCAACCCTCCCTCTTTCTCATGTAAATTCCCCCTTGATTGGAAGAATTTTCTGCACCCTCTGAGTCAGATAAAGAAATGCCCTTCTCCTTAATAATCTCCTCTAACTTCTTGACCCTCTTTACTAGTTTAAGATTCACAGTTCTGGAAGTCTGTTTGTAATCTTTGAGATCCTTCTCCAAGACAGAAATCCTTTGAACAAGTTGAGGAACTAGCTGAAGAATATCATTCATAGACATTGTTGTGGGTACCTACTCATGAGTTGGAGTTGGAACTTGGGTTTGCTGAGGTGAAGGTGGTTGGGCTGCAGGTGATGATTGTTGTAGTTCAGGAGAGATGTGCTCATGAGCAGGCTCCTCTTCATGCATTGGTTGTGATGGAGCTGCACTTTAAGATGATGATGTACCTGCACTTGTAGTAGAAACCGACAACATAGCAGCTAAAAGTGGTTTGTGTGTCCCCCTAAAGTTCCTTTTCATATAATTAAAAATCTTTTTATTAAAGGGGACAGCCAAATAGGGAATTTTGCTATGTGTCTCTACTTCCAAAATCATTTGTAGAAAACGTGGGTACATTAAAAACTTGGTTTTGCTCTGAGAGTTTACCACCATTGCATCAAAGATATATTTTGAAAAATTAAAAACTCTTCCAGTGGATAAACAGACCAAAGCAGAAGCAATGGCGCTTCCAAATTGATCCCATCCACCACTTTTGGAGCTTAAGCATTGGAGCAAATGATGTAGTAAAAATCTCCATTGAGGGGTGAAAAGACTTTTCCAAAAAGTGAAAGTCCCATCAGTGGGATACCCAATGTCATCCAACCCCTTAAAAATTTCTTTATTTGTCAACATAGTAGATCCTGAGGCATCATCCAATTGAAGTTTAGTCCTAATAGATGCCTCAGTTATTGAATAATCTAAAGTATCAATTGTTTCCTTTAATTCTAGACTCCCATCAGCAAGAGTTGAGGCAGTAGCAGTCTGCCAAAACTGTTTTACTAAAGAGTCATGGATAGTAGAGTTGTGGATCAAAGCATACCTGATGTACGATCCTCTCAAAAAGTCTACTATCTGATGATACTCTGTGCTTCCCTCTGGTTTCTTCAAGAAACCTACCTGGTTGTGCTTATCATAGTACTTCATACTTCTTACACAATAAGGAATGATGAATTGAAAATAAGTTTGAAAAGATTGGTTGAGTGCCAAATTAGGGTTAAGTACTGGTATGAAAAACAGAGTAGTCTTGGCCGTAAATAAAGAATAGTTAGTTTCACTATTTTGAGAAAGTAAATAAGGGATAGAGATGAAAAAGAAATTAAATCGTATCCTTATATACCTTATAGCGCCGTAAATGAGGTAACGATACTATTGAAACAGTAAAAATCATTAGCCCATGACCAGTACTAACGGTCACTAAAATACACTACCAGACTTAATATTGGTCAGCCAGTATTAATGCTGAGTCACCAGAATTAACTAGTGGTCAACGAATACCAGACACTTACAAACCAAAATCACTAGCAAAGCTTCCAATCATCAATCCATGTAATTCCTGAAAGATTTGTTGAAAAACAAGAGAAAATATACAACAGACCAAAATGGGCTTTAAAGCTACCAGAATTAAATCTATTTAGTACGTGTATTGCCTTATTCATTTAACCTCCCCTTAAATGTAGCTATGGGTTTAAAAGAAAATTTTCAAATCAAACAGTAACTTTGTTTCAGAAATATCATTGCAGTAAACATTCTAGAAAGAAAAGTAAATCCATCACTTATTCAAGCATAAAGCAAGGTTCAAAACATAAAGCAGCTTTCTTGAATAACATAGTAACCTTGAGGATGAGAGAGTGCTACCCTAACATGTTTTCCTCCTTTTTGCTTGTGTTTCACTGTCAAGCTCATCACATATTCTAGCCAGCAGTTGACCACTTATTTTGAGAATGAGATTTTGAACTTCTTCAGTTTGATCTTCACACTAAATCTTGGAGTACATCATTCCAATAAGTACTACAGTACACAATGGATATTCCAAATCAGCAAACATGAATATATCAACTCCACCCTTTGTTGATAACTGATGAACACCACATGAGTCATAGAATGTCCATGAAATAGTACGATCCTGACTTGGAAAATTCCAATATACATTTGTAGAAAGAGGTTCATACATTCTTTTAAGCTCCACAAATAACTCTTGTTCTTTTACATCTGCTTTCTCAGTACTCTTGAACTTCTTTTGAACCAAACTCCATAGAGTATCTAAATCACCTCTAGTGCTTGCCTTGATCATCTGTTCAATATTCTTATAGACTGCAAACTCTCCATTAATTCTGATTACTTTCCAAGCTTTTCCACGTTTATCTTTGTAGATTTCTTAATCCACAATTTCAGCTTTTGTTTGAATTGAATCAAAATTCTTAACCTTCACTTTCATATTTCTTGTTTGCTCACAATCATAATTTTCCCTTTCTTGATCATCAGAAAATGCTTCTATATCATATTCTTCAAACATAGCCAAGTGATCTTTGTAACCAAGCATGTGCTCTGAGCATCCACTATCAAATATTCCTCTATCTTCCATGGTCTTGAGTGGATGATCCTACACATAAAGAAGAGAAATTAGTTTCTCTTGAGGACCCATGCCTGTGCAGGCTTAGGTCTGCCTTGTGGATCAACATATTTGTATGTCTTATATGAACATGATCCACTGTTGCTTTGGGATTTATATGTAAGCTCATTCTTAAATGGATCTCATGCCCAACATGCTGAGGACTTTACAGTATTTCCCCATTTCCCTTGACATCATGAGATATTGGCATCTTGTTGATCCCAGTTGAGCAATTGATCTAGTTTGTTATCTTAGATAAATCTAAAACAACAAGTATAGAAGCTGACTTGAATTGTAATGAACTTAAACAATATGTGGAATATATTGTTTAACTTAAGAAGAACAGAAACAAAGTAAGAACAATGATTTTCACACTAAACACTTCAATATATTAATACGAGCACTCTAACCAATGCTAGGGTTTTACAACCTTGAAGTGAATTCGACTCTAGAATAATACGTACTAAACTCTAACCCTAGGAACCCCTTTTATAGACTAAGGAGTCCTAGTCGGTTTACAATGACTTTCTATACAAGTAAAATCTTTTTGTATATTTTCTATACTTATCTAAACGCGTATACAATCTTATCACATTAGCAGCAGAATACTTAGCAGCAGAATCAATCTTCCTTCAGCAGCAGAGTCTTCTAGCAGCAGATTGATTACACTAGCAGCAAATTGATACTAGCAGCAGATTCTCAAAACCCAACAATCCTCCCCTAAACTTGATATTTTAATCCAAAATCATCAAGTTTCTTTTAAGTTTGAACCTTCACCAGGAGGATGCTTTCAAACACACTTACTTCTTCTTAGTCAAATTTGGATCAAGAATCTTCTCATACTTGGTTATTAGATTATGGGCTTGATCATCAATCCAAAAATCCTTTTGTAACTGTAACATACCAGGCTGCAACATCTGATGAATAACCTCCCTATGAAAGTTAAGTACTGGATAGTCTTTTTCAACTAACATGTAGATGGTTGACCCTCTAATTGTCAAAGAATGAATACCACATGATTGATATAGATACCACATTTTAACTTGTCCTGTCTTCAGTATTTTCCATTCAAGGTCAGCATCACATGGCTCAAACATAACTTTCAGATAGTAATAAATAACCCTTTCATATACCTCCTCTGGTCTATTCTCACCATATCTTTCCTTGTAAAGCTTCCAGAGAGTACACACATCATCCCTATCCATATGATATAACATCTGGTTAAATGATATGAAATGGTACCATAAACCATTTGTTCTATTGACTGCCCACATCAACTGCTTTCCCTTTGGTCCTTCTCTAACTCCAACAGTATAAGCCACTATTGGGTGTTTCACATCTAATGGAACAGCATTGATGATTTAAGGTTCAACATGTGTTGAAAGGACTGTGAGAGCCATTACTCTTTCTCTATCATCAGAGTCATCATCATCAGTCTTCTCTTCTTCTTCTTCTTTGGATTCTGAGCCACTTTCCACAACTACTTTTCTTTTCTTAACACCAACTCTCTTTTGAAAAGTCTTTCTTTTAATGCCAAGAGTTGTAGTTTCTTTCTCCTTTTCTTCTTCCTTCTCTTCTTCTTTTTCTTCTTCCTTCTCTGGCTCAGCAACCTTCTCTTTAACACTTTCAGATATTTTCTTAATAGGTTCTGGATTCATATAAAAATTTGGTGCCATAGTCCTAGTGAGTTTTGCAATTTCTGCATCTGTCATAGGTTTACTAGGCCTGTGCAACCTTGCATAAGTTTCATAATAAGCCTTTTCAACATCAGCATATTTCATTCCTTTAAGAGTGCTAGCTTTCCAGTAGGCCTGATTCTTTAGATAGCTCTTCATATAACTTATTTGTTCAGCTCTTGAAGGCTTTTTCTTCTTATACACACCTTTCTTTTGATTCTGCTTCTTTCTCAACTCTTCTAGCAGATCATCAATTGCATCTTGTCTCTCTTCAGGAGTATATCTTTCTCTTTCTTCTGCTTGAGCTTTCATAGCCAAATCCCAATCAGCCTGTTCTTGCTTTTCCCTAGCCTCTTTTTCTTGCTCATCAAGTTGTGCTTGTACCCTTCTGGCAACTTCTTCATCATGTAGCTTTTGTCTTTCTCTTGCAACAACATATAAAAATATGAACTTCTGCTTAGGTTCTTCTACTAAGATCCTTTTGCCTTTGTCTTTAGATGAAGTAGTTGATTTTGTAGGTTGTGTTGATGCATGAGCAGGCTCTCTGATCACAACTCCTTTGGTAGGTAGTTTAGACACATGAATTTCTTGTGAGAGTGATTTTGGTTAGGATGGTGTAGGTTGTGATTGAAGTGATTGTTGTTCAGATTGTGCTGCTGATACTTTTTCACTTAGCATCATTATAGCCTCAGCAGCAGATTTGTCATTTGAACCAGCAGCAGAAATGACTTTTTCATTAACAGCAGGATCACTAGCAACAGTTTCTTGAGCAGCAGATTCTTGAGCAGCAGAGTGTGGAGCAGCAGAGTCCTTAACAATTTCAGCAACAGAGTCACCTAAACTCCTAAGTATTCCACTCATTTCCCCAGTAGCCTGCACAAGCTGTTCAGGCTCCAAAGTTTTGAGTTTATCCACAATCTTCTCTTGAGTTTCAACAATCTTCTCCAATACTGCCTCATTTCCATTCCTATCAGCTACCACATACTGATCAGCATTGTCACCACTATCAACATCCATCTCCTCATTAACTATAGCCTCCCCTGAAGCTATAGCAGCATCCTCATTACCAACTGCACCTATACCCAAGTCCCTAGCCTCCCCTGAACCATTTGTTTCATTCCTCCCCTGTTTGAAAGCATCCTCTCCCAAACTAGCAGCAACATTGTTAGAAGGACTAACAACCTGTGGTTTCTTTTTCCTGAGCCTCTTTGAAGGAACAAATCTTGATCTCCTAACACCCCTCAGATGACCTTGCAACTTCAAATTTTGAATTTCCCTGGCCTGAGAGGTTGTAAGTGTCTGAAGATCAAGAACTTGAGACTCAAGAGATGTGCATCTGGCCTCCAAGTTGGTACATTTATCCGTCAATTCCTTAACAAGTTCAATAATATCCTCACCACTTCGACCTGTGTTAACTGGTCCGAGAGGTGGATCACTGGAATTGGCATTTTGTACATGTGTTTCATCCATCAATTCATTTGTTTCAGTCCTGTCCTCATCACTTCGGGATGTATTACCTTCCCTGAGAGGTGAATCTTGGGACATAAGCTCAGTACCAAACCTAGTTTGATCATCTGAGCCCCCTGTATTTGCCATTTGGCTAGGGTTACCATCACCTGTGTTGGGTTCAGAAGAACCTTCCACATTAGATGTTGCCTTGGGTTGGGTCTTATCAATGTTACCACTGCCCTGCTCTGCTTCTAAGCTATTAGCAGTAGTGGTAGCCCGCACCAACATGTCTCCTACATCACCTGAGACAGCCTCATCTGCATCAACCATCCTAACACTGGCCTGAGGTTGCTCAGTGTTCTTTGAGGTTTTCCTACGTGTATAGGTCTTTTTAGGTTGTGTAGATGAACAAGCAAAATTGGGTGTGTGATGGGAATCAGTGGGAGTTCCTGATCCTTCACCCTGAGAGTTTTGCACAAGTTGCACCATGTATGGTAAAAGTGGTGTAACTTTGCCTGAAAAACCTTTTCCATCTTTTAGCAAGAATGTAAACATTTTAGGAACCATTTTTGGTGAATCATAAATAGCTTTGTGTGTTCTTACTATTGAAATTTGGTTTTTCACAAAGAGTTGAACAAATCTAGGATAAAGTAAATATGATCCTGACTCTTTGATACTCTTTACCATTCCCTCCAAAATCATGTTTGAAAAATTAAATGAGTTTCCTTTGCTTAGACATATCAAAGCAGATGCTATGACAGTACTAAACTCATTCCACCCAGAAGTTTTAGGACTCAAACAATGTAATAGAGTATGTAACAAAAATTTCCATTGGGATGAGAAAAGCCCCTTTTGAAATTTTAAACTATCATTTTTCTTCTCATAACCCAAATCTTTAAGCCCAGCAAAGATGTCAGAATTAGCAAGACACTTTATCTCCTCATCATCAGCAAAGAGAAGAGTTTCTCTTATGGATGACTCAGTGACAAGCACTTGTTGACCATCTATCTTTGCTTTTATCTGTTTTTTCCCCATTGTTAGTTTTGACAATTGTAGTATGCCAAAACTGTTTAATGTAGGAATGATATATAGTAGGATTCACAGTTAATGCATACCTAATGGAAGTAGCATTAATGAAGTTTACCATCTCTGTGAATTCTTCAGGCACCATTGAGTTATCCAAGAGTGCCACTATGTTGTGACTTTCAGCCCATTTGCGTGTGATCTCCATGAATTAGGGTTTGCGTAATTGGGGTTTTCGATTTGGATGATAATTGAGAGGAAGGGTTTGACTATACTTCAATTTGTGAGCGCGTAAGAGTAACTATGAGATCCAATTAGGTTTTAAAGGGATTTGAGGAAGTTACATAACCATCCTTGCACTTCGAAACTTAGCAGCAGAACCCTGTGCAGCAGCAGAACCAGCAGCAGAGTGAAATAACTAGCAGCAAAGTCGTTTGCCTAGCAGTAGAGTGAGCTGCACATCCATATCTCAGTGATAGTCTGACTTTTTCTTGGTCAAGAAGTCAAAAGTCAAACAAATCTTTGTAATTAATGCCCGATAACCATAATTAACTTCAATCACCAACCAAGCATTAACCCACCATAGAGTTAATTTAGCCTCAATAAAAAGGGATCTAATCTTCGCCTAAAATTCATCCAAAACCCTAATCACTTCCAAAAATACACAATCACATTCACCATGTCTTCCAAACCCGAAATTGTAGAAATTTCTTCCGATTCATCCGAGTCATCATGGGATACTACACCGTTTCCCCCATATTTACCACCCTATCGTCCTCCAAGGAATGGAACCAGAACAAAAGAACAAGCCCAAAAGATGAAACATGACATCAATGCTCCAATCTTATCATCTCTTTCTACAATCAAACCATCAACTCTTTCATCTTCTGATGAAGATGATGAAGATCTTTCTCATCCTCCATCCTGCGTCTATGACTCCAGCTCGTCTGAATCGTCTAGTGATGATTCAAGCTCCCATTCTGATGATCTTCCAGTGCCTGAGCCTGAGAGTACTCTGCCTCGCCCAAAACCTCCCAAACAAGTACTAGGACTTCCTTGTCCAAAATTGTGGAATGCAATGCAGGAGCAACCTAGATCAGCTCACAAGAAGATGTCTGACATCAAGGACAAAGGGAAAAGACCCATGGAGTAGATGTTTAGGGTTCTTTTGATGTGAAGCTTTTGTGTTTGTTGAAATTTCTTTGTAATATCCAGCTTTTGATTATGAATGAAAGGTCACTGTTCTTGTTTAATTTGCATCTTGTTGAAACAGCACAATCATCACTTTTAGCTTATCCTGCAAAATATTAGCACAAAAACACAAAACACAAAGCATACAGAGCCACAATCTTACATAGTTATACTCAGCAGTAGAACAAACAATGAGCAGCAGAGTGAGTATAACTAGCAATTTTATACATAACTAGCAATAGAAACAACTTGTAAGATCAATAACAGTCCAAATACTTCACAAAACTTTACACAAACACAAAGAGATAAGTTTTTCAAAGATTGATCATTCCAATACTTGCAATTAAAAATTGAAATCTACTCACATCAAAGTGTTTTGTAAGTAGATCAGCAACATTATTGTCAGTATGGATTTTAACAATTTGAATCAACTTCTTTTCATGACAATCTCTTATAAAATGGTGTCTTATCTCAATATGCTTTGTTTTAGAGTGAAAAACAGTATTTTTAATGATGCATAAGGTACTGTTATTGTCAATGTGAATCTTGGTGTTCATAAAATTGTACCCATAGTCCAGCAGTTGGTTTTGCATCCAGAGTACTTGACCACAGCAACTTGAAGCAGCTACATACTCAGCCTCAGTTGTTGAATTTGCCACCACAGTTTGTTTCTTGCATTGCCATGATACCAATCTGCTTCCAAGAAATTGACAACCTCCTGTTGTGGATTTTCTATCTAAGCTAGCCCCAGCATAATCACTGTCTGAATATGCCTCCAATTCAAAAGGTGAATCCTTAGGATACCAAAGCCCCAATTTGGGTTGATACCTCAAGTATCTAAAGATCCTTTTCACTGCATTGAGATGTAATTCTTTGGGAGTAACCTAAAATCTTGCATAAGCATATACAGCAAACATAATATCTGGCCTTGAAGCTGTAAGGTACATCAATGAACCAATCATTGATCTGTACAAGTGAACATCCACCTCTTTACCATCTTCATCTTTCAGTAATGGCTTGTCTTTCTCCATTGTTGTCTTTGGAGGCTTAGCATCATGAAATCCAAACTTCTTCAAAATATCAGTCACATACTTATCTTGACTGATGAATATTCCATTCTCCTTTTGTCTAACTTGAAGTCCCAAGAAGAATGTGAGTTCACCCATAGAACTCATAGAAAACTTATCTTTCATTATCTTCTCAAACTCCTTACACATAGTTTTACTTGTAGAACCAAAGATGATGTCATCAACATAAACTTGAACCAGCAAAATTTCATCTTTATTCTTCTTGATAAACTAAGTTTTATCAATCCTACCCTTTTTGTAACCACATTCCGACAAGTAGGTTGACAACTTTTCATACCATGCTCTTGGAGCTTGATGCAATCCATATAGTGCTTTTTCAACTTTGTAGACTTTGTCAGGGAAATTTGGATCTTCAAAACCAGGTGGTTGTGACACATAAACCTCCTCTTTGATTTCCCCATACAGAAAAGCACTTTTAACATCCATTTGATACACCACAAAGTCTTTATATGAAGCATAAGCCAAAAACAGTCTTATGGCCTCTATCCTAGCCACAGGTGCATATACTTCATCATAATCTATACCTTCTTGTTGTGTGTATCCCTGAGCAACTAACCTTGCTTTATTTCTAACCACTATACCTCTTTCATCTCTTTTACACCTAAAAACCCATTTTGTCCTAATTGCCCTCTTTCCATTGGGCAAATCAACCAAGGTCCAAACTTCTTGAATTCTGAATTGTAGAAGCTCTTCTTGCATAGCCTCCACCCAGCTTGAATCTTGCATTGCTTTGTGAGCATTTTTAGGTTCTTCTTGTGATAGAAAACAAGCAAATAGGCAATTTTGCAGATCTTTATGACTATTTCTTTGATGAAGAGATCTGGCAAAGAAACCTTTAGGATGTAGATTTTGTTGCTCTTTTGTCTTCTTCCTTGTTTGAACAGCTGATGATGGATCACCCAGAATTTGATCTTTAGGATGATGCTTATGTACTCTTGTTGTCTTGGTTGGACTAACAGGAATATTAAGCTCCAGGTTGTTGAAATCAGTTTCTACTCCAAAAATGTCACCACCAAGAGCTTCATCATCAGTATCAACATACACTTCTTCCAAACCAGGCATGTTTGGATCATCCACATAGTTAGGATCAGCAAAAGATATTCCATCTTTATCAACAGTAGGATACTTTGGTGTAGAAGTAGAATCACTATGCTCAGCAGCAGAAACTTTTGGTGTAGCAGTAGAATCAAAAATACTGCTGCTCTCCCACACTTTTGCACTATTTACTGATCCATCATTCTACACAATTTCTACAACTGGTGGCTCTTCATTGACCACCTTATCAACATCAGAAGGTTCAACAAATCCTTCCTTCTCAGGATGAACACCTGCATCCTCTTGTGAACTCTTGTTTTCCACTGTGGGTATGAAAGTAGGACCAAGCTTCCATTTCTCAATCAGCACAAACTCTTCTTGAGGTGTTGACACTTTAGTACATGCAGCTGCAGAATCATTTGCTTGTGTACCTGCAAAATGGTTAGTTTCTGCACCTGCAATCACTGGCTCATAATTCATAGTCTTGGTTAGCATATCAATATTAAAGAGCCAATCTGGTCCTTTCCCTGCAACATTAGGTGTATTTTCATCAAACCTAATATGCAAATTCTCCTCTACATGCTTAGTTCTTTTGTTGTATACCCTAAAAGCTTTACTATTTATTGAGTATCCAACAAAGTAACCTTCATCAGCCTTCTCATCAAACTTGCCTAACTGGTCTTTGGTATTCAAGATAGTAATAGGACACCCAAATGGTCTAAAGAAAGCTATCATAGGTTTCCTACCATGAAATAACTCATAAGGGGTCTTATTATGAGGCTTAACTACCTTACTCCTATTTTGCACAAAGCAGGCAGTGCTCACTGCTTCAGCCCAAAAAGGTATAGGCAATTTAGAATCTGACAACATAGTCCTAGCAGCCTCAATCAATGTCCTATTTCTCCTCTCAGCTACACCATTTTGTTGAGGAGTTCTAGCAACACTGTACTGTCTTAAAATACCCTTACCAACACAGAACTGGTTCATGATTTGGTTCTTAAATTCAGTTCCATTGTCACATCTTATTATCTTAACTTTATGACTCATTAGGTTTTCTATTCTAGTTATGAATTCCTTGAGAATTTCAGCTGTTTCATCCTTAGAACCTAGAAAGAACACCCATGTAAATCTACTAAAGTCATCTGTGACAACAAGGCAATATTGCTTCCTATTCAGACTATGCACATAAACAGGTCCAAATAAATCCATATGAAGCAAATGTAAAGGCTTGGTAATAGAGTTCACAACTTTGGATTTAAAAGAGACTCTGTGTTGTTTACCCTTTTGACATGCAACACATGTTTCAAGATTTTCAAAAACTTTTGTAGGTAAACCTTTAACAAGATTACCCTTGACCAATTTATTCATAGTTTTGAAATTCAAGTGTCCAAGTCTTCTATGCCATAATTTGGATTCATCAACAGTGGCCTTTGCAAGAAGACAAGTCAAAGCTCTTTTGGGAACTATGTTCTTTATATGATCACTGTATATATTATCAGTTCTAGGGACTCTTAGTAACACAAAATTTTCATTTGCCAACTTAAAGTCAGGAGAAAGGATAAGACATTCAGTGTCAGTAAAAAGAACAAAGTTCCTTTTGTCACACATTTGTGAGACACTAAAGAGGTTAAACTTAAGTCCTTCTACAAGGTACACCTTTTCAAAATCCAAATTCCCTGTTCTTATAGTACCTGTACCCACAATCTTACCACCTTTTGGATCATTCCCAAAAGCAACATATCCACCATTCATTGGTACAAAATCTTCAAGTTGGGATATGTCTCCTGTCATATGTCCAGAGCATCCACTATCCACTATTCCTTTATCTTTTAGCTCATCTTGGATATTGCCCTGCACATGAAAAATAGAGAAATTAGTTTCTCTTGGGGACCCAAGCCATCACTGACTTGGATCTGCCTTGTGCATCAGCATAGTCATATTTAGTAAGATCCATTGATGCACTACTGTGATTGGAAACATGGTTTAAAGCATTTGATTTTGGTTTCCAACTCCAGCAAGCTGAGGCCTTTACAGCATAAAAATGGTTTCCAATAACTGTATCTGTTATCACTTTAGGTACAGCAGTAGAATCTTTTGCCTTAGCAGTAGAATCTACTTTTGCACTAGCAGTAGTACCAGTTGAAGTTTTATGAAAAAGCTTTTGAGTTTGAGTAGTGACAATTGACCTAGTTGCACCAGATCTCATCAATACTGCTTTGGGAACCATGTTTCTTTTAGAAGGAGAGTGATCCCTTTTTGAAAAGTTTTGATGGTTCACTCTTGTATGTTGGTTCCAAACAGGTTTTTGGTAGTCATTACAGTTAATCATAAGATGCTCAAAACTACCACACTTATAACATGCCTTTTTTTATCTGAAATTCATTACCTAATCTTTGTGAAACTAGATTATTGAAATTTCTCTGATTACCCCTAGGCCTGTTATTAAACCTTTTCATATGATGTCTAGGTACTTCATTGTATTCAACAACTTTCCTAGACATAGCATGACCTAACACAGGTTTCAGAAACTTGACCTGATTGATTCTAGACTCAACAACTTTAGGAATTTCTTCCTGTTTAGCACATTGTTTTGACTCAACCTGTTCATCCTCACTATCTGACACCCAATCTTCAATAATTGGTGCTTCTGAAAACTTTTTATTATCAACCTTAGTTGCTACAGTATTTGTATTACTTGTTTCTCCTATAGGTTTGATAATATCTACCTCACCCAAGAATGACAACTCCTTAGCTGGTGGTGCAAATGCACTTTTTACTGGAGGAGCTACTTCATTATAACCTATGCCACTACCTCTTCTCATTAATTGACACTGAATGGTTTTATCTATGACAGTAGTAGCAAATTTTTGTTTTTCAACTCTTACAATATGATTATCTTTTTTTGCAAGAGCTGCTTCTCTAGCCTTTTCTGCTTCTTTCAACTTTTTCTTAAGTACCTCTATTTCATTACTTTTAACAATAAGCTCACCATCCTGTACATTTATCCTATCAACATATTCAATCTCACACTCTTTAAGGTATTCAAGTCTTCTTTCTACATTTTGAATTCCTACTTTATAACCTAAGTTATCAAGTTTTAGAGATTCAACTTCTTTTATAAGACTTTCATTCCTAGCTTTAAGTTCTTCTATAGTGTCTACACATGATTGAAAAGAACAAGTAGAATCATTAGACTCATTAGATACCTCAGAGTCAGACCCAGATGATGATGAAGCATAGGCCATAAGAGCAAAGTTATGCCCTTTTCTTCCTTCAGTAGCCACAAAAGCATGATTTGGCTCTTCCTCTGCCATATCACTCCAGTCATATTCACCCAAACCATCACAAGACACCAAAGCTGTAGAGGGCTTTGATTCTTCTGCAACCTTCTTTGAGTTGTCACTATTCTTCTTTGGAGTTCTACATTCCCTGGCAAAGTGACCCTTCCTGTTGCAGTTGTAACATTCCATCTTTGACTTATCAAACCCCAAGTTGTTATGTGGCTTGTACTTGATCTCTCTTCCAGTCTTTCTTAAGAACCTTCTAGCCTTCAAAGTCAGCATAGCCATCTGCCACTTTAAGTCAATCTCTTCCAAATCATCAGGATCAATGTGATCCAGATCCTGATTGAGTATTTGTGAATTTGAGGTGAGATCAGCCAAGAATGAACAAATAGCAGCATCACTTATAGTATCACTATTAGAAGATCCAGCAGCAGAACCACTTGTACCAGCAGCAGAAACTCCATAAGCAGCAGAATGAGTTTCTTGAGAACCTTTGTTGTTTGAGGACACAAAAGCAAGATTCTGAGTAGCTGAGGATGAAGTAGATGAAGCATTCATCTCAGATTCATATACCTTCAAATTGTTGTAGAGATTATCTAAGCTCATTGTATCAAAATCAACCTTGTTTCTCCACACAACTGTATGCATGCTCCATTCTGGTGCTAGGCTTCTAAGAAATTTGAGATTGATATCTTTTGAGGAACTGCATATCCAACAAGCTTTAGATGGCTTACAAGCTTTTGAAGCCTGTTATAGGTACCATCAAGACTTTCTCCACTTGAAGAAGTGAAGTTTTCAAACTGATGCTTCAGAACATTCTTCCTTGATTTCTTGGTAGCATCATTACCTCCAAATCTTGTTTCAACAGCATCCATTAGCTCCTTAGCAGTCTCACAACTTTCAAAGTCTAACTGAAATTCATTAGGTATTCCCATCATGAGAATACTATGAGTCTTGATCTCTAACTTCCTTAGAACTTCATCTTCCTTAGATTTAATGGGCACCTCAATCCCATCAACCACCTGTGGAAATTTATCACCATTCAGGACAACATTCCACATGTTGTAATCGATCATTCGCATGTATTGCCTGATCCTCATCTTCCAAAGCTCATATTCTCCTTGCTTGAGCATCGGCACCTTTGATGCAGTAACCATGTGTGTTTCATCACCCATGACTTCAGATGTGGTTATGAACAGATCTTGAGTAAACTTGAATTCTTCTCGATCACAGCTTCTAGATCACAAGCTCTGATACCACTTGTAGATCCCAGTTGAGCAATTGATCTAGTTTGTTATCTTAGATAAATCTAAAACAACAAGTATAGAAGCTGACTTGAATTGTAATGAACTTAAACAATACGCGGAATATATTATTTAACTTAAGAAGAACAGAAACAAAGTAAGAACAATGATTTTCAAACTAAACACTTCAATATATTAATACGAGCACTCTAACCAATGCTAGGGTTTTACAACCTTGAAGTGAATTCGACTCTAGAATAATACGTACATAACTCTAACCCTAGGAACCTCCTTTTATAGACTAAGGAGTCCTAGTCGGTTTACAATGACTTTCTCTACAAGTAAAATCTTTTTGTATCTTTTCTATACTTATCTTGTAACACCCCAACCCGACAAGGGTAAAAGTGTCACATTTATGGTGTTACATCAGAACATAATACAACTTTATAACATCGGAAGTCTTACAAAATATCAAAAGAAAACCTTGAATATAACAAATTCTAAATCTCTATGGTCAAGTCTGCACTCAGCTCTACTCTCTTTCCCAGATAAGCTATCCCAAAAGCTATCTTGAATACCTGCCGCGGATAAAAGAAAATACGGCTGAGCTTAAAAAGCCCAGTGAACGGATGTGACAGTAATAAACTGAAATGAAATACTGAAATACAAGGATATAGTTTTGGGGAAAACATTTTAGGCTTAACGGATAGTACAGAAATAAAATATAGGTTAGGTCAGGAATTTATACAATCACAACAGAATCAGAATACCATAATAATACCATGAGCTCAGAAACATATCATAATCATAACCATATCTCTTCATAATCATATAGAGGGGAGACCTCTCAGACAATCAGACAAAATGAGGGGTGTCCTCATAGGGGTGGAGTAGCTAGCTCCCAAAATGTGAAGGACGTGTATTGCACACACAGCCACATTCACCAGACAAATATCATATCATAACATATCAGAAACAGATCTAGGATGCATCCATACGTCCCTACCCATTCACATGCAGACCAATCAAAGGGACGTGGCAGAACATCACTCTACTGCCCTAGAGTCATGTCAAAGGTGCATCTCTGACATGGACATGGAACCCCTATGCCTAGTGAAGCTCATGTAACAAAAGGTTCATATCAATAGTTCAAAACTTAATTTCATAACAGAAAGTTCATCATAGCATTTGTTCAAATCAGAAAGTTTCAGAAAGTTTTATATCAGAAATTCATATCAAAACTTTATCATATCAGAGATTTAAAACAGAAAGTTTCAAATCAAAAGGGTTCATAGCAAAGTGGCAAAACACACATAGGAAACCTTAAAAGTAAGGTCAGAATATCCGTACCTTAGCAAAGCAATGAGTTCAAAAGAAAGAATCACGAAAAGGAAGAGTTCACTTCTTCTTCAATATATCTACCTGAATTAGGGATCATTTTATTATTAATAACTTATCTTAAATCAGATTGATTCTTTTTGTCGGCTTTTCATTTTTAGTAATTCTCTCCTTTTTAGCAGTTTTCATTATTTAATAAGTTTCCATAAAATAACAGGTTTTCATATTAAGAAAGTTTCCTTATTAAGTAAATTAAGCTTAAAATGTTAATTATACAAATTATAGGGTTTACATATGATAATCTGACAAACTTTAGAGTTTAAGGTATTAATATTCCAAAATTAGGGTTTATTATGCAAACCATCCAAAGTTCATGGTTTATAATGTAAATATCACAAATTCCATATTTTATACAAAATACCCTTAAGTTAATGATATTAATAAGCCAATCCTTCCATTTTATAATTTTACAAATTAAACCCTCTAGTTTAATCAATTTGCAAATTAAACCCATTAATTATATAAGTTACAATTAAATCTTTATTAATTCCATATTAACACATAAGCCTTTAATTTTCTAAAATTACACATTCAGCCCCTCTATTAATTGTGTATAAACCAAACCTTAAACTTTTCATAATTTACAAAACGACCCCTTAACTTCAAATAAAATACAATTCGGATTATTTATATACATATAATTACAATTTAATGCTTTAAAATACCAAAATTACACTTTACACCCCCAAACATATTTTATCCAAATTTCCCACAATACATTTATGATTTCCAGAAGTGACCCACATGTTCCAGAAATTACAAAACTCACCCCTATACTTTTTATTTTCCAATCGGTTTTAAAATAAATCCCAAAACCCTAACCCTATTTTTTCCCCAATCATTACCCATCATTATATCATCATTAACCATCATTAATTGTACCAAAATATCAAAACCCTAACCCTAGACTTGCACGATTACATTTCCTTTTTCTTTGTTTTATTCGAACCAAAATAATCCATACCAATTCTATAAGCTTCGAACACATGACCACTAATTTTATTTATGTCGAACAACATATAAGAAAGCCTAGAAAAATCAGATCGAGACCTAGAAAATTCATATGAGGTTGTTTGGATTTTTATACGATTTTAGGGTTTATGATTTCTATAATTTCATACGATCAAGATAACATGCATGGTTCAATTCCAACATTTTATACTGATTATATAAGATATATAGGATACTAGAAAAATACCAGAAAGATTTTAGAACATGTGAATGAGGCAAAACGCATTTCTTCTTCTCGCTAGAACAAATCGACACAATTTAAAACCCTTAGATTGATTCGATCACCCACAAACCTTGACACTATTTTTCTAGCCTTCTTAGCTTCAAAACAAGTCCAGGAAAATACTTGGGAACCTTGTAAAATTTTGAGTCGATGGGTTGGGATTTTTAGGGATAGTCGGTTATAATAAAAATCGATTATGGGATTTATAATGAATAAAATGATTTGGTTTCATAATATATAGATGGAACAATTGTCTTGGGCTGAGATATTATGGGCTAAGTCCAAATTAAAATATTACACAAGTTTTCTAATTTATTTGGGCTTTATTTATTTAATTTTTAATAATTATATATAGTTTTTATTTATTTAATTTTTAATAATTATATATAATTTTTAATATATATATATAATTCGGCTAAAATAGTTTTTATTTAAGAAATTATTTTATTTTTACAAAAGTGGCAAATCTTAATCATACTTAATTTATTGTATTCACATGATGCCAAGTTTCAGATTTCTAGGGTTGATTTGGTATTTTATATAATTATTTATTTACTCTTTAAGTTATAAGGGCATTTTGGTAATTTTTCACTTTTTAGAATTTCAGGTATTACATATCTAAACGCGTATACAATCTTATCATATTAGCAGTAGAATACTTAGTAGCAGAATCAATCTTCCTTCAGCAGCAGATTGATTACACTAGCAGCAGATTGATTACACCAGCAGCAGATTGATACTAGCAGCAGATTCTCAGAACCCAACACATTTTTGTTGCATTATTTACAATGGGTCTCCTCACAGGTGAGTGTGAATTAGCAAAATTATTTCTATGATTAAACTTGTCCACGTGTGGTTTGAAATTATATGATGTGTTTAGGTCTAGCAGAATTAACCTGAGACCTAGCAGAATTAAATGGTCTACCAGAATTAAATGGTCTACTAGTACTAACATTTGGCCTACCAGTATTCATGAGTACTGGTCTAGGTACAAATTGATTTGCTTTATTAACCCTGTTAGCATTAGTCCAAGCTGGTTTAACCATCCCATTACCAGCATTAAAAACACTTTGTTTCTTTGACTCAGCTTCTCTAGCCATTCTTTTCTCATGATAATCACAATTTTTGATTAAGTGACTAGAACTATTACATACAAGTTTTCTCACTCAAATTCTGTCTCTTTACCCTAGGTGACTCTGGTTTCTTAAACTGTTGCCTAGGAGTTTCAACTGTTTTTGGCATAGATGCTGACACACTAGGTTTGTTAACCAGAACAGGTTTAGGCTTAGACTCTTCTTTAGGTGTATGTTCAGGTTCTGATTCAGAGAGATCAGAGATGTTTCCAATGGACCCTTCATTGTCATTAGATTGACAAGAAGAATACACACTAGATTTGTCCTCTGAAATAGTTGTTTCTGGTTTTTGAGGTCCCCTTTTTCCATACACATATAAAGAGTCATCAAATTCTATTTCACTTTCTGGTTTAGGTGTATAATCTTCATTTAGAGGTGGTGCAACACCTTTATAGTTATCAGTTTTCACAAATCTGTTATACACAGGTTTTCCAACAAAATCATCTTCTTTACTAACAAACACAGTTCTTTTCATCTCTTCTTCATAACTTAGTACTTCACTATCTGATTTGACTTCAAAACCTAAGCCAAGTTTGCAAGTAGAACTCATGGCATACTCAACGAATCTCCAAAGATTCTTTTTAGAATTATTCCATGAGTCTATTGTTTTCTGTAATGACTCTACTTTGCTCTTTAACCCATCCTTATCTTTTAGAGCTTTCTCACCTATCCTCCTATACCTTTTAAGCTTTTCATCTTTTTCATATATTATATTAGCTTGAAAAGAGAGTTTTTCATTTAAAGTTGCTTGCTGTTTTTGAGAAAAAGTAACTTGTGCTTCTAATGTTTTAACAGCATTTTTATAGGTAAGAATTGTAGCTTCATTATCACCTAATTGATTCGTTTGTTCATCACATAGTTGTTTAAAAGTATTATATGAATCAATACAGGTTTTGGAACACAAGGATACCTCAGTGTTGGAGCTGATAGCCATCAGTGCATGATTTGGTTCTTTATCTTCCTGAGTGTGATCTCCCTAATTCACAGCACCATCTTCCATGGTCAGCAATCCAATATGCTTCTCAATCTCCTGATCCTTGTCTTTGTTCTTCTTGACATCAGTACCCACCTTTGAAGGGCATTCCCTAGCAAAGTGCCCAGTTTTGTGGCAGTTGTAGCACTCAATCTTCTTCTTATCATAGCCAACTGGTGCCTTCCCATCAAACCTAACTCTTCTTCCTGTCTTCTTGTAGAACCTATTCATCCTTATAGCAATCATTGCTATTTGCCAATTGATATCCATTTCTTCAATGTCTGCATCATCAATTTGATCCAGATCTTCATGAAGTAGGTTCAAGTCTTCTGATTGCTTTGCAAATAAAGAATATATGACTTCATCAGCTAAGCCAGCAGGAACTGTTCTTTCTTGAACATTAGAAGAAGTACTGCAGTTACCAGAATTAAAGGTACCAGAATTAACTCGGTTAGTGTTGTTCTTGCTTTGTGAAACAAAGGCAACATTTTGAAAATTGGTAGATGCTTTTGAGGCACCTTTGATGTCTTGTTCAAAAACCCTAAGGTTGTTGTACAAGTCATCAATGGATAAGGTATCAACTGCTGGGTTGGTTCGCATAGTCATTGCCAGATTTGACCATTCTTTAGGCAATGATCTGAGAAACTTGTGATTTGCATCTTCTGTAGGTACCTCAGAACCATGAGCTTCTAGTTGTGAGAGTAGTTGTTGAAACCTGTCATAGCCCTTCTCTAACCCTTCAGAACTTGAGATAGTAAATGCTTCAAACTATTGTTTATAAACAGCTTTTTGCATCTTCTTTGAATTAATATTGCCACCAAACCTAGTTCTGATGGCTTCCCATATCTCCTTTGCATCATCCATCCCATGAAACCTTCTGAGATGCTCCTTAGGTATAGCCATAAGCAAGATATTTCTTGCTTTCCTCTCCTTTTCCACTGCTTGGATCTCTGCAGCAGTGACTGGTGGAAGTACTTTGACAGTACCATCCTTTCCAACCGAGATCCTTCTCTTGGAGTTTCCATTCTGAATGACCTTCCATACATCATTATCGATGTATTCCAGATAGTGCTCCATCTCCATGGCCCATATATCATAATCCTCCTTTTTCAGCAATGGGAGTTTGATATTTGAAATTGTGGTTGATGAAGAGATAACTTGTGGTTGTTGTTTAGGACGATCTGGGTTTTCTTCCTCAAGTTTTGAAGATTCATCATCAATAGGAGGGTTTGAAGGTATTGAATAACGTTCACTGTTATGGACAAACATGCTCTGATACCACTTGTAGGTCCAAAATTATGGATCTTAGGAGCCTTTGTAAGACTTATAGCAACTTGGATAAATCCAAATTAACTATGTGAGAAACTCTACTAACAAACTCTTTGAGTGTTAATGCGGAATCTTAACACACAATAAGAAGAACACAATGAGATGACTAACTTCGTATTATTGATTACTAATAAAGTTGTTTACAGACTCTTGCTATCAAGACTATTCGACATATAACTCTATGCCGTAGGGTTCCTTTTATACACTAAGGAAACCCTAATACAAAAACGTGTAAAGAGATACACACATATCTTTTCCTAAGATATCTAACCGTGTGCATATCCTTTCCTAACATATAGCTAACTATTCTGCTTTATCTAATAAACAGACTTAACTAAAACACTAAACAGACTTAACTTAGTTCTGCCCGACTTAACTTTGAACTGGCAGACTTAACTATGACAAACATAACTAATAGACTTAACTACTAAAACCACCAGACTTAAGTTTGTTTACAATAATTCCCAACAGGGGTCGTCCTAGGGCAACGTAAGACCAAATATTTTCAGCCGATACACTATGCGAGTAAGACGATGACCGATGCCCAATCTCATTATACCACTACGGAAAAATAGTTATTAGCCGTCGTCTACGCTTTTGAGAAATTTCGACCTTATCTCGTCTTATCGAAAACCATAGTGTATACGGATCATTCGGCTCTTAAATATCTCATTGCTAAGCAAGATGCTAAGCCAGATTACTTCGGTGGATTCTCCTTCTCCAAGAATTTGATGTCATTATTCGTGATAAAAAAGGAGCGGAGAATCTAGCCGCAGACCATTTGTCTAGACTAGAAAACCCTCATCAAGGTGTTCTCGAGAAAAAGGAAATTACCGAAACATTTCCTCTCTAGACACTTGGGATGATATCGCTTAATAGTGATTCTAGTACCCCATGGTTTGCCGACATTGCAAATTACCATGCGGGAAATTTTATTGTGAAAGGGATGTCGTCCCAACAAAAGAAGAAATTCTTTAAGGACGTGAAACATTATTTTTGGGACGACCCCTATTTGTTTAAGATTTGTGCGGATCAAGTGATTAGACGATGTGTACACGGCCAAGAAGCCGTTGATATCCTCACGGCTTGCCATAATGGACCCACCGGGGGACATCATGGTGCCAACTACACCGCTAAGAAAGTCTTTGATTCCGGTTTTTATTGGCCGACTATTTACCGTGATGCCCACGACTTGGAAAAAATGTCGCAAAAGGATGAAATGCCTCAAAATGCAATCCAAGTTTGCGAGTCTTTGACGTTTGGGGCATCGATTTTATGGGACCGTTCCCGTCTTCTCGAGGGAACAAGTATATTCTCGTGGCCGTCGATTATTTGTCAAAATGGGTTGAAGCAAAGGCGCTCCCCACTAATGACGCCCGAGTTGTTGTGAAATTTTTGAAGAGTCTATTTTCCCGATTTGGAACTCCTCGTGCTATTATAAGTGATCGCGGTACTCATTTTTGTAATGATCAATTTGCGAAAGTTATGCTTAAATATGGAGTTACTCACCGTCTTTCTACCGCGTATCACCCGCAGACGAGCGGACAAGTTGAGGTTTCCAATCGTGGTTTAAAGCGTATTTTAGAAAGGACCATAGGTGAAAATTGGGCCTCATGGGCCGATAAGTTAGATGATGCATTATGGGCCTTCCGTACCGCCTTTAAAACACCCATTGGGTGCACTCCTTATAAGTTAGTTTACAGAAAGTATTGTCCTCTCCCCATAGAGCTTGAACATAAGGCCTACTGGGCCTTGAAACATTGTAATTTTGACCTTAAGACCACGGGTGATCACCAAAAATTTCAAATGAATGAGTTAAATGAACTTAGGGATCATGCCTATGAGAACTCTTCGATCTACAAAGAGAAAACGAAGAAGATTCATGACTCCAAGATTAAGAACCGCGTCTTTAATGTTGGTGATCGAGTCCTTCTCTTCAATTCTCGATTAAAGATTTTCCGGGGAAGCAACCCGTTGGACCGGACCGTTCACCGTTGCTCAAGTTTTCCCTTATGGAACCGTCGAGTTATCTCAACCCGACGTCCCCAACTTCAAGGTGAACGGTCATAGACTCAAACACTATTTTGGAGGGGACATACCATCCATGGTTGTCCCGGATCTCCAAACCTTCACCATGAACAATTAAATTTGGGGCGACTCAAGCTAACGACTCGATAATAAACAAGCGCTTCTCGGGAGGCAACCCGTGTTTTCTATCTTCTTTCTATTTTCTAATAAGTGTAACGTGAGGAGGCCCACCTCTTCCATTTCTCGTGTTTCGTGCTTGTTGTTTTATGTCCAGGATTTGCCCAAATTATGAAGACTCTCGTGCTCATGGTTTTGTCTTTCCTCCACTCGAGTTTCATCCTTTGTTACTTATTGGTAAATCCGATATCCAAAATCTTATCAATTAACGTTTATTTATTAGCATAATTAATAAACAGCTTTAGATTTGCGTAAGAGAACCCTTATTTCAAAACATTGAGGACAATGTTTCGTTTTAGTCTAGGGGTGATCTTTCTATTTGATTTTACCTTGCATTTTGCCTTATACTCTCGCAACCCCTTTTTGTTAGAAAACAAAAAAATTGCAAAAATATAATAAGTGTTTTGACACATTGTTGACTTTCCGTTGGTGAGAGTAGGAATAAAATTTTGACTTGATCGAGCGTGTTGAGCTCTAGCTTGTCCCCTTAACCTTTATAATTGAAAAGTTTTGCTAGTCTTTTATACAAGAAGCTTTAAAACGCGAATTCTAGCTTAACAAAGCCAAGAATTTGCAAGTTTCCATAATTGACATTAAATATGCAAAGCTTGATTTTATTCGACTAAGCATTCGCGGATCCTTTTATTTAGGATTTTAAATTCGAGAAGAACGAAAAATGATAGAGTTGAATATAAGTTAGATGCTAAGCGTGGATAGAGGTTACTTGTGGCTTTTTGCTCCCATCAGCTAAATAAACACAAAAATAAAAAATTTCAAAATAATTAAAGGTGCACGGTTTTGGCGATAGTTAGTTTTTACTTCTTCTTTAGAGAATTCTTGCTTATGAGAGTTGGGTACACATCAGGGTACTGCCAGTGTTTCGGGGAAATAAACTATTGATTCCTGATAGTTAGCTGCTATTGTTTCGGTTGTCGAAAGACCGCAGGACTCGGGATTTGGCGCCATATATGTAATAATAAACCGAAGCCGTAATAGACTACTGTTTCCTGACGATTAGTTGCCGTTCTCTCAGTTGTTCAAAGGGTGGAAGTACGAAATTTAATAATCCAAAGCCATAAAAGTTTTATGTTTCCTGACGGTTTGCTCCCGTTGACATAGACTTCAAAAAGGTGGAGGAAAATTCCCGAGGAAAAACTAGACGAAGATAAAGATGGTGTTGGGTTTTATATTTGAGTTGATAAGTACAAAACTACAAGTGAAGAATGAAACAAGAATGAAACATGAAGGACCTAAGAAGAAAAAAGATAATTCTACAAAAATATGGAGATTACAGAATATACGGTTCTAGAATATTTTTGTAAACCTAATTCTCTATTATATAAAGAGAATACAGGTCTTAGGTTTAATGTGTGTCAAGATGTAAACACCAAGAAAGGTGTGTGTGTGTGTGTGTGTGTGTGTGTTAGGCGTAGTGCTCTAAATGCCTAGGGTTTTTGTGTTTTAGCCTCAAGGTAATCAAGGGTTTCCTTGATCCCTATTACCGTTAGAGATAGGTAATCGTACTACCATTGATCAGGTAGTATTTGTTAGAATTTAAATAACATGACATTCATATAAATAAATAAACATCACCAAAGCACGTAGCGGAAGCAAAGAATCATAATTTAACATGTAAAGAGATTAACCGAATAATAAAGATACGTACCTTTGATCCTAGCAAAACAAGGATCTAAACCTCAATTCTTCTTCTTAACAAACAATAGGATTAACGAGAAACCCCTTACCATTTTGTTTCTCAATCCAAGATGGTATTAACTAAAGTAAGTTAATTACCAAGGTTTTGTACTCACGTACTATAACCGATTAATGTTTGGTGCTAGCAAAAGAACACGAATTAAACCAAACAATTTGTTTAACAAATAAAAGTCGATCCCCCCCCCCTCCTAAAGAGTTGGTCGATCGGTTTTAGCAAAGAAAAGGAGAAGAACAAAGTTAGGGTTATAGCAAGAGTGCACAAGGTCAAAAAACTAATAACCCTTGCCTTTGTATTTATAGGCTACATATCTTGGAGGACAAGTTGGACTAGAATTGGGTATGGAAACCCTTAGGGCCGATCGGCCATAACCCATAGTCCTTCAAATTACACCTATAGTCCTTCCTTTATTTACTAACGATCGTTAGTCAATTCTGTTAATTACTTAACGTCCGTTAGTCGTTATTTCGTGTTCAAATAATTAAATACATAACGGTTATATATATTAATTATTTACATTAATCATTCATACGTAAAGTGTGCAATCCCAAGGTCCCGAGTTCGATTCTAGTCATACACGATTTAATATTTTTCCATAAACTCTAACAGCTCCTACTTGGAAATCTATTAAAAGGGTAATGACATTGGTTAGCGTCTAGCAACACGCCAATGCCCCTAGTACAACTCGGGTGGTGGTCTCCTGAAAAAACCATTCGATGATTCATCATCATACTCATCCTTTTGTTTCTAATACTACATTAATAAATATATGGATCTTAAGTCATTCTTTATTAATAATTCTGTTTCTCGTTGTTTCTGATTGAGCAAGATTACCAAATCTTCTGAACCTATTCAGGGGAGATCTTGGGTGTGGCCACACATACATCTTACTAATCCTACGAGGGGCCTAGTAGTATTAAACTCGAAACAATTTGAAGGAACAAATTCTTTCTTGACTACGAGCATAACCCATGCACTTTGCAACACTCCTGAAAACAATCCTTATAGCTACCAATTACGTATAGCGGTAAATTGAATCACAGAAATGCACTACATGCATGACAGTTATCTGGCATCTCAAGTCTGAGGATAGCAATATACACATGATTTACTTGATGACAAGATCCATAAAGTAAACTCATGAAGTTGGGATAAGTCCTATATTCAATTCATTGAATATCATGTGAAATTGGTATGACAACACATCAATATACTTTCAAGTATATTCTACCAATACTCATATTTGTCTTAATTCAATGATATTCCCATATCATTGACTAACAACGGACAATTTAGAATAACATAATTATTCAAGGATATAAACATGCAAATACAGGATATATTATTAAGAAAATGACAAACAAACATAACAAGTATTTTATTTCATTAAAATAATAACTGTTCAAAAACATCCCATTATCCAAACACTAATCACAGATGGGCATGAAACTACTAGCTAAACGAAGTCCTATCCCTTCAGCATGTTGATTAAGCTTCCCACCAGGTAAAGCCTTCGTAAATGGATCTGCTAAGTTGTCATCTGTGTGAACTTTGAGTAACTCGATTTCGCCTATCTCCACTTGTTCTCTAACATAGTGTGGAGGATCTAAACACACACCTTGTGATAGATTGATACTTTGAGTATATGCTAACTTGCAAGCAGAATTTACAAGCTAACACTTAGAAGATATTGTTTATGTGATGTATGAATGAATGTATGAAACAATGTAAGTAGAACACAATGTATTAACCACCAAACAAGCTTCAATATTATTGATATAATACGAGTTATCTTTGTGATATCACTAGGGTTTACAACCTTGAAGCTATATTGTTGATACAAAAGTTGGGCGTTCCTTGTTTGGGTTCCTGTTCTCATACCAATCAGATCTTAATGCTTGAGACCTGCGCACTAAGAAAGCAAACAAACACCGTTAGGCTTATCGTGGGATTGTCTCCCACGATTATCCTCCGGCGTGAGAGTAAGTAATCGGTTTTAGGGTTGTATAGAAGAGTTAGGGTTGTCAGTCGTACCTTTATGAGAGCCGAGATGCTCTTTATATATGGACACGAAATCCTTGTTGGTTTCGTGTTCCTTACCCTTCGGCGTATCCCGCCTAAGTCGGTTGTCTAGTATATATCCCATAAATAAGGGATATCGTATATCTAAACCAAAAATAACTTTGGGTTTGGGCTTTCGTAAGCCCAAACTGTTATCGCGATGGCCCATTCGTGACGGGCTTAAGTAGTGTGCCGGGTTCGTGACCCGAATACGGACTATACGTCATCATGTCCCCCCAGTCTCTAGTATGCGTAGGTATTAACCGCGGATGATAGACTAGTAATATTAGCGGCAAGCGTGGCGGGGAAAATTCTAGTTTTTCCCGCCAAAAGGAGATACGGTGTATCTAGCCTCAAACCGTCCCACGTATTCCTTGAAATACGTGAAAAAGTGCATGTACCTGTTGGTATTCCAGCCGCATGATGGAGGTAGTGGGATCCACGTGTCGTTCATCCAAGGCAAGGGGAAACCCTATATAAAGAGTTATCTGTTTCACTGTTATAACCACAGTGAAAAAACGCCATTTCCTCTTTTAAGAAATCCTTCTCCCAGAAAACTAATATCTTAGAGAGGTAATTACACGTGCGCATTTTATTAAAAATGGTCCGTCAGTTAGAAGAGTTCCGTTCTGAGATGGACGAGGATGAACTTCGTCAGTTCACCTCCGACTATTTCATCCCTCTCGCGGTGCATCCGGAAGTACCGGATGCGGACGCATGTATTGCAGACTTCCCTGATGGGAAAATAGGGGTATACACGCGCTTTTTTGAGTTTGCGAACCAGCGCGTGCCTATATCCCTATTCTTGAGTGACGTGCTCAACTTCTACCGTCTGCATATCTCTCAGCTGCACTGTATAGGTGCGGCGAAAATAACAAATTTTGAAATAAATTGTCGCTTACTTGCGATAAATCCTACTATCAACCTTTTTCGCGCGTTTTACCACACAACGTGGTCAAACGGGTGGGTAACGTTTTCGAAGCGCCCAGGGCGCTATCAGTGCTATACTGTAAAAGTAGACGCCCTTAGGGGTTGGAGGGAAAAGTTTTTCTGGATAGATGATAGGGTTTTTACTTCGCTCTCTGAGTTTTATACTCAAGGGACGCTTCCGAAGGATGAGCGCCCAGATCCCGGTACGTACAACGTGGAGGATGCGGAGACCATTAATGGTAACCGTATTCCAATCAACTCCTATCCCGAGGAGTTTCTGGTTCATATGGGAATGAGTCGTAACTACTTCGGAGGGTTGGATGAAGTGCCAACATTTCTCGATGAGAGCGGCCGGGGTGGGTGCTTATCCTTTCTTATCCTCGCGTTTGTAATGTAAGCGTTCTTGTATATATTGATTTTATTCACTAACTTGTTCTTCTCTTGTTCGTTCATGTGTTGCGCAGAGATGGACCTGTTTGTTGTAGTGAAGTTGACAAAGCCCACGCAGGTGACTGTGGGTGTGCGCCCACTAAGGGAAGGTGAGGAGCCTATCTTGGAGGCCACAGCTGGACGGCTTCTGGAGCCTGCACAAGAGGAGTCTTCTAATGTTGAGCAACCTTTTGTGAATGCAACTCCGGTGCAAACTGTTCCTGCGCGGGGAGTGGCAGCTTCTGAGCCTGTGCGCACTGGGTTGTCTGACAGTGTTGGAATCCTCCAGGTTGATACCGACTCTGAAGAGGAGTGCCAGCGTGCTAAGCGCAAGGCTGCTGATGATGGTGGTGAGGGTACCTCTAAGCGCAGACGTCATACCATCATTGTGGATGAGTTCACAGATGAGGGGGCGTCGACATCTTTTGCCGCGCCTGAGACTGCTGAGACTTCCCCTCCTTCGTAAGTGACCATTGTTTTGAGTATCATATATATATATATATATATATATATATATATATATATATATATATATATATATATATATATATATATATATATATATATATATAATATATATATATATGCTTTGTACGCAGTGCCATTTTTTGACTTCCTTGTGTTTGCGTGTAGCGACAGTGCTGCAGGGGGTGATGCAGCATTTGTTGAGGGATCGGTACCACCTCACGTGGCTCATGATCATGTGGAGGAGCCTTTGAAGGTGGATGAGGAGATGTCTGCGCAGCAGCTGAAGGAGGAGCTGGGTGGGACTACTGAGCGCCAGGCTGAGTTGGTTACTCAGCTTAAGGCGCGGTATGTTGGTGAAGGTAGCAGTCTCGCTCAGAAGGATGAGGAGATTGCTATGCTTAGGGCGCAGTTGGCTGATGCGCGAGCAGATGTAGAGTCCACAAATGCATATGCTAGGAGACTTGCGGATGAGAAGCTGTCCTTGATGGCTGAGGTGAAGCGAGAGCGTGCTGAGACTGACCAGCACAGGGCCAACTGCGCTTGGGGCTTAAGATACCTCCAAGAGAATAGAGCCCAACACTTAGCCCATCTCGATGAATTCCGCAAGCGTATGGAGGAGATTCTGAAGGTGCAGGAGAGCAAGCTGCGCAAGTTGAGTATCGAGTACGATGAGGAGTTGTACCCTCATCTTATGTCTACTATTGCTGAGCGCAGGTACGTATTCTCTTTGTGGATCCTTTTTTCCACTCTATGTGCCTTAATGTTCTTCAACTTCTAACGCGTGCGTTGTTGTATTTATAGGTGGTTGATCAGCCATGGTCTGCGCTTGGCTGCCATGGGCACGCTGGAGTCTCCGGAGGTTGTAGGGGCCTTTGGGAAGGTTGTGGAGTGCGCCATGGCACGTGGCAAGGCCCAGGCTGCGGAGGAGCTTCATGAGAGCAAGATGTTGACTGTGCCGCTTGCAGAAGTGCCTGGGTATAAGGCGGATGCTTTTGATGAGCTGGTGGAGGCCATGGAGAAGATGAAGGTTTTCGATTTTCCTCATATCGCCCAGTTAGAGCGTGATCAAGATTATCCTATCAGTGTGATCATGCAGGGCCTGACTCTGGCCAGACACATAGCTGAAGGTGCGGAGGCGCAGCCTGACTTCTTTTTGAAGTCGGATGAGTCACAGCTGAAGGTGCCCATTTTTGCTCAGCCACGTCATATGCTCAATCCCTTCTCCCTTGAGAAGGAGATACCTCTCAAGAAGTCCTTGGAGGCCCATATTACAAGAGCTGCACATAAGAAGGGCGTGAAAGGGAAGGCTATTCTTTGTGGTGTTGGCGCGGCTCATCTTCCCAGGTCTGATGGGATTCGTGTCAGCGTACCGACGGTATCTCAGGAGGATAGCAGCCTGTTGAGAAGGCTGAGTGAGGTTGGGGAGTTGGTGTCTACGGCTAGTAGCTCAGGGCCTAGACGCACTCATAGCATGTAGATATCATCCTCCTTTCAGTATATTGTAAAAACTCATGGTTTTTGGTGAATAATAATATTGAATGTTTGTACGTTTTGTTTGTAGCATTTTGTACTTAGATTATTCGTCTTTTTCGTGAAAGACTTTCCAAGAGTCAAAATTATAGCGTACTTAGAACAATGTGTATTAAGTCCGTAACTTAATATATACATGTGAATAAGAATTCATAAGTGTATGAATAGTCTTGCAGCGTGCTGCAAAATACTATATCAAGGGACCAAGAGTCTTGGCTCCTAAATTGCTAAACGTGCACAGTGTGCGTTGTTGCGTATCCTTCGTGGGATGCGCAATAAACTTACTCCAACGTCTTGAGAATAAGGTGCTTAGCAAGGATGCGTGATCCAATGTTGATGGGTTTGCAACCCTCTTACTCAACGAGTTATTTAGTAGGTTTACTCATCCTTTCTGCCATCGTAGGTCTTAATAAGTGCATGCACGCCATGTAGGCAAAATATAAAGTAACAATATTGAGACATAATTAAAAATGTAAGCAATAAAGTTAAATGTGTTATGGAGTTAGCTAGAAACCACAACGTTTTATTAATACTTGCAAGTTTTTTGAAAATAAAAGACAATTCCCTAAAAAGAAAATTCAAGTACACGGACATTTATTAGGCACTTACTAAAGTGCAGAGTTGTCTGTGCGTGGGCCGTAGCCTGTCCTAAAGATAGCATCTCTTGAGATTGCAGATGTTCCAAGTGCGTGCTAGCTCATGGCCTTCCATATCACGCAATTTGTATGCACCGTTGCCTAGTGCATTTGTGACCTCATAGGGTCCTTCCCATTTGGGTCCAAGCTTGCATGTGTCTTCTGCGTGGCTTGCATCATTTGCGCGGTATACAAAATCTCCTGGCCTGAAAGAAGTGTTTCTGACTTTTGCATCATAATACTTCTTCATCTTTGACTTAGCCTTTGCTTCTCGTATAGCTGCGCGTTCGCGCCTTTCTTCTAACAGATCCAAGTCTATGCGTCGCTCATCGTCATTAGTTGCAACATTGACTTAAGCCGTGCGGATAGTTGGCATTCCAATCTCGGCTGGTATGACAGCTTCTGTCCCATAGACAAGAGAGAATGGTGTGTCTCCAGTACTGGTTTTTATTGTCGTGCGGTGCGCCCATAAAACATGTGACAATTCATCCACCCATCTTCCTTTATGTCTGTCCAGGCGCGCTTTTATTCCCTCGCCCAAACTGCGATTCGCGCGTTCAACCAAGCCATTGGTTTGTGGGTGCTTAACTGAAGCAAAGTGTTGTGTAATGTTTAATTGCGCGCACCAGTCTTTGAACGGGTTATCACAGAATTGTTTTCCGTTGTCCGAAATAATCTCTCCAGGTAAGCCAAAGCGACATACAATGTTGTCCCAAACGAAGCGTTTGACCTGGTTGCCTGTGATGCTTGCCACTGCTTTTGCTTCGATCCACTTAGTAAAATAGTCTATGGCCACTATGAGGAATTTTAGCCCTCCCGCTGCAACTGGAAAGGGGCCTGCGATGTCGATGCCCCATTTATAGAATGGCCATGGTGAGGTGATGGGGGTTAGCTCTTGTTGTGGTCGGCGTGGAATTGGCCTGTGGACTTGGCAGTCGCTGCATTTCCTTATCATATCCCGCGCGTCGCGGTGCATGTAGGCCAATAGTACCCTGACCGCAGGGCGCGTGCCACTACGGACCGTGGTCCTGAGTGCATACTGCATGAACCAGCGTGTATCTCTCGGAGTACGTAATCTGCTTGAAGAGGTCCGACGCACCGGAGCCATGGTTGTAGGAATGAACGTCGATATAGGGTACCGTCTCGGAGTTCAAATCTCTGCGCTGTGCGCCGTACCCTACGAGCGTCCTTCTGCTCTTGTGGTAAGATCCCTTTGCTTATGAATTCAATGATAGGTGTCATCCACGTAGGATCTTGTTCCTCTATCACTGTGGATATTTCCATCTCCGAGATTGATTTATCTTTTAGAGTTTCTACCAATACCTGTTTTGACAAGTGCGCAAAGCTTGTGGATGCGATTTTTCTAAGCGCATCTGCTTTCCTATTTTCTCCTCTGGGGACTTGTTTGATGGTGAATCTATCGAAATTCTGAATTAAAGACTTGGTTTTTTCGAGGTATTGGATCATGTGTTCCTCTTTAGCCACATATTCGCCTAGCACGTGATTTGCTACTAGCCGGGAATCTACGTTTGCCTCTAAGTTGCGTACACCCATTTGAGTTGCAATGCGTAGTCCAGCAAGTAGGGCTTCATACTCTGCTTCATTGTTTGTGGCTGTGAATTCAAAACGCAGTGCCTAAGTGAATTCCATTCCATCTGGATTAGTGAGGATAAGGCCTGCGCCTGATCCATCCTCACACGAAGATCCATCCGTGAATAGAACCCATGGTTCTGGTAGCGTTACCTCGCCTTTTGTAGGTGGATTATCGGTATCTGGCTTCTCGCTGATGAAGTCTGCCAATATTTGTCCTTTAATCGCAGTGCGTGGTCTATAAGAGATGTTATACTCGCTCAATAACACACTCCATTTTTGTAGCCGTCCTGATGCGTCAGGTTTAGAGATAACTTGCTTGATTGGTTGGTCTGTGATCACAGCTATTGGGTGCGCTTGGAAGTATCGGCGCAATCTTTTAGCTGTGAAGTCTAGAGCCAGGACCAGCTTTTCCATAGCAGTATAGTTAGTCTCCGTCTTATTGAGTGCTTTGCTTACAAAGTAGATTGGTGTTTGAACGGAGTTCCTATCTGTCAATAGCACCGCGCTGACTGCTCCATGAGTCACAGATAAATACATGATCAATTCTTCCCCTGGTCGGGGTGCGACAAGCTTGGGAAGTGCTGCTATATGCTGTTTGAGCTGTTGGAAAGCTTCTTCCGCTTCCGCAGTCCATCGAAAGTCTCCCTTTTTTGTGCACTTCGTGAGTGTTTAAAGAGAGGAAGCGACTTGTCTGCTGACTTGGACAAGAATCGATTTAGTCCAGCTAATTTACCGTTTAATGACTGAACCTCTTTCAATGTGCGTGGTGAAGGAAGGTCGATGACAGCTTTTGTTTTCTCTGGGCAGGGTTTTATGCCATCCGGTTCTATCAAATACCCAAGAAACATGCCCTCGGTAGCGCCAAAGGTACACTTCTTGGGATTTAATTTCATGTTGATCCTTCCCAGTGTCGTGAATGTTTCTTCAATGTCACGCACTAATTCTTCCTCAGTATGACTCTTGATAACAAGGTCATCGACATAAACTTCCAGGTTGCGGCCTACTTGCTTTTCAAACGCGTTGTCCACCAAGCGCTGATATGTTGCTCCCGCGTTCTTTAGTCCAAAAGGCATTTTTGTATAGCAATATACCCCTTGGCTTGTGTGGAAGGCTGTTTTTTCTTCATCTTCCTCGGCCATCTGGATTTGGTGATATCCTTTGTATGCGTCTAAGAAGCATTTGAAAGGGTATCCACACAGGGATTCTACCTTCCAGTCTATTTCTGGTAGCGGGTAGCAATCCTGTGGACATGCTTTATTAAGGTCAGTAAAGTCCACGCACATTCTCCAACTGCCATCGCTCTTCTTTACCATTACAGGGTTAGAAAGCCAGTCATGGTAGTAGACTTCGCGCATGATGCCTGCGTCTACAAGCTTATGCACTTCCTCTAGGATGGCTTTTGCACGGTCTGGGGCTTGGCCACGCTTTTTCTGTCTTATTGGAGGGTATCCTTGTCGGATTTGTAGCTTGTGCTCTGTGATAGAGCGCGGTACTCCAGTCATGTGCTTTGGTTCCCATGCAAAGATATCTAGGTTCTTTTGCAAGAGTGCGCACACAGCCGCTCTGCCTTTGTCAGACAGCGACCCTCCAATGGATATCTCTTGATCTGGATAGTCAGGGTGAATTGCGACTTTTAGGTTTGTCACTTTTGCTGTGTGCTGCTCTGGAGTACTCTCCGTTTCACTCGTAACCGTGTTACATTCTTTAGGTAACACAGTTGTATTGTAGAGAGTCACAATTCCTCCATCTACTGGGAATTTGAGCATTCCATGCGCTGTGGATGGTATAGCGCGCATAGCTGATATTCCTGGTCTTCCAATGATGCCATTGTATGGTGAAGGAGACCTAATTACCATGAAGTTCATCCAGGCTGTTGTAGAGTGGTGCTCATTACCCACGACCACAAGTAAGCATAATTGCCCCATGGGCCATATCTATCTCCTGTGAAGCCAGTCAGCGACATCGTGGCCGGAATTAACTGACTCCGTATCTCAGGTCGCAGCATCTTGAAACAATGTTCGTACATAATATCTGCGGATGCTCCTCCATCAACATACATGCGGTGGATATCGCGACCTCTCGTATGTATTTCAATAGTGAGCGGTTCCACTACTGCGTTGTCCGCAGTCAGTGGGGAAAGAGATTTCGTTCTCATAGGAAAACTTTTGGCTGACTTTCTGTCTCGTCTTTCGCTACCACGATTGTATCATATAGATTGTGTCCGCCTTGTCTTTGGTTGTCTCTTTTTTGCCCCCATTCTTCTGTCTATCCTTCCCTTCTTTAATATTCTTAACGAGATGATCCATTCTACCCTCCTTTACTAATTTGTCAATTAGTTGTCGTAGTTGGACACACTCGTTAGTGGTATGGCCCTTTTGTCCATGGTATTCGCAGTATCCATTCCCTACACGCCGATCCTCTGGAGTGCGTATTGGTGGGGGTTTTGGGAAGTTTGCGCCTTCTGTTACAAATATTTCCCTCGGAGTCTTCGTGAGGGGGGTATACTTGTCATTATCTCGTCCGCTTCCCTGACTGCGATAATTCTTGCTGCGATTGCTACTCTGATCATTGGATTGTCTCCTAGCCTGTTCTTGCTGCCTATAATTTGAGTAGCCTTTTTTGCTATCCGCAGCGGCTGCTTCTCCTTGGATAAAGGACCTAGTGCGCTTTGTCAGTTCATCAAAGGTTTGAGGTACCTTATCATTAAGTTTCCTTATTAGCTCTGGGTTATTGATCCCATTCATGAAGCCTGAGATCTTTAATATTTCGGGGCACGCCTTGACTTGTATGCACTCATCCTTGTAGCGTTCCATAAAAGCGCTTGTTGATTCCCCTTGGCGCTGTTTTACCCTAGCAAGTTCAACAGGGTTCTTGGCGCACTTCTTCCTTTGAGTAAAGTTCAAACGAAACGCCTTCCGCAACTCTTCAAACCCATTTATGCTTCTACGTGGAAGCTTGCTAAACCAAGTTCGCGCATTCCCTACCAACGTGGAGTTGAACATATGGCACCACACGGGTTGTGGCCAGTTTTCGATGGTAGCGGCTGATTCGAAAATTTTTAGGTGGTCATCGGGATCACCCGTTCCATCATATGTTTTAACATTAGCAGGCATGCGCCTTCTCTTGTCATCTGAATAATCACTGATGCGCTTCGTGAATGCATCAACCTTTTGGCGGCGCCAAGGGAGAGATATATCTTCATATTCTCCCTCACGATGCCCTCCCCTGGATTTCCAGTGTCCTGTCTCTTTGTCCTCGTTGTCCGAGGAGCTGCTTGAGGAGGAGTTGTCCTTTCTGCAGCGTTTGCTTCGTTTTTTCTCTAAGTCGGAGCTTGGGGGGCTCTCACTTGGGGGAGTTCGCCTCCCGAGTCTATCATGGAGTCTTTTACTTACAGACCTTGAGGAGCTTTCGCTTGGTGAGCGTTGCCGTCCAAGTCTATCTTGCATCATGCGATCATCCAGTCTAGCGTGGACATTGGTACGCCTTCCACTGTCTTCATACTCCTCTGAGTATTGTGAATCAGATGCTGTATCCTTGATAGCTGCCCTTCCAATTCTAGCAAAGACTGGAAGTCTGCGGCTATCCTTTTCGCGCCCCTCCTTCTGGTAGCGCGACGGGGATATTTCATATTCCGGATCAAAGTTAAGCCGTGTTTGCAGGCTCTGACTTGACCTTCTTCTCGCCTCCTCTTGCATGAGGTTAGTTAAAGTTTCATAATTTTGAGACACAAAATTATTTAGTGTTAACTCAGGCGCGTTCTCTTCCAGTGCGAGGGTATCTGTCTCTACATTAGGTCCCCTATCTCGATTAGGCGCGCGTGGCGGCACAATGTTGTCCACAGTGGGTACTGTTTGATGGGGAGTAGTGAAGAGAGGGCGGTGTAGGTCCTCCGTGCTAGGAGGTACCGTAGTAGCCTGGGTAATTCCTGTGGGGAATTCTACTGCTGGGAAGATCAGGTTTTGGCCTGATTCTTGGTGACTGGGCGCACCGGTTGTTCCAGGGGCCTGCTTAGAGGTCGAATCACCTTGGTGTTTCTTCCTTTAAGAGTCACCATGTGTTTTTTCCAACTGCGGAGTCCGCTGGCTTGAGTTTTTGTGCTTCGTCATTCTAGTTCTTAGTGTAGGGTCCCACGGATGGCGCCACTTGTTGATACAAAAGTTGGGCGTTCCTTGTTTGGGTTCCTGTTCTCGTACCAATTAGATTTTAATGCTTGAGACCTGCGCACTAAGAAAGCAAACAAACACCGTTAGGCTTATCGTGGGATTGTCTCCCACGATTATCCTCCGGCGTGAGAGTAAGTAATCGGTTTTAGGGTTGTATAGAAGAGTTAGGGTTGTCAGTCGTACCTTTGTGAGAGCCGAGATGCCCTCTATATATGGACACGAAATCCTTGTTGGTTTCGTGTTCCTTACTCTTCGGCATATCCCGCCTATGGCGGTTGGTTAGTATACATCCCATAAATAAGGGATATCGTATATCTAAACCAAAAATAACTTTGGGTTTTGGCTTTCGTAAGCCCAAACTGTTATCGCGATGGCCCATTCGTGACGGGCTTAAGTAGTGTGCTGGGTTCGTGACCCGAATACGGACTATACGTCATCATATATTGTATTTTCTATATGTCACTATCTATCAAACTCTAAACCTAGGACCTCCTTTTATAGGACAAGGAGTCCTTTACAAGATAACTATAACCATCATAATATTCGTATCATTCTAAACGTATAAGATATACATGCAATCTATTTTATAATTATCTTAAATGCGTCTTCACATTTAATCTTCATCTTATATGCAGTACTAACTTTCTGTGCTAGCAGTACTAACTGAGTTAGTACTTCTAGTGCAATCTTCTAGCAGTTTCTTTTACAAGCTTGACAGTTCCAACTGTTAAGTATAATTCCCAACAATCCTCCCCTAAACTTGTGATTCCTCTGCATGTTCACAAGTTTCTTCAATTATACTTTAACCTTTAAGAGTAAGGGGAATTCTTTCAAACACTTAACACCTTCTTCTCCTTTTACATTGTGTTTCACTGTCGAGCTCATCACAAATTTTAGTTAGTAATCGACCACTTATGCTTAGAATAAGATTTTGAGCTACTTCTGTTTCTTTTTCATATTGAAGCTTTGAAGACATCATTCCAATAAGCACTTCAGTACACAATGGATATTCTAGCTCAGCAAACATGAATAAATCAACTCCACCTTTAGTTGACAAGTGATGAACATTGCATGAGTCATAGAATTTCCATGTAATAGTTCTATCTTGACTTGGAAAGTTCTAATACACATCTGTAGAATCTGGTTCATATAACCTTTTAAGCTCCACCCAAAGTTCTTGCTCTTTAACATTTGTCTTTTTAGCAATCTTTAGTTTCTGTTGAACCATTTTCCATAAAGTATCTAAGTCTTCTCTATTACAAGATTTCGCCAATTCTTCAACATTCTTGTAAATAGCAGACTTTCCATCAACTCTGATTACTTTCCAAACTTTACCAAACTTATCTTTGCTGATCTCCCAATTCACAATTTGATTTCTTGCATGAATCTGATCAACATACAAAGCTTATTCTTGGTTCATCATTCTTCTTTAATTGCTCAGTAGCTTCAATAATCTTTGAATGCATTTCTTTCTCTTTTCTTTTCTTTACTTGATCACCAGCAGTTTCTTTGTAGAAGCCAGTAGTACTTTCTTCATCATCAGAAAAACCTGCTTCATATTCTTCAAAATCTTCAGAAACATATTGCCTTTGCTTCCCCAGAATCTTTAACTCTGTTTTCCTCCCCTGTTTGGAAGAATTCCTGATAGTCTTATAGAAATCATCAAAATATGAGGAACTAGAAGAAGCAACATTATTCTTCTTCTTGGCGTTTAACTGCTTGACTTGTTCTTGTAGTTCTGCACAAATCATCTTTGTTTTCTTGAGATCAACTTCCAAGTCTAAAACTTTGGAAGACAAAGTGGTACAAAGGTTCATCAATTCATTTAGTTTCATTATGTCCTTAACACTTCCAGCTGTGTAACATGCTGTGAGAGTTGCATCATTGGACATAAACTGAGTTTCATTCCTAGTTAGAGTAGGTTTTACTCCTGAGCCTTCTGAGTTTGTAGCAGAGTTCAAGGTAACCATGATGTTTTGAAACAATCCTTAAGAAAAGCCAATTGGGATGTTATATTTATACTATTAGGGTTTATTACTTTTTGCACAAGTAAAGATTTATCTTTTAGAAAGAAATATAAATTTTGTAACAAGATAATCTTCCAAGAAAGTAACCCTAAAAATATAGTAACAAAAGATTTTCCCAATATTCTGTTTCCAAAATCAATTACTGAGTCAGCAGTTGTAAAATTTGTAACATTATCAGTACAAACTCTTTCCCAGCAGTAGAAACTGTTTGACAAAATTTTCAAAGAGCAGTATAAAAATTTTGATATGTAAAACAGGACTGCTCATACATAGTTTTTAGCAAACTATCAGCTATCAACGGATTTGATATGTCTGATGCGTGGTTTTGCAACCTTGCAAAAGGTTTTACCTCTCAAGGGATCTTGAGAAGCTTGCAATCCCCACCAGGCAGTGTACCTGACCGTTGTAGTATAGTGTAGTGGCAAGTACCGGGGGATTGATCGTTCTCTCGGGGAATAGTGTTCGTTAGGATTAAAATTAATCAAACTAGGTCTAAAGGTGAGGGATGATTCTTTTTGTATTTTTATATTTTAAGGAAAGCAAGTAAAAATCTCGGGTATTGGAAGAGTGGGCGGAAATAGTTGCTAGTCAACTAACCCAAATAACTACAAATGCAATAAAAATAAAATAACAAGAAAATAAATGTGAGAACTTCTAATATGGAGAAAAACGTGTTTACTTAGATTTCATTACTCCCTAGTTATCTTTTGTTGATTGAATAGTTTGTTATAATTGCGTGGGTGACGGGTTGTATTCCTTAATACCATTCGTGGGGCCGTGTACGATCTTCCCCAACTCTATAAGCTCTTATCTCCTCCTATGACGATACGTTAAGCCTCCTATCATAGGGATTATAAACAGTGGCTCATGCATTAAATACAACCATATAATCGTAGTACACATCCGATTCATGTTTCTTAAGACGTTCAAGCATATTACCATTGGAGTATTGCCAGTTTTCTTAAGCCTAACATCGACTTCTCCCACCCAACAATCAATTAATAACAAACCATCAATAAACAATCAATAACTAGGTTTCATTAGATCTAAGAAAACACAAACAAACCTAGCCTAGCATGTTAAAGGAAAGAAAAGCATACGACATAATCAAACAACACATAGACATATTGAATGATTAAGGGATAACTTATCTTTAATTAAACATGGAAGAAAAGAGGGTTTGAAACCCTAAAATTGCTGCAAAAGTCGACTAGGGTTCGTACCCTAAGTTCCCTACTAAAAGTCCTCCCTATGAATGAAAAATCCAAGAATATATATAGAATTTACAATCTGACGACGTCACCTTTTGGGATGTGACGCCGTCACCTCGCCGCGATTAGGGTTCCTAGATGGCCTAGATCCACTCTTGACGTCGTTTGGTGAAAAAGGGGTCTGGGCCATCTCTCTTTATGATAACAAGTGACGCCCTTGGTGAATTATAACGTGACGCCGTCACGTGTAAACTTCAAAATTCCTTTCTGGCTCGTCAAGTGTAAAGTTGCTATCCACCTCTTCATCAACAAGCGACGCCGTCACTTAGGAATGATTGACGCCGTCAGGTACTGTTCCAGCATGATTTCTTGACTTTGTCGTTTTCTTCACTTTTATGTTCCAAAAACGTCCAAAATGCTTTCTTTTCCAGAATTCCTCTCCAAAGTACCTAAATTGACAAAAGAAATGTTTTGAGGTAATATTTGATCATATAATCACGATTTAGGGCTTAAATGACCCCTTAAAAGCGTAACACTTTTCGTCTCATCAAATACCCTTACACTTGAGATTTGCTTGTCCTCAAGCAAATGCGCTTTTATTCTAATCAAAATACAAGCTAGGGGTCATTTAACATTAATATAAAAGTAATTACAACAAATGATCGTTCCACCTTAATCAAAATAAGCACGGAAATCATACACTAGCACCTCACAAATAGTGTTTGGATACTCACATCTCTCGGGTGTTATAAAAGTATATATCACAAATGAAAATGAAAAATATCTCTCACTACCTGTCATAGTACATAGATTACCATAGGCTTGGGAAAGGATCAAAAGCCTCCACCACTAGGCGTAAGCACCTAAGATGAACTATCAAATAGGGCTTTCCAAGGGTTGTAATGTTAGGTGTAGGGATATGATAAACACGGTTTTATTGGATAAAGGATATTTTACTGGTGGCAAGTTAATCATCTTGGTTAATTACATGCACAATGAGGCGTTGCTAAGCCAAGACTCGACTCAACTTAAGCAAATGCAAACTAACAAAAACATAAAAAGAAACATAAAAGGAAACGGGATGGTAGTCCGGTTTTTTTTTTTTTTTTTTTTTTTTTTTTTTTTTTTTTTTGATTTTTTTTTTTTTTTTGATTATACACTCTTGCCTTACCATCCAAAATAATACATCGTAGGGAATTCGCATTCCCCTTACATTTGAGCTTTTACATACTCTACAATTAACTATTCTAATGACTCGAATTAAGATAATCAAAACACTTGGAGTACTTTAAAACATTTACGCACATATGGGGGTAATAATTGATGTTCTTCCCCATTACTCCATAACACTAGTACTTTACCCATGAGTCTCAATCGTCCCAAAACAATATATACAAGATATGACTCGACTTAGCAACCATGTAACCAATTAGATAATTAACAAAGGGTTTAAACAAATGTTGTAACAATAATGCACTAAAGATGAGTGCATACAAGGTAGGCTAAGGCGATTTGGGTGTACATTTGGGGGTGGATTGTAAACAAATTCTTTCTTTAAGTAACTGGAATGCGTTATTCAGAATTTCTTCCTTTCGGTCTTTCCAATCACCTAAAGTTAGAAACAAAAAAGATAGGCTCTGATGGGTGTACTAGGGGTATCGGGTACTAAAAATGAGTACATCGCAAAGGTGTGGGAGAATTACATGACCAATGAAGTCAATGTAATTATATAAACAGGTGTAAAACAAGGGTTATCCTAATGCCTCTTATCACGTAGTAAATCTTAACTACACGAATGTAGTCTCACTTGTGGTCTCGGGATGAATCACTAACGCAAGTTCTAGAATCTAAATACTACTGGTACACTCACAAGCACCAATAATTAATGCTTTTCCTAACAAATCTAGGGGCGAACCTCACATATTTGGGGTGGAAATTTTTGAGTGGTACGGTTTTCTGTGCTAGTCATATAACTACTATCCATGAGACGCTTATTAAAACTAAAGTTTCACTCCTATATGTCGCAAAAAATTTTAAATTTGGTGCTAAAATTACCCTAACAAGTGTTTCTCTTAGTTTTATTACACATTTACAATTAAACAAACAAAAATCAAGCGCAATTGTATTCTCTAAGAAATCTTCATTTACCCCCCCCCCCCCCTTACACTTAAGCCGAACATTGTCCCCAATGTTCAAAAAGATGTAAAAGTAAAGAAAATGAAAGAACAAAAACAAATACTCCCCTGATTCGTTTGGTGTGGATAATGTAGTAACACGGTTAAATCCTCCTCCAAGAAAATGTAGAAGCTTCAAGATTAAAGCAGTGCCAAAAGCTTGATCATCCATGTACATTTTTCTTGTCCAATATAACCTGTTAAATAGCTGAGAAAACAAACAAGAAACCTCGCGTAAAATCGGCGGTAAATTCTACATAAAAGTAAATCCTAGAAAGCAAGTAAATATATAATGCTTGTGGAATGAATGTTTGCAGATTCCTGGAGTTTATAAAATCAAAGATTTAACAAAACTTTACAGTTCCGGCAGAAAAACAAAACTTGCAAAAATTTTCAGAAAATTAGTACCTGACGTCGTCAGGTTTTAAAGACTGACGCCGTCAGAATTGATCTGACAGAAATTTTATGTTAAGTTTCCGGAAAATTTCTGGAAAAACCTCATGCTTTAATTCCTGGAATTCCTGCAAAATTTCATCATGACTCGATACAAGCATTTGACTCAAACAAGTACTAATATGTATGTCTATTTAATATTGTTATCGTTCATGTTCCATTCGTTCTTTTGAAACAAATTTGGATTTCCCTTACACTTATCTTTTGCAAAATACCTTTATATGTAGTTAAGACGAAGTTAAAAACAAAATAAAGCATTTTCACAATTTAATTTGAAACATGAACCATAAACAATAAAAATAAAACATGCATACAGAAACAAATAAAAACAAATAAACAAACAATCACACAAACAAATAAAGCTTGGGTTGCCTCCCAAGAAGCGCTTTTCTTTATTTACGAGTCTTGTAGCTAGACTCAAAGTCGTGCTCTATTACGTGACTCCATCGTTGGTCACATCCTCTAGGTCATCCTTAACATTGGCTTTATTTTCCGGATCCGATTGCAAATACTCTTTGTAAAAGCCAATTACCTTTTTCTCAATTGCTCCCATAATTCTCTCGGCAATTTCCCTATCAACTTTATATGTAGGCCCCAGGGTCAAGCAATCTTTATAAAAAAGGCTCCTCTTTTCCCATACATAATCCATGCCCTTTTTCTTATCTTCTTCACTAATGTCCTCAAATGCACTAATATTATCTTTATCTAATTGAGGTACAAAACGAAGTTCCTTCATATTATTAGGCATCCTATATGTGATTCTACCGGTTTCATTAGAAAATTGAACTGTCCCATCCAACCGATCATAATTTAACTTGGACTCCTCAACGAATGGCTTACCTAATATGACATGGGATAAGCTACAATCTATAACACTTGCCAAGTCCTCTACAACCATAAAGTCAACGACATAAGTGAAATTTCCAACAAAGACATGTACACCTTTAACTCTCCCGACGAAATTACAAATTCCACCGGGGTATTTGGGATCTCTCCTAGGTTCAAGCCTCGTATTTACTATATCGTTATAAACACTCGAAGACATAATGTTGATTAGGGATTTAAAATCGATGTAAGCTTGATCAATGTACTTATATCCAATCATACATGGTATCTTAACGTTCCAAGGGTTACCCCTTTTTATTTTTGGATCAATTATAACGAAGGGTGGTCGAGGGTTATCGATTATGTTATTATAATAGGCGATTTCTTCCTTAGTAGGGTACGGATTGGAATATTCGTCACCTAATCCCTCGTCTTTCATTCCCTCTAAAACTCCAGAATTCACAAGATCATCATGTCCTAAGTCCTCACTTGCGTACAAGGCGACTGCTAGGTCATTAAATGCATGATCGAGCTCAACATTAATTATCCTATTAAGCTTCCTAAGCTCCCTAATTTCACTTTCAATTTGGTTACGCAATGACGCTACTTCGTTGGGTGATAAATTTGTATTTTCCATAGTGGCAAACAAACAAGTTTACGAACAGACACACAAAGAAAGAGATACACTAAAGAAAACCTATAAAAAAAGAAAATAAAAATCTCACTAGAAAGGAATCTAGTGAGTAGACCTAATAAAAATAAATCTCAACCTAAGGAATAACTATTCCCCGGCAGCGGCGCCAAAAACTTGATGCGTGGTTTTGCAACCTTGCAAAAGGTTTTACCTCTCAAGGGATCTTGAGAAGCTTGCAATCCCTACCAGGCAGTGTACCTGACCGATGTAGTATAGTGTAGTGGCAAGTACCGGGGGATTGATCGTTCTCTCGAGGAATAGTGTTTGTTAGGATTAAAATTAATCAAACTAGGTCTAAAGGTGAGGGATGATTCTTTTTGTATTTTTATATTTTAAGGAAAGCAAGTAAAAATCTCGGGTATTGGAAGAGTGGGCGGAATTAGTTGCTAGTCAACTAACCCAAATAACTACAAATGTAATAAAAATAAAATAACAAGAAAATAAATGTGAGAACTTCTAATATGGAGAAAACCGTGTTTACTTAGATTTCATTACTCCCTAGTTATCTTTTGTTGATTGAATAGTTTATTATAATTGCGTGGGTGACGGGTTGTATTCCTTAATACCATTCGTGGGGCCGTGTACGATCTTCCCCAACTCTATAAGCTCTTATCTCCTCCTATGACGATATGTTAAGCCTCCTATCATAGGGATTATAAACTGTGGCTCATGCATTAAATACAACCATATAATCGTAGTACACATCCGATTCATGTTTCTTAAGACGTTCAAGCATATTACCATTGGAGTATTGCCAGTTTTCTTAAGCCTAACATCGACTTCTCCCACCCAACAATCAATTAATAACAAACCATCAATAAACAATCAATAACTAGGTTTCATTAGATCTAAGCAAACACAAACAAACCTAGCCTAGCATGTTAAAGGAAAGAAAAGCATACGACATAATCAAACAACACATAGACATATTGAATGATTAAAGGATAACTTATCTTTAATTAAACATGGAAGAAAAGAGGGTTTGAAACCCTAAAATTGCTGCAAAAGTCGACTAGGGTTCGTACCCTAAGTTCCCTACCAAAAGTCCTCCCTATGAATGAAAAATCCAAGAATATATATAGAATTTACAATCTGACGGCGTCACCTTTTGGGATGTGACGCCGTCACCTCGCCGTGTTTAGGGTTCCTTGATGGCCTAGATCCACTCTTGACGCCGTCTGGTTAAAAAGGGTCTGGGCCGTCTCTCTTTATGATAACAAGTGACGCCCTTGGTGAATTATAACGTGACGCCGTCACGTGTAAACTTCAAAATTCCTTTCTGGCCCGTCAAGTGTAAAGTTGCTATCCACCTCTTCATCAACAAGTGACGCCGTCACTTAGGAATGAGTGACGCCGTCAGGTACTGTTCCAGTATGATTTCTTGACTTTGTCGTTTTCTTCACTTTTATGTTCCAAAAACGTCCAAAATGCTTCCTTTTCCAGAATTCCTCTCCAAAGTACCTAAATTGACAAAAGAAATGTTTTGAGGTAATATTTGATCATATAATCACGATTTAGGGCTTAAATGACCCCTTAAAAGCGTAACACTTTTCGTCTCATCAATGTCTTTACCAATAGCCATTTGCTTTGGACTAGCCAACTCTTCATTGTGAAATATGGTGAGCTGATTACCATATAGTTTTTGGTAAACTATCAACCATGAACTGATTTGAGTAGTCATTACCAGAAACCGTTTGATCTGGACTAGTTGGTTCTTATGTGGATTAGACATGGTGAACCAATAACCATTTGTTGTGTGTTGAGAATACACACTTCAACCATCATATCAGCATTCAGTCTAGAACTTAGAATACACTCAAATTGCTTATTCAACCTGCATTTGTTAGTCCAAAACCAAGAAAACACAAACCAAAACATTTTCTATTTGACAGTTATGTGCCAGGACTAACATTGCAAACTAAGCAGTATCAAAAATCAACTAACAGTACAAACTTTTAAAAAGCATTTTATTGACAATACAAGCAGTACAAATCCAAATTCTTTCAAAAATAACACTTAGACATCAGAGTTTTAGGGATTGAGCATTCCAATACCTGCAACCAAGTACTGAAACCTCCCCACATCAAAACCTTTAGTTAATAAGTCAGCATAGTTGTCATAAGTATGAATTTTGACAACCTGAACTAACCTTTTCTCATTACAATCTCTGAAAAAATGATGTCTAATTTCTATGTGTTTAGTTTTAGAATGTTGAACTTGATTTTTAATAATGCACATAGTACTGCTACTATCAATATAAATTATGGTGTTCATAAAATTGTACCCATAATCAAGTAATTGATTTTGAAGCCATAATACTTGAGCACAGCAACTTGCAGCAGCCACATACTCTGCTTCAGTTGTTGAGGTAGCCACCATTGTTTGCTTTTTGCACTACCATGAGATCAACCTGCATCCAAGAAATTGACATCTACCAGTTGTGAATTTCCTATCCAAACTTGCTCCAACATAATCACTTTCTGAATAAGATACCAACTCCATTGGAGATTCCTTTGGATACCATAATCCTAACTTGGGTTGACCTTTATGATACCTAAAAATTGTCTTTACTGCAGTCAAGTGAGAGATCTTGGGAGTGACTTGAAATCTTGCACAAGCACACACTGCAAACATTATGTCTGGTCTTGATGAAGTCAGATACATCAATGATCCAATCATAGACCTGTAAGTGTGAACATCCACAGCTTCACCACTATTATCCTTCAACATCAAAAGCTGTATCCTTATCTGCAGGTGTACTGGCCACTTTTGCATCACCAAATTGAAATTTTCTCAAAATATCAACCACATACTTATCTTGGCTAATAAAAATTCCATCTGGTCTTTGCTGCACTTGTAGCCCTAAAAAGAAAGTAAGTTCACCCATGGAACTCATCATGAATTGATCTTTCATCAATTTATCAAACTCTTTGCACATTGCTTTCTTTGTAGACCCAAAGATGATATCATCTACATAAATTTGAACTAGCAAAATATCACCCTTGTTCTTCTTGATGAAAAGAGTCTGATCAATCCTGCCTCTATGAAACCCGTTATTCAATAAATAATTAGCAAGAGTTTCATACCAAGCTCTTGGAGCTTGATGCAAGCCATAGAGAGCTTTCACCACCTTGTATACTTTGTTTGGATGATCTGGATCAATGAAACCTAGAGGTTTAGAGACATAAACTTCCTCCTCAATTTGCCCATACAGAAAGGCACTCTTCACATCCATTTGGTAGACAGTGAAGCCCATAAAAGAAGCATAAGCTAGAAAAAGCCTTATAGCCTCAATCCTTGCAAATGGTGCAAACACCTCTTCATAATCAATTCCTTCTTCCTGTGTATAACCCTGAGCTACAAGCCTAGCCTTGTTCCTAATCACAATTCCTCTTTCATCCTTCTTGTTCCTGAACACCCATTTTGTACCAATCACCCTCTTGCCTTTAGGTAAATCAACAAGCACCCAAACCTTCTGAATATTGAATTGAAGCAATTCTTCTTGCATTGCTTCCACCCAGCTTGAGTCTTCTAAGGCCTTGAGGACATTCTTTGGTTCAATTTGAGACAGAAAGCATTCAAACAGACATTCATTCTTTTCTTCATGATCTTTGAAGTCATAAACTTCACTGACAAAACCATGATGATCTGGTTCTTGCAACTGCCTTCTTGTTCTCATAGGAGTATTGACATCACCAATCACATTATCAATTGGATGATCCTTGTTTATTCTTACATGAGGAGTTGAAGGAACATCATATATGACAGGCATATTGTGCAAACCTCCTCCAAAGACATCAAAAGGATTATTCTGGAGAATTGAAGCAGCTGCTAGATCTTGAAAATTCACATTAGGTCCACCAGTACCAACATTTGCATCAGCAGTACTAACTCTGTTTGTACTGCTTTCAGGAATATCCTGATTTTGAGCATCCACATTCTTTGCATTCTTGTCAGCTGCATCACCCTCTTTTCCTACTTCAGAAGAAGGTTGTGGATCACCATTCTTGGAAGTATGATCAACTTTCCAAATAGGCATAAGAACATGATCTTGATCTGCCTCATTCTCCATGCTTGATTCATCTGCATCAACATATTCTTCTGACCCTGCAAAATCATTAGTACTTGTACCTGCAGCAACTGGTACATAATTCATAGAGTGGGTCAAAGAATCCATATCAAACATCCACCTTGGACCTGTACCTGCAATATTAGATTTATTCTCCAAAAAGTTTACATGCAGGTTTTCCTCAATCTTTTTGGTTCTTAAGTTGTATACCCTAAATGCTTTACTAACCATAGAGTATCCAACAAAGTAACCCTCATCTGATTTACCATCAAATTTCCCTAAATGGTCTAAGGTATTTAGAATGGTAACATGACATCCAAATGGTCTCATGAATTCTAAGGTAGGTGTTCTACCCCTGAAAAGCTCATAAGGTGTCTTGTTCTTTGAATGCACCACTAAAACCCTGTTTTGTACATAACAAGTAGTACTAACTGCTTTAGCCCAAAAATTCATGGGAAGTTTTGAATCAGCCAACATGGTTCTAGCAGCTTCTATTAATGTCCTATTTCTTCTCTCAGCAATCCCATTTTGCTGAGGAGTTCTAGCAACACTAAACTCTCTTTTAATACCTTTGACCTTACAGAATTCATCAATAACTCTATTCTTAAATTCTGTCCCATTATCACATCTGATGATCTTAACCTTCTTATCAACTAGGTTTTCTACCTCAGAAATAAAAGTCTTAAGGGTTTCAGCTGTCTCATCCTTAGTTGCAAGAAAGAAAACCCATGTAAACCTGCTATAAGCATCAGTTACAACAAGACAGTATTTCTTAAGATATATACTACTCACAGAAGTTGGACCAAATAAGTCCATATGAAGCATATATAGTGGGTGAGAAATGGAGTAAAGTGCCTTGGGCTTACAAGAAGCTCTGTGCTGCTTTCCCTTAAGACAAGCAACACAAGTTTGGTCATTTTCAAATCTTTTCTGAGGCAAGCCTCTAACCAAACCATCTTTTACAATTTTATTAATGGTTTTGAAATTAACATGACCAAGTCTTCTATGCCATAACATAGACTCATCCAATGTGGCCTTTGCAATCAAGCAAGTAAGATTCTCCTTTGGAACAATATTCTTCATATCAATACTGTATAAATTGCCTTTTCTAGGAATTTTAAGTAATATCTGACTTTCATCAGGCATCTTAAAATCCTTAGATAGGACAAGGCACTCAGTATCAGTAAAAAGGACATTGTTCTTCTTGTCACACATCTGTAAGACACTAAAGAGATTATACTTAAGCTCTTTCACAAAATACACATCTTCAAAGTCCAAATTTCCAGTCTTAATAGTACCTTTACCAGAAATTTTACCACCAATACCACCAACAAAGCTAACATATTATCCTTCAAAAGGTATGAAATTTGAAAGATAGGACTTGTTGCCAGTCATGTGCCTTGAACATCCACTATCTGAGCATCCTTGATCAGGCTTTATGGCACTTGAATGTTCCTGCACATATAACAAAGGAAAAGTTAGTTCCTTTTGGAGACCCAAGTCATGATTGACTTGGACCTGCCCTGTGTATCAATATAATTGTATCTATCAAAGGTCATTGATACACCATTGGGATTGTTAGTGGTATTATTAGTTCCTTTTGGTCTCCATTCCCAACGTGCTGAGGACTTCACAGCATTTCCCATATTTATCCTTTTTGTGTCTACAACACTAGCAGTAGAAAGTTTTGGCCTACCAGTTGAAACTTTTGTACTAGCAGTTGAAACTGCTGACACATTTGTTTTAACTTTAGGTACCCATTTTTGGTTGTAAACGATTCTTTTCTCATAAAAGATTCTTTTTCCTGTTTGTGCTGATTTAACAAAAGTTGTTATTGGCTTTGAAACAGGTTGTTTTGGGTAAAACGTTTTGACTGGTCTAGCAGTACCATGTGATTTCGTTTGTACTGCTCTGGGAAACATATTGCTGTGGACATTAGGATGAGAATTTCTTTGAAAATTGTTTTCTTTCACCCTTGAATTTGTGTTCCCTGAGACCCTGGTTTTTCCAAATACCATCCTTCTACCTTGATGGTAACCACAATTAGCATGTAAATGATCAAAACTGCCACAAATGTGACATGCTTTGTTATACATCACAAACTTATTCCCAAGTTGTTGAGATCTTAAGTTGTTCCAATTTCTCTGGTTACCCCTAGGACTTGGTGACCTAGTATTGGACCTATACATCTCAATATACTTTACTGGTGACCTAGATTGTTTAACATGTTTCTTAGGTGACACAGTTTCACTTTTAACTACCTTAGGAACAGTAGTTGTCTCTTTAACTTTAACTTCAGACACAACTTCATCAACCAGTGATGAATCACTAGCACTTTCAAATACTTCACTCTTTAACTTAGCTTTTTCTTCACTATCACTTTTAACAAATTTAGGACCATACTCAAGAGTTGGTTCTTGAAATTCTGGTAAACCTGTGTGTACTAAGTTTATGCCTGGAGGTGCTGGAACACCTCTTAATGGTGGAGGAACTGAGTTGTATCCTAGACCTGACTTAGCTTTATTTACCACCTGAGCTTCCCAAATTTTATTAAGACCTTTAGAAGCATAAGCTAATGTATCTACAGTTATCTTTACATTATCATTTGCTCTTTTTAGTTTCTCTAACTCTTCTCTAAGAGCTTCATTAACAGCAATCTTATAGTCTAAGTCTCTTTTTAAAATAGCTATATCATCATTATATTTAGTCTCATTAGCTCTATAGTGTTCTAACTATGCCTCTAAAACAGATATACCTCTTTTATGATTAGTTAGACTATAGTTAACATTTTGCAAATCAGTTCTTTCATTATCATACAACTTTTTAAACTTCTCATGTTCTTTTAAAGCATTGCAGGATGTAGAACAACTTGCAATAGATTGTACCTCAGTGTCAGAGAATGCCATCAAAGCAAATTCTGTTGCCATCATTGCTGCTTCAGTAGGTGGTTCCTCTTCATCTGCCATGAAACTCCAATCATAGCTAACACCATTAATAGCCAGCATAGCCTTGGGTTCTTCCACAGTTGGCTTCTTCTCCTGCTTGTACCATGTGGTTCTGCTATCCTGCTTCCTTGGCATTCTACATTCCCTAGCAAAATGTCCCAACTTGTGGCAGTTGAAGCATTCAACTCTCTTCTTGTCAAATCCAGCAGTTTCATTACCATTAATGGTAATTTGCTTTCTAGTTCTCTGCCAGAATTTCTTAGCCCTCATGCTAAGAAGAGCAACTTGCCATTTGATGTCCATCTCCTCCAAGTCATCATCATTAACCTGCTCAAGGTCTTCATGAGTGACAGAAGAGCCACTTGTTTGACTGGATATGAATGCATAGAATGTTGGATCTCCGAGCCCAGCAACATTCTTATGTGAACTACCAGTAGAAACAGTATGACTAGCAGTAGGAACTTCAAAGCTAGCAGTTGAAACATCATCTTCATCATCTTCCACTTCAGACTTGTTAGTAATGGGAGATGACAAGAGTGCCATGCTTCCAGAACTAGTACCCATGCTTCCAGACTTCTTAAGACCTTGTTCAATGATCTTGAAGTTGTTGTATAGATCATTCAGCTTCATTGAATCAAAGTCTGGTTTATTAGACCAAACAACAACATGAGTAGCATATTCAGCAGGAAGACTTTTGAGGAATTTCATGTTGAGATCTTCTCTTTCTATCTCAACACCAACAACAGTTAATTGTGTAACAATCTTCTGTAGTCTAGTGAACATGTGATCAAGAGACTCATTTCTGTTTGAAGTGAAGTTTTCAAAACTTTGCTTTAGCAAAGTCTTTTGTGTCTTCTTGGTAGCATCATTGCCACCAAAAACAGCACAGATCTCTTCAAACAATGCTTTAGCATTAGTAAACTTACTAAAAGCAAGCATTGGATCATCAGGTAGAGTCATCAGAAGTAAACTTCTGGCCTTCAAGTCATTCTTCTTCTTGATTCGTTCATCACTAGTAATTGGACCAGTGTTCTCCTTTACAACAGGCTTGCCATCAATTGTTTCTGTTGTAGTGCCAAGCTTGAAAGAATCACCATATAGAATGATTTCCCATTGAGCATAATCAAGAACAAGAAAGTATTGTTCTATCTTGATTCTCCACATTTCATATTCATTGAGTCTAAGCTTTGGAAGCCTAGCAACAACATTTGACTGACTGTTCTCCATCTCCATTAGCTTGGTGAGAGTGAGTGAGTGTCTTATTTGGATCTTCTAATTCAAAGTATCAGAAACCTGGCTCTGATACCACTTGTGGAGGATCTAAACACACACCTTGTGTTAGATTGATACTTTGAGTATATGCTAACTTGCAAGCGGAATTTACAAGTTAACACTTAGAAGATATTGTTTATGTGATGTATGAATGAATGTATGAAACAATGTAAGTATAACACAATGTATTAACCACCAAACAAGCTTCAATATTATTGATATAATACGAGTGATCTTTGTGATATCACTAGGGTTTACAACCTTGAAGCTATATTGTATTTTCTGTATGTCATTATCTATCAAACTCTAAACCTAGGACCTCCTTTTATAGGACAAAGTCCTTTACAAGATAACTATAACCATCATAATATTTGTATCATTCTAAACGTATAAGATATACATGCAATCTATTCTATAATTATCTTAAATGGGTCTTCACATTTAATCTTCATCTTATAAGCAGTACTAACTTTCTGTGCTAGCAGTGCTAACTGAGTTAGTACTGCTAGTGCAATCTTCTAGCAGTTTCTTTTTCAAGCTTGACAGTTCCAACTGTTAAGTATAATTCCCAACACATAGTGATATCAAATCGGGAAATGTCTGGTGCCCTTCATGATTCCAGGTTCATTGGCAAATGTAATTGCGGCTGAATTGTCACAATACATTTTTATAGGTCTTTCGATTGAGGGCATAACTCCAAGCCCTGAAACGAACTTCCTAATCCAGACTGCTTCCATTGCAGCTTCTGAGGCAGCAATATACTCACTTTCTATTGCAGACATCGCTAAAGTACTCTTCTTCTTGCTCTTCCAATCCACAGCTCTTCCATTAATGACAAATACATAACCCGTCTGAGACTTCGTATACACTTCCAGGATGCATCGCAGTAACCTGTAACATACAGTTCTGCTTCTGGATTTCCCCCATACACTAAAAACATATCTCTCGTAGATCTCAAATACTTGAGAATATGTTTCACAGCAGTCCAGTGGAGTTCACCTGGATTCTGCTAATATCGACTGGTAATGTTCTGAGCAAACGCCACATCAGGCCTTGTACATCTCACCGCATACATAATAGATCCCACAGCCGAAGTATAAGGAACTCTCTTCATGCGTGATACCTCTGCAGGTGTTGAAGGACAAGCTTTGCTACTTAAGCCATGATTCTCTTGCATTGGCAAATATCCCTTCTTGGAATTTTGCATATTGAATCTCTTCAATATTTTATCAATGTAAGCACTTTGTCTTAATCCAATCAACCGCCTTGATCTATCTCTATAGATCTTGATTCCCAAAATGTATGCTGCTTCTCCTAGATCCTTCATGGAAAAACATTTCCCAAGATAGGCTTTCACCTCTTTCAATCTTGGAATGTTTTTACCCATGATCAATATGTCATCAACATATAGAACTAGGAAAATAACATCACTCCCACTAGCTTTGTGATATACACATGGCTCATCAAGATTCTGAGTAAATCCAAACCTTTTGATTTCCTCATCAAATCTCTTATTCCATTGACGTGATGCTTGCTTCAATCCATAAATGGATCTTTGAAGTTTGCATACACAGTTTGGAAATTTTGGATTCACAAACCCCTCAGGCTGCGCCATATAGATGTCTTCATCTAGGCGACCATTTAAGAAGGCAGTTTTGACATCCATTTCCAAATCTCATAATCATAGTATGCTGCTATGGCTATGAGAATCCTAATAGCCCTTATGTCAGCTACAGGAGAAAAGGTCTCCTCATAGTCAACACCATATGTTTGGGTAAAGCCTTTAGCTACCAAACGGGCCTTATAGGTGTGTACATTGCCATCCATGTGAGTTTTCTTCTTGAAGAGCCACTTACTCCCAACTACCTTGGCATTGGGAGGAAGGTCTACTTCAATCCAGACTTCATTATCTTTCATGGATTGCATTTCCCCATTTATAGCAATCTGCCATTTATCCTTTTCAGGACTATTAATGGTAGCCCTATAACTAGTAGGTTCATCAAGATCCCTAGTATAGTTTCCTCACACTCTACGTTAAGACATAGACGTTCAGGAGTTTTCACAGTTCTAACAGATCTGCGAATGGGAACCACTTCAACTTCAGGTGGAGGACCTAGACTTTCAGGTTCCACAGGAAGTTCGCTAGTGTTTTCAGAAGGTAATGTATCTTCTTGATCATCTTCCAGATCATATACCCTCCCACTGAATTCTTAAGATATGAGATCTTTTTCAAGAAAATCTTCATACCTAGCAACAATTACTTTGTTTTCAGGTGGGTAGTAAAAGTAGTAACCCATCGTTTCCTTTGGGTATCCTACAAAGATACACTTTACAGATCTCTGTTGAAGTTTATCTGCTGAGTCACGTTTAACAAATGCCTCGCAACCCCAGACCTTTAAATAAGACAAGTTAGGCATTTTCCCAAACCATAACTCATAAGGTGTCTTATCAACCTTCTTGGTCGGAACCATATTTAATATGCGAATCGCAGATTCCAAGGCATAATCCGAAAAGGATAAAGGAAGAGTTGTAAGATAAAACATTGATCGCACCATATCTAATAATGTAAGATTCCTTCTCTCAGATACACCATTTTGTTGTGGAGTATATGGAGATGTGAGATTCTGGACAATTCCATTCTCAGCCAGATAATCTTTAAACTCTTGACTCAGGTATTCACCACCTCTGTCAGATCGAAGAGCTTTAATCTTCTTTCCAAGTTGAAATTCTACTTCTGCTTTGAAAACCTTAAATGTTTCAAACACCTCATGTTTATGTTTAAGTAAATAAAAATATCCATAACGGCTGAAATCATCCGTAAAGGTTAAGAAGTAGCTAGCACCTCTCTTTGACACATGTCTAAGTGGTCCACACACATCAGTATGTATCAAACCAAGTAGATCATCAGCCTTTTCAATACGATTATTAAAAGGTTTATTTGTCATCTTCCCAGATATACAAGATTCGCACTTATCAAATGATTCATCATTGATATCTTGCAAAATCCCATCACGTTGCAGCTTTTGCATGCGAGTCTTGCCTATGTGAGCAAGTCGACAATGCCAAAGATAAGATGAATCCAAGACATTCTTGCTTCTCTTATTATTGATGCTATACATCGAATTATAATCATTGCATTCATTCATATCAATTTCAAATACACCATTCACAGCAATAGCATTGAAATAAAAAACATTATTTAATGAAACAGAAATTTTATTGCTTGTAATAGTATGCTGAAATCCAATATTCAATAAACACGAAAAGGAAATGACACCTCTAACAATAGAATGTGCATAATGACAATTATTCAAAGACAGTACTAAGCCCGAAGGCAAAACTAATTTAAACAATCCTATGACTTCAACAGCTGCTTGTGCTCCATTGCCCACATGCAGATATTGCTCCCCATAGGCGAGTCTCCTTTCCACTCTAAATCCCTGCAGCGTATTACAAATGTGAATACCGTATCCAGTATCATATACCCAGGAATTTAATTTACGAGCTAATGAAAATAATTCAATCATGAAAAAGTTGCTTGAAGTGCTGGCCTTACCAGCCTCAACCTTCATCTTTTTCACTCGCAACTCCTCGAGATAGAGAGGACAGTTCCTCTTCCAATGTCCCATCTCGTGGCAGTAGTGACAAACCTGATCCTTCTTGTTGGGATTTGGCTTGTTCTTCTGAGGGGCCTTCTTAGGCACAGGTTGATAGGCCACAACTTGCTTGCCCTTGTCAACCTTACCTTTCCCCTTCTTGTTCGCTTGCGGTCTTGGCTTTTGAACCCTACCTCCTTGTATTGCTAATACCTGAGGAGTAGGTGCCTTGCCTGGTAAACCCTTTTCATAGTCAACGAGCATTGCGAGCAATTTCGTGACTGTCTTCCCCGAGCAATGCATGTTGTAATTTTGAACAAAACCCTTAAAGTCCTTGTTCAAGGACCTATTGATTAGGTTCACATAAACATTCTCAGCATAGACATAGTTCATCTGTTGGAGTTGATCAATGTAACTTTTCATCTCCAACACATGATCGCGAACAGGTTTACCTTCCCCTTGCCTACAGCTATGGAATTGATCGATCAAATCATACAGTTCAACAGCTGGTGGCTTTTCATAGGTCTTTTGGAGTTCATCTAGCATATCTTTAGGAAAATAGTTCTCAAATTGCTTTTGCCACTTGGGAACCATACTTCCGAGCATTAAGCACGCAACTTCATTGTGCTTATCGAACTCCTTTTGCCATTCTGCTTTGACTTCATCAGATTCAGTCTCAGCTGGCTGTGTAGGGCAAGGCTTGGTCAAATATTCCAGATTCTTGGACACTCTCAGGACAATCCTAAGTGACCTATGCCAGTCATTGAAATTTGGGCCAGTCAGTTTTTCCCTCTCAAAGTGAGCTTTGAAAGCGGAACTTAGAACAGCGTTTTCGGGATGAGCCATTTCTACAGAAAAAGTTCAAATATTAGTATTTTCGATAATACAATTTTCAAGAAAAGAAAATTACCAAGGAAATATACATATAACCATTTAATTTTCTTAAAAACTAGGATCCAAATTTCCATAGTTTCACAACATCAGTTGATCTGCTAGTAGTGAAAGTACAAAAGATGGTAATCTGTCATACAATAATCGACAAACAATTTCCGACTCCTAGATCATTATGGGAATTACATTTGCCAAAAACAATTTTGCAATGTAAGCATGTTTCTTCCCATCTCATGCTTTAAGTTTCAAGGTCTCACTTACAACTTAATTAAGTTATCTAATTTAGAAACTGCAAATACTCCGTGTCACGGTCTCACGCCATGGAAATTTACCTTGTCATCAATATTTAGGTCAAGATCTTACTTACACTAAATATTAACTCCAAGTGTCTCTTATAATTAGATAGCATGGACTTAAATTTTAGGGTATTTATTTTGATATGACAATCAAAATATGTACGAAGAAGCATGCACACATCTTCGTATCATAAGTTTTCAAAACAATTTTTAGTTACCAATTTGGCTAAGAGTTAAATCAACAAAGTTTTAATTGAGGTATTGGGTTCACCAATCAAAGAATTACCTACAATTATCGCCCACTATATCCTACTGCTGCATGAGTCAAAAGACTCAAGTTATTCGGATAATTACCATAAAAGTGGCGCGTGGAATTGAGGTCAATTCACCCTTAAGATGATTTTGTATAAAATAATAGCATTTGGTAGCTCCAATTAGACGCACAAAGGAGCGGAGAGGCAAACGTCCGCCTGAAGGCTAATAAAAAACGTGCCCCTTTCGGATGACAATTTAATGTCAAGCCTCCTTATACCCATCTTATAGTTTGTCTACATTGGGTGAGCCGTTCACACTCTAGGTACAAAAATCATCATTCAATCAAAAGTTTATGATTCTAAGTCTTAAAAAAAATTATGTTATAAATTGTAATATTGCTAGTCTCGCCTGGGAGCAAATTACCGTGCGAAGCGAACCACTGTCAGCACATAAGACTTTGCAATATATAATTTACCACATCAAGGTTTCATATTTATCAGGTCAATTTATTTTCTATTCCAAAAATTACCCTCTTTTTGCTTACAATTTAACAATAATTTAAACAAAAAAGACAAGTAATTTAATAAAAATAAATAAACACATAATAACACATATAATCTTAACCATTAAATCATATAGCCACATGCAAACCTTTTGATAAATCCTATTAATAATCTATATGTGAATAATTATTATGTATATAATTACTAATACTCCCATTGGTTTTCGAGCTCAATGTTCCCAATGGACCACATACACCAACAAGTTGGTAGCGTAAGCCTTAGCAAGTATATACCACGTTGCACATAAAAGATTCATTAATTTAATTAATTAGGTCTTCCCTAATAATAGATCTTTTTAAAACATGTAACAAATAATAACAAACCCTAATCCATGATTACCTTGCATGAAGTATCATGGATTAATTCCAGGAACGTAACCCTTTACACACATAAACACACATGTTCCTAATTTTAGGGTTACAAAACTAGTTTTTTAATTAAAGAGGGATCGATACCCCCCCCCAAAAAAAATTAGGGTTCAAAAATTTTTATGTTCTAAAACCCGAAAAAAAATTCGACTAACATGTTAAATCCAAATCAAAATTCGATTTTTATGCGTTTCGGTAATACAATTACATGTTAAACGGCTCGTGATGCCACTGTTAGAATTTAAATACCATGACATTCATATAAATAAATAAACATCACCAAAGCACGTAGCGGAAGCAAAGAATCATAATTTAACGTGTAAAGAGATTAACCGAATAATAAAGATACGTACCTTTGATCCTAGCAAAACAAGGATCTAAACTTCAATTCTTCTTCTTAACAAACAATAGGATTAACGAGAAACCCCTTACCGTTTTGTTTCTCAATCCAAGATGGTATTAACTAAAGTAAGTTAATTACCAAGGTATTGTACACACGTACTATAACCAATTAATGTTTGGTGCTAGCAAAAGAACACGAATTAAACCAAACAATTTGTTTAACAAATAAAAGTCGATCCCCCCCCCCTCCTAAAGAGTTGGTCGATCGGTTTTAGCAAAGAAAAGGAGAAGAACAAAGTTAGGGTTATAGCAAGAGTGCACAAGGTCAAAAAACTAATAACCCTTGCCTTTGTATTTATAGGCTACATATCTTGGAGGACAAGTTGGACTAGAATTGGGTATGGAAACCCTTAGGGCCGATCGGCCATAACCCATTCATGGGAATTCTAGAACCTTCTTTCCTTCAAATTACACCTATAGTCCTTCCTTTATTTACTAACGGTCGTTAGTCAATTCCGTTAATTACTTAACATCCGTTAATCGTTATTTCGTGTTCAAATAATTAAATACATAACGGTTATATATATTAATTATTTACATTAATCATTCATACGTAAAGTGTGCAATCCCAAGGTCACGAGTTCGATTCAAGTCATACACGATTTAATATTTTTCCATAAACTCTAACAGTATTGGGGTTATTGTGTTTGTAATTGTTTAGTAGAGATGATGACGAGAAAAACCTTGTTTCAATAATAATGACGTTTTGTTTATTCCGCTGCGTATGTTCTTATCATTGTTATTGTTATCCCTAGTGCTCAAAATGATCCATGGAGTTATTTTAAACTCCAACAATTGGTATCAGAGCTTGGGGAGCTCGTTACCTAGGGATTCACAAGGTTTTTAGTCGAAGGATAATGAAAATTTCGACTTTGGTTCAATTTTCGCAACTTTCTGCAAAGCAATTTTGCAAAGGCGATATCGCATTCGTTAGCCGTTGGATTGGGCTAAAAAATTTTCTGGAGGTTGTCTACATATCAAGGAAGCTTCTCACCAGATGGATCTTCAATCTGAGCCTTTGATTGAAAGATATGGTGTCTCAAGGTCTGCTGCAGAAACATATTTGTAAGTCGGATTTTTAAGGTTTTTGTGATACTAAACCTCGTGAATTCGTGTTTACTACTGATTTAATTCATCATGGAAGTTGGTTTGAAGAATCATTGTGCTATTAATTCATGTCTTAACCTGGTTTGAGCTCTCGGTTTGATGATTGCTTGTTAGGATTTTGCAAGATCAGTATGTATTAAGTCTGCTATTGAAAAGAGTTGTATTAGCCTTGGTGAATCAGTTTTTGAATTGATAGTGAACCCTAATACACCTCTTAACTCTTCTGTTGGCATATATTGAGAATTGTTGTTGTGTCATTTTTGATTTGACGACTAAAGGTGTGCTCTTCATGTGTTTTGAATCCTAAGTAAGTTAGGGTTTCACCTACTGAACGTGGATATTCTTTTTGTTGCTGCTATATTCGTTTTCTTTTAGGGTTTTTCAAACAAGCTGCTACTAATACGAATGAAAAAGGGTTTCGTTTTCTGCTGTTGGGAGTTGACCTACGCATAATGCTAATGATAATGACGTTACTGGAACGTGTAGGGTTATGTGATGCGCAAGTAAGTTAAATACTGCTATTTCTTTTTGATACTGCCAATTGTTTGCTCATTAATGGTTATCATCATTCATACTACTCGATAAAGAATAGTAGTACTGCTCATATACTTGTACTGCTGGTCCAACAACTTAGTACTGTTCGATGTTGGTTAGTACTGCTCCCCATCGTATTTGTACTGCTCGTTCTAGATTAGTACTGCTGGCAAGTTTTTAGTACTGCTCGTACATGATTAATACTGCTACATATTTGTACTGCTGCGTTTGATTTTAGTACTGTTACGCATGATTTGTACTGCCTGTTATATCTATTCGCATGATAAGGATGAGACCTAACTTGATGGTACTAGTCATGAATTTGTAGAGAGATGTTTGTGATGCTTCATGTACAATACTGCTGCTTCATGTTATTATGGGAGTGCGTTTAAGTAGTTTAGGCCGGTGCTTACTTACTTGGGTTTACTTTTCATGGGCTAAATATTATTTGTTATATGGCTGATCTAATGATATGGATATTAAGTACAACTGATTTGGTTTATGGTCCGAGGTCATTATCACCAAAGCAAGTACATGATTTGATTTTCAGTTTGGTATTGGGCAGTTTGGTAATGGTTTCAAGAGTTTTTAACAACGATTGTTATAGTGCGAAAAGGAAGGATAGTACATGGATTAGACTTTGGGCTTCATGATATTCATTGATACTTGTAATTTTTATGGGCATAAGTTACAAGAAGTGAGGGGAAGACAAGATGGTTTATAGATTTCGTTCTCGAATTGGATTTGAGATGGTATTAAACACACACAAGAAGTTTGATTTTGTTCTCAGATGAGTTTAACACACACACAAGAATGGATTTGGTTTTGAAGTTTTTGGTTGGTTATAACCTGGTGTTATTTGTTTCAAGTAGTTATCGTGTTAAGGGGAAGATTTTACTTTTTAAATGGTTCATACTTATCAACCAAAGAACTATTCTTCATTGTTTACTACTGCTTGGTCACTAATACTATTGTAGTCATTTTTCGTAAGCTATTTGGTGCTCGTTCATGGATGGTACTACATGGTGTGCGTTGCTATGGTGGTTAGTTATTCGAAAATTTCTTTCAACTGGTTAACATATGGGTTTCAGGGGAAGCTTAATGTTAAAATGTTTAACCATCTACATGCATCATTCAAGGGGAAGGTTTTTACTCTTGCTAGTCACATTACTACTATTAGTTTAAGTTTCTATTGTCTTGAGCTCATTTTTAGTAAGCATTTTGGTGTTCTTCATGGAGGGTAATTCGAGACATTAGAAGGCTAGATTGGTAGTGTGATACTGGTTCGTGATGGTAAAGATCAAAGTTGCATCTACTTAGCGTCTCCTAGTGGATAATGAAAAAAAGGGGAAGAAGTATTTACATGTTTTGCAACTTGAAGAACCTTGATGGTATATGTTATTTAAGTTCACGTGGTGAGCTTAAGGGGAAGATTGTTTCATTCATGAAGATCACGATGAAGGTTTTGTAATTATCAACTAGGGGAAGATTGTTGGGTTTTATATTTGAGTTGATAAGTACAAAACTACAAGTGAAGAATGAAACAAGAATGAAACATGAAGGACCTAAGAAGACAAAAGAGAATTCTACAAAAATATGGAGATTACAGAATATACGGTTCTAGAATATTTTTGTAAACCTAATTCTCTATTATATAAAGAGAATACATGTCTTAGGTTTAATGTGTGTCAAGATGTAAACACCAAGAAAGGTGTGTGTGTGTGTTAGGCGTAGTGCTCTAAACGCCTAGGGTTTATGTGTTTTAGCCTCAAGGTAATCAAGGGTTTCCTTGATCCCTATTACCGTTAGAGATAGGTAATCGTACTACCATTGATCAGGTAGTATTGGGGTTATTGTGTTTGTAATTGTTTAGTAGAGATGATGACGAGAAAAACCTTGTTTCAATAATAACGATGTTTTGTTTATTCCGCTGCGTATGTTCTTATCATTGTTATTGTTATCCCTAGTGCTCAAAACGATCCATGGAGTTATTCTAAACTCCATCAGATGGTAAACCAGTTGATGCTACAAAATATCGAAGTATGATTGGTTCCCTCTAATATCTAACTGCTAGTCGACCTGATATTCATTTTGCTGTATGTATGTGTGCCCATTACCAATCTCGGCCAACGGAAAAGCACCTTACTGCTGTGAAACGGATCTTTCTGTACCTCAACGGAACACTTTACATGGGCCTTGTGTATCCGAAATACTCCGGTTTCGAACTAACTGCCTATTCAGATGCAGATTACGTAGGTTGTCAAATTGATTGCAAAAGTACTTTAGGGCTGCTCAATTCTTGGGGGAGAAGTTAATCAGCTGGTCTTCAAAGAAGCAGAATCACACTGCCTTATCCACTGCAGAAGCTGAATACATATCCCTTTCAGGTTGCTGTGCTCAAGTACTATGGATGAAAACGCAGTTGACGGGTTATGGCTTCTTTTTTCACAAAATCCCAATTTATTGTGATTCGCAAAGTGCCATTGCCATCTCTTGTAACACAGTACAATACTCGCGGACAAAGCATATAGCAGTCAGATACCATTTCATCAAAGAACATCTAGAAAGACGGAATGTGGAATTGTACTTCGTGAAAACTGATTAACAACTTGCCGACTTCTTCACTAAAGCTTTGCCAGCAGAAATATTTGTATATCTACGACAACGTCTAGGAATGGCAAGTATTCGTTATGAAAATGACAATGATGAAGATAAGGTGATGACATCAAATAATGACATATTATTAGCATCATTTATCCTATGTTTATTGCTTGTTTTATATTACTTTTTATGAGATTTAATACTTAATCGCTTACTTTTGTAAATCTCAGTTATTATCAAGCAATTGGAGAAAGTTATAGAAAAAGACGTGTTTTGGAGCAAAAACGAATATATTGATGAAAGCATACTAATCAGACACTCAATACGGCGTATCAATGCTAATTAGATACCCCGTATCCATATACTTAGAAGATTTTAAGACCATTGCCTGACTTTGAAGCATACGTTGTATGGATTTATACCATGAGCCGTATATGAAACTTTGGTCAACGAAGAAAACCCAACTTGTTCTACTCCAGATATGCCGTATGACATCAACAACATACGTCGTATCTACCTTGAAGACTTCACCAGATTTCCAAGATAAGAAGACAAGATGCGCCATATGAAGATTTCTGATGCGCCGTATCACTAAGGCGGTGAACGAATATTCTGGAATATATTAATCTTGGACCCCACAGCGAAGTTACCCGGATGTGCCAAAGAAGTCACCAGAGTAACAGTCAACACAAGTACATCTGGTAAAAAAATCGGGTAATTTATTACTCATGAAGGCTGTTGGTTAAATCACATATCAACACCCGGTTTTAAAACAAAGGACCCTGAACGTACGCTTTATGTAACACCCCAACCCGACAAGGGTAGAAGTGCCACATTATGGTGACATATCAAAGCAAACACAAGCATACATCTTTAGTAATACAAAGAAATCTCAAAGGTTACAAAGGAAATACAAAGTTACAAAAGAGAACAAAGAGATAAATACTAAGTCTGAAAATACAAATCCTTCTAGTCATCTCTATTTCAAAATAGCTATCAAGGTGTAGTCCTCTAAGTCCAACGGTACTCTCCACTCATAACCCAGCTCCTTACAAAAACCTGCCGCAGGAAAAGAAATGCGGCTGAGCTTAAAAAGCCTAGTGAACAGATATAACAACAAAGTAAAGGAAACAGAAATAGGAAACAGAATAAGGTATGATGTGGGATATAACAGAAGGTATAATGTAAGTGCAAACAGAAATGGTAAAAGGATCAAGAGTGTCAGTCATCTACCACGAGCCCATAAACATATCATATCAAATCATATCAAAAGTAACCCTGTGTCTTCATAATCATATAGAGGGGAGACCTCTTAAGTAGCCAATATAATATGAGGGGAGTCCTCAGTAACCAAATGGAGTAGCTAGCTCCCAGAAATGTGAAGGACGTGCATGCACACAGCATCAATCACCAGACATATAACAGATAACAGATAACAGATCTAGGATGCATCCATACGCCCCCGCAGAAATCATAGTGGCCATAATAACATAATGCGCATATCATATAACAGAATGGGGACGTGGTGGAACATCACTCTACCGCCCTAGAGTCATGCCATCGGTGCATCAATGACACGGACATGGAACCCCCATGCCTAGTGAAATAAATGGCTCGGGTATCAAACTGGTGGGTCAGAATAGAATGTCATAAACATGACACAGATCATAATATCATATCATAAGTCCATAGTCAAAGGTTCATAGCAAAGGTCCAAATCAGAAGGTTCAAAATAAGGTTCATAATAACAAAGGTTCATAATAGCAAAGGTTCATATCAGAGGTTCATGGCAAAGGTTTATTTCGTAAGTTCATATCATAGTGTCATAAAAGAAATATTTTAGTAATGGCTTTCATAAAAGTGATCTTTAATACGGTTTTCATAAAGAAAATCTTTAAAAGTAGTTTTCATAAAATTCAATAAAGTTTCATAAAAAATGGTATCACAATCGTGCTCATAAACATCATTTTAAAATGGTTCTTCTCAAAACATTTTCATAATATAGTTAAGAAAGGTTTTCACATCCAGTTATAATATCAAATGAACTTCCAAAGTGTCCAGGGGTTCGAGTACTGATGTCACAAAAGGTAACGAACAGATTATATCGAGTATCATATCATATGGATAATAATGAACAAATATCAAATGGATCAGAATACTAGGCATCAATGATCATAGCAAAGGCTCAAAGGATTATAATCAAGGTTCAAGAGTCATGAGAAACCTTATAAGGAAGGTCAGAATATCTGTACCTCAACCCGATGACAAAGCAAAATAAGGGGATGACCAAACGGAAATAGGAACCACTCCTTCTTCACAGAACCTAGACGAATTAGAAGTCGAGAATTATTCAATAGTTCATTTCAAATCAGATTACTCCTTTTTAGGTTGTCTTTCCATTTTAAGTAACTTTCCAAATTTAGCAACTTTCCATATTTAGTAACTTTCCATTTATAGTAAGTTTCCACTTTAAGTAAGTTTACTCGTTTTAAGTAACTTTCTATTTTTAGCAGGTTTTCAAGATTAGTGAGTTTCCATTTTTAGAAAGTTTCCTTATTTAGCAAGTTTCCATAATTAGCAGGTTTCCATAATTAGAAAGATTTAAATATTATAATTTAGGTTAAGTCATTAATTAAGTATTATTATGGAAATAGGGTTCATTTTAGCAAGTTATAATAGTTTAGGGTTAAATATGACAACTTTCTATATTTTAGGGTTTAAATGCAATTATGCCAAAGATAAAGGTCTAAAGTGCAAATATTACAAGTTATTCATTTTAATCCATAAGTTAACAATATTTACATTTCAATCCCTCAATTTACAAATATCATAAGTTAAACCCTTAATTTACATTAATTACAATTTAGGTCCTTATTAAATATTAAGTTACAAATATATCCATATTAAGTCCATATTAGCACATTTAATCCTTAATTATCAAAGTTTACACATTTAGCCTTCCATTATCCAAAATTACACATTCCACCCTTTACATTACTATTTATACGAATTACCCTTCATTTTACATAATTTACAAAACAAGCCCCTCTATTTTATAAATTTTCAAATCGGATTAATAATTAAATAAGTTACCATTTAAACCTTTTAGTTACAAAATTTACATATAATACCCCCATCTTATATTTTATTCGATTGACCCCTGGTCCAAAGTATCTTACAAAAATAACCCCACAAGTTTAATAAATTACAAAACACACCCAAAACTTATAAACATCAAATCGGTTTTAAATTAAAAACATAAACCCTAACCCTAGAATTTACCAATCATTACCAATCATCAAAATAACCTTAAAATGCATTAATTATCCAGATCCAAACATCAAGAACCCTAACCCTAATCCATTTGATTTATTTTATCTTTGTCTTCCTTTTTAAATTTCTAGCCGATTACAAATTAATTCCCAAACACGAATCTAAGCCTTAACAATTATGTTACTGATTTTTCTAGTGTTATATAGCACGAATAGGACCTGAGAAAAATAAGCTTGAAGGACACAAAATTCATAATAGCCGATTCACAATTTATTTGGTTTTTAGGGTTTATAACTCGTTTAATTCCATACGACTTGAGTAGCATGCATGGATCATGATAACTATTTTATATGGATCATATATGATGTAAAGGGAGTCACAAAAATACCAGATAATTTTTAGGATGATCGGATGAGGCGTGGGGAATTTGTACTTCTCGGCTAGAATAATACGACACCAACAATTCTCCCTTGAGCACACTAACGATCCAAAACCCTTGGCACTATTTTTCTCACCTTCCTTGAACTTGAAAGAACCCAAGAAAATTTATGTTGCAGCCTCCAAAAATCGTGTGAGGTGTAGGTGGTTTTTGTTTTGTTTTTAGGGTTTTAAGAATCTTAAAAAGGGAAATAATAATAAACCGTGTATATGGATGAGGAGGGGGCATGGATTTCGGCCCAAGGAGTGATATGAGACCAAAATAACTGATTTGCAAATATTTCCCATCAATTTGTAATGTTTATCTCATATATACTTGATTTAAATCATTTAACATGATAAATAAATATACATATATAAGTATTTTCGGCCCATATTAATTTTTATGATGTGACAAGTATTTTTAGGACATTTAGAATATTAAAATGTTCATGCAAAAATTATCATACTTCATATGTTGCTAGTTTCCAAGAGTTTGGGATTTATTTGATGTTTTATTTAGTTATTAATTGACCTTTTAAGTTACAAGGGTATTTTGGTAATCTTGCATGTTTGGAAATTTTGGGTTTTACACTTTAGTGCGTCAATCCTTTAGAAAATAAGAGAAATCTTTTTAATTATCGTGAGCAAAATTTATACAAGATTTTTAAAAAGCTTTTTATAAAACCTTTTTCTAAAATTTTTTGCTCATGATAAACAAACCTTGAGCATGTTTTTTCTGATTATTAATATAACCTTTTTTAGCTCAAGTAAGAATAAGATTTCTAAAACAATGCTACCCACTTCAAAAATAGATCAAAAACAGTTAAAAAATATTAAGCTATTTTTGAGGGGGAGAAAAAGAGAAATTTGTTTTTGAAATCAATGATTAAGTTGTTAAATGTTGTTGGAAAAGAAAATGAAAAAGTTGTTAAAATGTTGGGAAAATACCATCACTTCGAGGAGGAGTGATAAATTTTATTTAAACATTTTTTGATATAACACAAAAGTTCATTTACTTGAACTAAAATGTTTTCAAACTTTTTTCAAAAATAAAAGGTTAATGAAAAGGACTTTGTGTGAAAGAGAGCATCAACCAAAGGGGAGTTTTGCTAAATGATTAAAATTGCTTTGAACCCTCCCCCTAGTCCAAAACTCTCGCAGAACTGGGTCAAAATTAAAAAGTTCAAAAAGTCCAAAAGGGGTAATAACCCACCCATTTGACTACGAGAGAAACACACAAATACTTTTTACTATCACAACCTTCTCTCTCCTACCAAACGCTCTCATCGCAAATACCTTCGCATAATCGTGATTTTTTTAATCTAGTGTTTCCATTGAAAAAGTAAGTTTTCAAACATCTTTAACTTGTTGTTTTACATCTTTGTTATGAATTTCATTCTCTGTTATGCATTACGTTGATAGAAAACGACTTGTTAGGGTTGCGTTTTAGGGAAGACACTTTGATCATTATCGATTTTGCATTTTAGGGTGTTTTGGTTAAATTCTTGTGGTAAGATGACTAAGTTTAGATGTTTTGATCATTTGTTTTGAAGAAAATTGGGGGTTAAACGGTTAGATTTGGGGTAAAATGGATCAATTTTGGGTCGAAGGTGAACAGTTAGGGCTGCTGATGTTTTTCAACAACAACTAGAGTATTTATAAGTCCAAAGGAATACAACGGATGTATTTCCCCGGGTCGTAGTCCCAACGAAGGATGAATTCGAGTTGTCGGTTCGGAATCGTGAAATGTGAAATGAATAGTGAAATAAAAGTGATATTTTGGAGTTTTACACTAAAGATAATGAAATAACAAGTAAAAACAATTAAACAAGCAAAGAAAACAAGTAAATTAAGCACACTTAATCTAAACGCAAATTAAACCTAAAATCGAACGTTACGGGATCTAAATACGCACCTAAATAGTGAAATCCTAAATTTAAAGCCCTAAAAATATAAAAATATTTTTCCTAAGTAAAAAGTGATAAAATAAAATTTTAGAAAAAAGAATTATATTTTTTTGACTTTTTAATTATTTATTATGATTTAAAGATTAAAATAAATAAATAAAATGATTAAAAATAGTAAAACAACTTAGAAAATTATGAAATTTTTCTGGAAATTACTTTAACCTAATATTATCCTAGGAAAAATAAGAAATCAGAAAAATAACTTGAAAATAAGCTACAATAAGCAAATAAAGAAGAAAAATGGTTAAGTATTAAATGGTGTAAAACGTTTATGAAAAAGACCCAAGGGCAAAGTGGTAGTGTGTGTGTGTGGTGTGTTGGGTGGCCAGGGTTCGAACCCCGGCTATGGCACTTACTCTTTCTTTTTCTTTTTTTTTTTTTTTTTTTTCTTTTTTTTTTTTTTTTTTTGAAACTTTCTAATGCAAACTTATCAATCCAATGAAAATACAACTTTTTTTTGTGAAAACTCTTTTTTCGAAAAGCTCAGATAAGCTCTGAACAAGCTTATAGAATTCACACAGTTAACCTATTTAAGTTTAAAAGAGAATTTAAAAGATAAAAGCTATCTAAAATCTTATAAGCTAAAAGCTAGTGTGAAATTAAGCTAAAGCTAATCTAAGTCTACTCTGAATAAGCCAAAATACTAAATCAAAAGAGCTTAAATCAATTGAGAAGCTTAAACAAGAACAATCAACAAAAAGACTAAAGCTGATACAAGCTTATGCCAGAAACAGACTAAACAGGCTAAAAGAGGATATCCAAAAGCTAATCAAAAGCTACAACTAAAATTCATAAAAATGCAAATCAATTAGCTATGCAACCAGAGAATATCCATGCAAAATTTCAGCTATTATAGATTCAAATTGAGTAAATGAAAAATCAAAGATTACAAGCTGATGGAACACTTTTCTTTGGTGCAGGGCACCTAAATAACCAAACAGCCTACTATTAGCTCTTTAAAAGCTATTCAAAAGCTCTCACAAAATTGAGGAAAAATATGGACTAATAAGCTCAGCTACCACAGATTAAGATCACCAAGTTTCAGAAAGTTTGAGCAAAAATGGAGTGAATGAAAAATCAAAACCAAAACCTGTTTGAAAAACTTTTTAATAATTTTGACTTTTTCAGTTTTCACAAACTTTGACTAAAATGAACTTTGATTGCTTCCAATTGAATGAAAATGTGATTGTAAGCTAAAACAAAACTTTATTAAGCTAAGTTAACAACTAATGCACCTAAAATGAAGATTATGCAACCTAATACTAATTGTTTAATGCAAAAATTGGGAATGAAAAGTGATTTTGACTATTTTATGAAAGAACTATGAAAATTATTGTTTGACTGACCTATATGATCCTAATATGAACTATCTCAACTAAATTCAACCCTTAAAACAAGCCTAAACACAGAAGATCAACTTAATCCAAACACCCCTATAAACTTAACTGTTTTTTAGTTTTAATAGTTTTAAGCTAATTTAAGCTATACTAGTGATGCAACTAGATGATATAAGCTAAATGAACTAGATATAAGCTAAATTTAACATAAAATAAGCACAACTATAAGCTGAAAATGATTATGCAATATTAAGCTAAATAATTCAAATTTAACCTAAAATTGAAATATGAAACTCACTTTGGGCCTCAGCCAAACAGAGGTTCCCAATAACGGGCAGCTACAAGCTACAACTTATTCAGAGAATAAGCTGGTAAAGTCCATCTTGCCCCACCATTGCAGGCAACTTCCTATGCTTTCCACAAATTGCAAAGGTATAACTGATTTGATGATTGGATCTGACTTAACAACTAAATTAACTCACTAAAGCTATAGAGAGCTGAAATGAGCTTATACAAACTGAAAACAAGCTTATGAAAGCTAAGCTATACTACTTTACCATATTTTTTTATTTTTTCAAAGGATTTTTCTGATTTTTTTTTTTTTTTTTTTTTTTTTTTTTTTTTTTTTTTTGTATTTTTGATATGAGATGCACAAATTAAAGAGATAAAAGTTTATAAAAGCTGAAAGTGATTTATTAGAGCTTATGAAACAGAAAACTAGCTTAATCAACACTTAATAAGCAAATATAAGTAATTAAGGAACTAAAGTAAGCTTGAATTATAAGAAGTAAACTAAAATTTCATTAATCAAAAGGTGAGATTACAATAACAAAAGCTGAAATTACAATTTTAAAAGCTAATTATACTATGAATTAAAACTAGCAGCATAACACTACACTAAGACTACCCTACTCCTAAAATCTAACCGCCTTCACTTGTGTGTGTGAAGGGCTATTTATAGCCAGCTGGGGTGAGCTCATCTAGGGTTTGGGAAGGACCTAGAACCTCCAATCACAGCCCTTGATCATCCATCTTGTCATCAATCATAATCTCAGCCCTTGGATTAGATCAGTGATGTGGCTCGTCCAATGAAATGCTCTCAATCCTCCATGCTGGCAATCCGTGTAATAACACCCTCTGACACGTTGTAAGGTTCTAGAAGGTTTTTAAGTAGTACGGGTAAATGGGAGATTGGGGTAAATTTTTGGGACGAAGAGTGTACAGTGAAAGGAGGGAAGGGAAGTTATAGTTTGACCGTGTAATTAATTTGGTTGACTGGCGGGTTATGGGTTAGGATAAGGGTAAAACGGGTATGGGTATTGGGTTTATTTATTGGACGGGTTAAGAGTAAAAAAAAGAATGGGCTGTTGGGCTTGGGGTTGTGTTTTGGAAATAGGTTTATTATTTGTGGTTAAGGATTTAGTGTTATTAGATATAGAATTTAAGGTTTAAGGACCAATGTTGTACACTTTGTAATTTCAGGGACTAAATCTACCAATCTTCATAAGATAAATCCAAGGGCTTTTCTTGACATTCTGAAATTCTTCAAGGACCATTGTTGACACTTGAGCATAAATATGATCTGAGCTTGAAAAGTCTTCCCCGGCTTCGGCTTTTTGTACTCTGATGCGTGGTTTTGCGACCTTACAACAGGTTTTACCTCTCGAGGGATCTCGAGAGGCTTGCAATCCCCACCAGGCAGTGTACCTGACCGATGTAGTATAGTGTAGTGGCAAGTACCGGGGGATTGATCGTTCTCTAGGGGAATAGTGTCGTTAGGATTGAAAAACTACTCTAATAGGTCTAAGGGTGAGGGAAGATTCTTTTTTGTATTTTTATATTTTTATGAAAGCAAGTAAAATCTCGGGTTTGAAGGAATGGGCGGAATTAGTTGCTACTCAACTAATCCAAAAGCTACTAATTAAACTAATGTGCAGGAAAGTAAACTAGGGTTCTACAAGGAAAGTGAAGTATGTCTACCTATGATATATTACTCCTTGCTAGCTATCCAATTCTACCTATTGAATTGTCACACCTTGTTTTAATTGACGGGTTGTATTCCTTAATACCAATCGTGGGGTGGCGTACGTACTTCCCCAACTCTATAAGCTCCTACTTCACTCCTATGTCGAGCCGGCTAAGAAGCTCCTAACATGGGATCACTAGAATTCGCTCATGCATTAAATACAACCATAAAAACCTTAGTACGCATTGGTTCATGTTTCTTAAGACGTTCAAGCAAGTTACCGTATAGGAGGTTAGCCAGTTTTCTTAAGCCTAACATCGATATCACCCAATTAAACAAGAGACAATAGGAAACAAGAATTATAAGCTAAACCAATTAGATCTATTGTATTTGTCACACCTTAATTGATGATGATAGACACAAGCATCAACAAGAACACAATAAAATCTAATTGATTATATACAAGTTTCATACAATCATAAGTAGACACAAGGTGATTTAGCCAAGCATAATTAATGAAGAGCAATCAACAATAATCATAATTGAAGACATAACATAAGATTGAATCAATAAACAAACCATTACAAGATGTTTATGGCATGATTAGGACCCTCTAAGTTGCTGGAAAAACACCTACCCTAACCCTAGAATCGGACTTAGGGTTTGGGGCTTACAAATAATGAAGTTGTGAGGTTATATTTATAGGCATTTTTCTGTCGGCCCGATCTGACGGCGTCAGACTTAACACGTGACGCCGTCAACTTCCCATTTTCACCAAATTGTAGATCTTTTCGTCCTCTTCGCGTGGCCTTTCGAATCACCCAAATCCGAGTTCGTATGAAGATTTTATGGCCAAAACAGTGACAGCTACTCCGCGCGTAAGTTGTGATTGTCTTGATCAGCATGTGACGGTTTTACTAGGGTTTCTTCTTGTGCAAGTTGTCATTCTGACGTCGTCATTCAATGGCTTCTGACGTCGTCAGATTGAGTCCTGATGCCGTCACCTCGCCGCGGTTAGGGTTTCTTGATGACCTTCTTGACGCCGTCCCCTTGTAATCTTAGAAATTGCTCTCTGGCGCGTCAGGGGTTGACGCCGTCAGAATGGGACTTGACGCCGTCTCGTGTAAATTTCCAGCCAGATTTGGGACTTTGTCGTTTTCTTCACTTTTATGCTCCAAAAACGTCCAAAATGCTTCCTTTTCCAGATTTCTCCTTCAAAGTACCTAAAATAACAAAAGGAACGATTTAGGGCAATATTTGATCAAATAAATACGATTTAGGGCTTAAATGACCCCCTAAAAGCGGTACACTTTTCGCCTCATCAAATACCCTTACACTTGAGATTTGCTTGTCCTCAAGCAAATGTGCTTTTATTCTAATCAAAATACAAGTTAGGGATCATTTAACGCTAATATAAAAGTAATTACAACAAATATTCGTTCCACTTCAATCATAATAAGCACGGAGATTACAAACTAGCACCTCACAAGTAGTGTTTAGATACTCACATCTCTCAGGTGTCATAAAATTATATCTCACAAATGAAAATGAATAATATCTCTCACTACCTGTCATAGCAAATAGATTACCATAGGCTTGGGAAAGGATCGAAAACCTCCTCCACTAGGCGTAAGCACCTAAGATAAACTATCAAAGAGGGCTTTTAAATGGGTTATAACGTTAGGTGTAGGGATATGATAAACACGGTTTTGTTGGATAAAGGATATTTTACTGGTGGCGAGTTAAAGATCTTGATTAATTACATGTACAATATGGCGTTGCTAAGCCAAGACTAGACTCGACTTAAGCTAATGAAACAAAAATAACAAAAAGATAAAATAAACATAGAATAAAACGGGATGGTAGTCCGTATGGTTTTTCAACTTTTTTTTTTTTTTTTTTTTTTTTTTTTTTTTTTTGCATACACTCTTGCCCTACCATCCAAAATAATACATCGTAGGGGTCTCGGATCTCCCCTTACACTTGAACTTTTACAGAACTTCACAATTAACTATTCTAATGACTCGAATTAAGATAATCAAAACACTTGGAGTACATTTAAAATATTTAGCACATATGGGGGTAATAATGTTGTTCTTCCCCATTACTCCATTACACTAGTACTTTACCCATGAGTCCCAATCGTCCCAAAACAATATGTACAAGGATATGACTCGACTTAGCAACCATGTAATCAATTAGATAATTAACTTGGGTTTAAACAAATGTTGTCACAATAATACACTAAAGATGAGTGCATAAAAGGTAGGCTAAGGCGATTTGGGTGTACATTTAAGTGGGGTGTAAACAAATTCTTCCTGTAAGTAAAATGCTTAAAGTTAGAAACGAAAAGATAGGCTCTGAGGGGTGTACTAGAGGTATCGTGTACTAAAAATGAGTACAACGCAAAGGGTGTGGGAGAATTACTTGACCAATGTAGCCAACGTAATTATAACAAAAACACAGGTGTAAAACAATGGGTTAATCCTAATGCCTCTTATCATGTAGTAAATCTAACTACACGAATGTAGTCTCACTTGTGGCCTTGGAATGGTCCTAACGCAAGTTCTAGAATCTAAGTGCTACCGGTACACACATCATAGCATAAATGCTTTTCCTACCAATTCTAGGGGCGAACCTCAAATATTTGGGGTGGAAAATTTTTTTAGTGGTACGGTTTTGTGCTAGTCATATAACTCCTATCCATGAGACGCTCATTAAGATCAAAGTTTCACTCCTAAATGTTGTAAAAAATTTTAAATTTGGCACTAAAATTGCCCTAACAAATATTTCTCTCAGTTTTATTACACATCTACCATTAAACAAAACAAAAATCAAGTGCAATTGCATTATCTAAGGAATCGTACTTTTACCCCCCCTTACACTTAAGATGAACATTGTCCCCAATGTTCAAATAACAAGATGTAAAAAGTAAATAAGGTAAAAGAATGAAATCAAATACTCCCCTGATTCGTTCGATGTGGATAATGAGGTAACATGGTTAGATCTTCTTCCAAGAAAATGAGCGTTGAAAGCTTCCCTTCCGAAATATAAATCATCTTCTTGTCCAAAATAACCTGTTAAACCTGAGAAAACAAACACGAAAACCTGCATAACATCGGCGGGATAAATCTGTATAAGGATATAATGCTTGTGGAATGATTATTTTCCAGATTCCTGGAGTTTATAAGTTAGAGATTCTAAAAAAAACTTTTTGATTCCGGAAGAAAAGACAAAACTTTCAAAAATTCCAGAAAATAGACCCTGACGCCGTCAGCCTGGAGGGTGACGCCGTCAGATATGGTCTGACAGATTTATCAAGTTAAGTTTCCGGAAAATTTCTTGGAAAAACTTCATTCTTAATTCCTGGAAATCCTGCAAAATATCATTATGACTCGATACAAGCATTTGACTCAAACAATTACTAATATGTATGTTAATTTAATATTATTATGATTCATGTTCATTTGTTCTAATAAACCGATTTGGATTTCCCTTACACTTATCTTTTGCAAAATACCTTTATATGTAGTTAAGACGAAGTTAAAAACAAAATAAAGCATTTTCACAATTTAGTTTCGAACATGAATCAATAATAATAAAAATTAAACATACATACGGAAACAAATAAAATCAAACAAACAAATAAATAAACACACAAAGCAAATAAAGCTTGGGTTGCCTCCCAAGAAGCGCTTGTTTTTGTTTGAGTCACGAGCCTGACTCTACCCTTATTTAACGGAAATAGGGGAGGTTTTCCCTACACTTAGGATTAAGTGCGGGTGGAAGTAGCGATACACACCCTTAGGGTGGAAATATGCCACGTGAGGTGAAGGGGGTGAGTGAATGGCTTCCTTCATCCTAAAACTACCCGGATAATATTGGTTGATGGGTGGGTCGGTTCCTCTTTTGTCTCCTAGATGTAAATCTAAGGATGGAAAGTTGTGCAAAGATTGAGGTTCCGGTTCATCAACACTAGGAAATTCCCTAGAACTAAGAGTAAGGTTATCATTACAAGTGTTCAAACCTATATCCTCTAGTTGTGCTTGGTCCAAGGGTTCTACCTCCATCGGGATTCCTAAAGTCTCTTCTACTTCTTCCGGGTAAGTCACGGGCGGTGTGGGTGCCTCAAATGATGGTAGGACTTGTGGGGTATTTGGTGGGCTTATGTTACTTACCTCATCATTCCTTGTGTCAAGATCACCTATATCCTCATCATGTGTTTTAGTAGAATCTAACCCTAACATTTTCCCAAGTATCTCAAGTGCTTCTCTAGGCATCTCAACATCTATATCCGAATCATAAGGATCATCCTCAATATTATGACTGCTATATTCAAATTGCCCAAAAGATTCATCATGTGTTTCTTGAGATTCATCGTCATCAATCACAAAACCTAGGTCTTTTTGATCAATGTGATCATGTTCGGCTAAATCCTCCGTCACATCAAGGTCACCTATGTGTTTGTTTTGTACTATGGCATTACATGACATCCACTTAGGTATCTCAACACTAACATATTCATCCCCAAACAAACTTGTTTCATGATCCTTGAAATTTGTGGTCAATTGACTTGTACTAACGTTTGTTGGGTTGTCAACTATATAATAATATTGGGCACAATTCTCAATAGCTTCCCATGCTTCCTCAGCACTTAATTCCCTAAGATCCCTGCCGGCAAAATGGTAAATGTCCCTTTGGGCATGTCGATCGACATGATTGTAAAAGATTTGAGTTAGGGACCAAAAATCGAAGTTATGATGAGGGACTTTTTGGAGTAAATATTTAAAACGAGTCCATGCATCATAGAGAGGTTCATCTTTATGTTGTTTAAACATCACGATGTCATATGGAGTGGGTGAATTACGTGGTTGGTAGTATGGTGGATTCGCGTTCTCCATAATGGTGAACGGAAGAGTCAATGAAAATTACGAACAAACACACAAAGAAAAAGATAGACTAAAGAAAACCTAGAAAAATAAAATAAAAATCTCACTAGAAAGGAATCTAGTGAGTAGACCTAATAAAATAAAAATTCAACCTAAACAATAACTATTCCCCGGCAGCGGCGCCAAAAACTTGATGCGTGGTTTTGCGACCTTACAACAGGTTTTACCTCTCGAGGGATCTCGAGAGGCTTGCAATCCCCACCAGGCAGTGTACCTGACCGATGTAGTATAGTGTAGTGGCAAGTACCGGGGGATTGATCGTTCTCTAGGGGAATAGTGTCGTTAGGATTGAAAAACTACTCTAATAGGTCTAAGGGTGAGGGAAGATTCTTTTTTGTATTTTTATATTTTTATGAAAGCAAGTAAAATCTCGGGTTTGAAGGAATGGGCGGAATTAGTTGCTACTCAACTAATCCAAAAGCTACTAATTAAACTAATGTGCAGGAAAGTAAACTAGGGTTCTACAAGGAAAGTGAAGCATGTCTACCTATGATATATTACTCCTTGCTAGCTATCCAACTCTACCTATTGAATTGTCACACCTTGTTTTAATTGACGGGTTGTATTCCTTAATACCAATCGTGGGGTGGCGTACGTACTTCCCCAACTCTATAAGCTCCTACTTCACTCCTATGTCGAGCCGGCTAAGAAGCTCCTAACATGGGATCACTAGAATTCGCTCATGCATTAAATACAACCATAAAAACCTTAGTACGCATTGGTTCATGTTTCTTAAGACGTTCAAGCAAGTTACCGTATAGGAGGTTAGCCAGTTTTCTTAAGCCTAACATCGATATCACCCAATTAAACAAGAGACAATAGGAAACAAGAATTATAAGCTAAACCAATTAGATCTATTGTATTTGTCACACCTTAATTGATGATGATAGACACAAGCATCAACAAGAACACAATAAAATCTAATTGATTATATACAAGTTTCATACAATCATAAGTAGACACAAGGTGATTTAGCCAAGCATAATTAATGAAGAGCAATCAACAATAATCATAATTGAAGACATAACATAAGATTGAATCAATAAACAAACCATTACAAGATGTTTATGGCATGATTAGGACCCTCTAAGTTGCTGGAAAAACACCTACCCTAACCCTAGAATCGGACTTAGGGTTTGGGGCTTACAAATAATGAAGTTGTGAGGTTATATTTATAGGCATTTTTCTGTCGGCCCGATCTGACGGCGTCAGACTTAACACGTGACGCCGTCAACTTCCCATTTTCACCAAATTGTAGATCTTTTCGTCCTCTTCGCGTGGCCTTTCGAATCACCCAAATCCGAGTTCGTATGAAGATTTTATGGCCAAAACAGTGACAGCTACTCCGCGCGTAAGTTGTGATTGTCTTGATCAGCATGTGACGGTTTTACTAGGGTTTCTTCTTGTGCAAGTTGTCATTCTGACGTCGTCATTCAATGGCTTCTGACATCGTCAGATTGAGTCCTGACGCCGTCACCTCGCCGCGGTTAGGGTTTCTTGATGACCTTCTTGACGCCGTCCCCTTGTAATCCTAGAAATTGCTCTCTGGCGCGTCAGGGGTTGACGCCGTCAGAATGGGACTTGACGCCGTCTCGTGTAAATTTCCAGCCAGATTTGGGACTTTGTCGTTTTCTTCACTTTTATGCTCCAAAAACGTCCAAAATGCTTTCTTTTCCAGATTTCTCCTTCAAAGTACCTAAAATAACAAAAGGAACGATTTAGGGCAATATTTGATCAAATAAATACGATTTAGGGCTTAAATGACCCCCTAAAAGCGGTACACTTTTCGCCTCATCATACTCTTTCCATTTCTCGTGCCCGGTTTTGTCGTTTTTGCTTGATTTATGTCATTTTCCTTAATATCCATTTCTGCACATGTAAAAACACAAAAACAACATATATTTGGCATTTTAGGTTGGTTTTTGGTCGTTTTGGTCTTAGTTTGGTCAAATAAAAGTATGTGTTTACACACATACCAGCTGCGACACCAATAATGGTAGTATGCGAGACTTTGGGATAGAGCCAAAAACTGATTTTAATAGTAATTTAAAATCTGCGAGACTTTGGTTGCGACAGTGTTTTACACTTAGTGTCGCAACTGATGTATTGCGATAGCCCTTTTCTTAAATGTGTTGCGATAGCTTACTATCACAACTTTAACTTGCAATAGCCATTTCCGAAACTTGTTGCGATAGCAGTTTACTATCACAACATTATTTTGCGATACCTTATTTTACCTTATTGCGACAGTTGACTATATTTGACCATGTTTGCGATAGCAAATCCTGCAATAGCAGATCTTGCGAAACTTTCTTACCCACCATTTTCTAAACGTTACTCTGCCAAAAAATTTAAAAATATTTAAAAGACTTTGTATAAGTATTACACTTATAAAAACTCTTATAAGTATTTTTCTTAATTTTGACAAAGTAATAAATAGATCAAAACAATTTCAACAAGTCATAACTTGTTCAAAAACTTAATTTTTGACAAATTAATTTTCAAAAATATAAAGTTTTCAAAATTGAGCACAATTTTAGCACAAATGTGTATTTCTCAAATTCATAAATCATTTTAAAATAGAAATCTCACAATTTTTCCTGGTATGTGTGTTTTCACATACCTTTTATATATCAAAAACGGACTAAGAAAACCAAAAACGTATCATAAATGCCAAATATATGCTTGTTTTTGTGTTTGTGTATGTGCAGGTAACGGATATGAGAAAAGGACAAAAATAATGATAAAATGGACAAAAACGAGCACGGGATTGGAAAGAGCGTGAAAAGCCTAATGTTAATTCATTTACACTACTAGTCCCTAAATAATTTCACCGTTAATCCTTAACAGTTTGCACCGTTAGTCCCTAAAACTAACGGGTGTTAAATTGTTATTAATAAACAAACACAGCCCAAGTTAAATAACCCAATACCCTTTTTAAAACCCAAAGCCCAAAACACCAAGCCTAAACTCACAACCCTTGACCCGACCAGCCCACCCCCTTTTTTTATTAAACTAACCGAGTCAAAAATGGGTGGGAAAAGTGGTTTTTACTATTCACCCATCGTTCCCACACTTACCCCTACTCACACGCACCCAATTAACTCCAGTTAAGTGAAGTTAACCCTTCTAGAACATCAAAAACGTCACCCATGACGTTTTGGACTGACACCTTGGCAATCCGTGTGCCAATCATTGGCTAATGATTGGAGGATCTAATCGAAGGGCTAGAATTGAAGCTTATGATTGAAGCAATGAATGATGGGACTGGATTGACTCAAATAAGCACACCTCGGGCTCTAGAAGACTCTCAAGTTGGCTATAAATACAAGACCTCCTCATTCACACAATTCGTTCAAGTTTTAGCTTATTTTAGGGCTTATTGTAGTTTTCTTAAATTGTATTTTTAATTGGATTTCCTTTAAAAGCATTGTACTCGTTTGAAGTTTTTAATAAAATTCAGTTTGTTCTAAATCATTGTCTATTTTGCTTTTATGCTTAAAAATGTTTGCATACGGATAATAAGCTCTAATAAGCTAGTTTCACCTTACAAACACTCTCAAACACTCAAATAAGCTTCTCAAAGCTTATTTGAGCTTTTGAATCTGTGATTGCAAGGTTTGGAAGGAATTTGGTTTGGCAATTTGGTTTTAAGAAAGAATAAGCCATATTGGAAGATAAGCCAGATCTGGAAGGGCTTATAGGGCTTATTCTAGCTTATTATAAGCAGCTTGTAGAGAAGCTCCTCGAGCTTTAATCAGCCTTTGTTAAGCTAAGGCTTTTGTAAGTTTTCAAATTTCATTTTTAGCTTAAAAACTGCTTATAGCTTATTAGGTCTGCTTATTGTCTGCTTGATTTGCTTTTTATTGTCTTATATTAGCTTATTATTGTTAGAATTCGAAGTTTAAATACTTATTATCTAGTTTAGAAGACTTTTGTGTTTGATTTCTCAAAACTGTTTTTGAACCAATAAGCTTAAGCTTATTGGTTAATGCTTATTTTCTGAATAAATTTGCTTAAAAGGTCATTCAATAGTCATTTTATTAGTTTGTGTTTCAAATTTGTTCAAGTTTTTAGTCTAATTCAGTTTTAAAAAGTCATTTTAAGATTTAAAGTGGTGTTTGGATATTAGTTTTAGCCAAGTGTCAAATCTAGTTTGTCTTGTTTCAGTCCTTAAATCAGTTTAATCTAGTAATAATTTAGCTTTAGTAATAGTTTTAAATCAGGTTTGAGTAGTTTTTCCAAGTGTGATAGCTTTTAGTCAAGTTTTCTTAATTTCAAAGTCTTAAACTGTTTTTATATCAGCTTATTTGAAAAGTCCTTAAGAATTATTCTAAGTTGGTGATTTTAGTGTTAAAACTAGTTGAGTATGTTGTTTACCTCTTTTAGTTCAAATGTCAAAAGGTTTTGAGTCCTAGTATTGAATCTGCTAGTTTTTGGAAAAGTCATAAAATAGGGTTAAAAAAAATTAGTCTAACTGTCTATTTTTATCAGCCTATTTTTAAATCATAATCTAGTCCAAAATTCTTTTATGTGCTCATTAGTGGATATAGTTCAGCTGTTTTTAGGTTTTGAGGCTTAGCTTATTGATTTAGCAGCTTAAATAGTAGCTTAAAAGTGCCCTCTCAGGCTGATTTGATAGCAGTTTTTGGTTTATAGCTTAATTTAGTTTTTGAGCTTATTACTTGTTTAGATTTGCTTATTTGAGTTTAGAATTGCCTATTAAGTAAGCTTTTAGGTATTAGAAGCTTTGTTTGCTTAAGCACAAGCTTATAGAAGCTTGTGAAATAAAATCAGTTGGTTTCCTAGCTTTTTAGTTTTTAAGTGTAACTGCTGATTTTAATTGCTAATTCCAGCTTATTTAAAAACTTTTTAGAAAAGTTGTTTTACAAAAAGTGCTTAAAATTAAGTTGTTAAAAAGTTTCAAAAAGAATTTTGGCAAAATAAAAACATTAGGAGTTAGGGGAAGTCTCAGTTTCGAACCTGAGACCTCAACCCAGTCTCACCAACATTTTATAACCAACACTCTTAACCATTTGCGCCCTTGGGACTTTCCTGTCCAAGGGTGCATACATTATTTACTTAAAGTCATTTTTCAGTTTTAGCAATTCAGCCATTTCTGCTTAATTTCAGCTTATTCCAATAAGCTGGATCATTAGTTTTATTTTTCCTAGAATCCTTATAGCTTAAAGTACTTTTCAGAATTTTTTTTTTATGATTTTTCACATTAAGTTTAAAATTTTTAATAATATTTTACATTAAAAGTGTTTTTAATTCATAATAAATAAAATAAAAAATCAAAAAAATATAATTCTTTTTTCTAAAATTATTTTTAATCATTTAGGACTTTTAAAAAAATAAATTTGCATTTCTAGGGTTAAATTTTGATTTTTAGGTTTTAACGCCCGTTAAGTGCCCGTTTTTAGATTAGTTTGCGTTAGAACTTAATTGAGCTTTGATTTCATGATTTATGTGCTTAATATTTGCTTCTTAGTTTATGTATTCTATATTAAGTAATAAAATCCAAAATATCTTCATTATTCAATCATTCGATCACGAACCAAATCCGATTTTCCATTCACACCTCGTTGGGACATTAACGACTCGGGAATATTAATTACTTCCGGAAATATATATAGTTTGACTTTCTTTTACCATTTGGGATTTTCACTCTTTGTTCGAGAGCGAATTGACTATTTGGTCGGTTAAGTATTACAATTATATATATATACTAGACTTCAAAGCCCGCCCAATGGGCGGGCATGACTTTTAATTATAGATTGGGTGGTTTTAGTCAAATTTAAATTATATATGTAAACACAATAAAATGTAGCCACCTATATTTTTCGTTTGGTTGTTTTTTATCGTCAATGAAGCATTTTATTTTCTTTCCCGCAGGAAGCATATAATTGTATCCAACGGTAATCATTACTATTCAAAGGTTACAATTAACCTTTGAATACATTTTAAGCTAATCATTTTAGTTTGTTACTTTCAAGAGAATAAGTATTATTATTAAATTTAATAGACCAAATTATATTTGATCAAAAAAATGTGTATCCGGATAAAGAAAACATGAATCTACAATCTTGATCTTATAATTTCAGTTGCTATATTAAGAAACTGCACCCACGAGTAAATAATTTGTTTGTTTTTTTTTTTTTTTTTTTTTTTTTTTTTGCATGACATTCTGTTTGTAAAATATTAAGAAAAAACACCTTTGAAGAACATGCAAGTTGTGTAGCATACTCATTAATAAGCTATTCCTATAGACTTGCTACAATGTCTTTTCATCTTACCAGATATAATTACTTGTATCTCTTCTTCACACTAAGCATCATTACATTATCGAAAAACCAAATATTCACTTCTCAAAATATCCGTGCCTGGATCAACAAAAGGTGAACTATGCAATCTTGATTTTATATCTTTGGTTACGTTTTGTTACTCTCTGTTACCTGATTTAGTTATTGAAAAGATGAAACCCTGAGTCGTTTGACTATTTAATTATATTTTATTTAACTATATATTTAAGTTAATAATTTGTAGTTGCATGTTTTGCTTTTTGTGTCTGATCATGTGTTATAATTAACTTGATTAATCATTTTATGTATTATTCTTTATGAACATAATAAGAGATAATATAGTTGGTAGGGCATTGTTTTTTGGGTAGATGTTGATGAAACCTGTTTGTTATAGTGTGTCATGGTTATAGATCATGGGGGTTGTAAGCTTTTGAGAGTTTTTTGTCTGATGTGATTTTTGTCGAAGCTAAAGTAAGTAGTTTAAGCTCTGAAGTAGTTCCGCGAATGAATCGTTTTTGTTGTGTTTTAGCTTACGTTCTGATAAATCTGATTGATTATTTTGTAAACATGTTTTTTAGGAAAGGGGTTAATTTGTTAGGGTATTGGTGAAAAATGTCGTTGTGCTGTTGTTTCATAGTGGGTAAAGAAAGTAGTCTAAGGTCTGAGATAGTTGTTTTGTGTAATATGAATTACCCGTTAATTTTAGTTACGATATTTTGTTGTTATTTATAGGCTCTATTTATTAAGGAACTACGTCCATGAATTGTATTACCTAATGATATCATTTTTTGGTTCAGCAAGTGTTGTTTCCCGTTGGTTTTTTTAGTCGTCACTATTTCCTCCTTTCTTATTCACATGAACATGAAGCACTTTATCTTCTTTCACGCAAGAAGCACAAAATCGCCTCCAACTCAAGCATGAAGCGCCTTTATTAACTAATATTAATGTTTTTTTAGTTATGGTATTCGTTCTAACTCTTGAAAAGTTAAGTGCAATACCATACATACTAAAACAGCAGTATGAACTTATAAAGGCAAATATGTTTGAGGATAGAGATATTTTACAAAATGCTTCATGCTCATGTGAAGAAGAACCGAGGGGGTTAGAAGCAAGGAAATCAAAAGGAATCGAGACAGAATAAGGAGGTAACTGAAGTCTGTTCTGAGTTACTGTGGATCAAGGCAATTTTCAGTTGTTTCGAACGATTTTAATTCTTGGTAGTTGGGTGGTTTTGGTTAGATCGTGATTAAAAAATGTCATGGTTTTTTTTATTATTTTCTAAAATCGTTATTAGTAAGTTGCAATTGTATGATATTGTTATATATTTTAAGGATTGAAAGTTGTTTTATAAGGAATGAAAGTTGTTATTTATGTTGATCTTGAAGTAAGTCGACTAAGATGGGACATAGTTTAGAGGGTGATTATGTGAGACCCCAAGTCTCCTTTTTTTTTTTTTTTTTTTTTTTTTTTTACATGAAACGCGGTTATGGATCTTTTAAAGTAGTTGTAAACTTTTAAAAACACATATGAGGCACTATATTGTTATTCATAACGGATTTATGTATTTCGAGCTTTGTATGTGTATGATATTCAAGTGTATAATTATGTTGTGATTTGTTCATTGAATCCGACACGGTTCTACAACATGTTTATGTTTGTTGTAATACCGATTTCAACTGTATTAGGCTCACTGTATTGATTCTTCAGGATTGAAAGAACCAAGATGGATCAACAATTCTTGTGCCGTTTTAATTTGAGAACCAACCCAGAATACCAGGTTTACATCCGTATATACATGTGACTATAGATTTTCACCTGAGGATGTTTTGTATTTTTAGTAACACAGGATTATAAGTGTATAACTTATTGAAGCTTTTTGTTTTGCAGAAGTTGCCTAACGTGTTTAAGGAGAGATTTTACGATGATGAAGATTATATTTTCGTTAACGGCAATAACAGATACAGATATGTATGCTTAATTAGGGTCATTGAAGGTGAAGTTCAGCTTTATGGACATGAGTGGGGAAGGTTTGTTCAAGACAATTTGCCATCATCAGTTAAAAGATTGCATTTTGTGAAGGAGGGGTTAGACACCTTCTACATCACCGGGTATAATGAGGATGGCAGTGAAGCCCCTGGTTACGACAGGCGTGTTGTGGGGTGTAGAGTTGTAAGGTGTTTGGTCAGGTTTATGGTTGGAGGACAGGTACGAATGTTTTATCTTTTGTCTTTCACATATAGGTTGGGTTTGCGTAGATTTGTAGACATTATGAGTTAACGTTCAACTAAAATAAGTACAATATAAGTTGGTTACAAAAACTGAATGTGAACCTCGTTTGAACTCCTTTAACTGAAAGCAGAGTAGAGATTAATTATATGCCTGTGAGGAACAAACTGTGTTTATATCCTGTAATTATTGATTTTTTTATTTATTTATCCGGTTTTCCTATTTTGTGTAATTGAGATTCTACCGGGAGATTTTCTGCAAGATATATGGAAAGATAGGTTCAAACTTTATGCTAACGGGTTGAGGGTTAAGGTGAGGCATGAAAGGGTTAAATTGGATGCGAACAGTGTTGTAAGGTCCAATAGGTTGTTTGGCAACCGCTGGGAAAGACTTGTTGACGATTTGGAAATTGGCATAATTCAGCCGATGGTATTCACCAATCTAGGAGATAACAAATCGAAGCTAGCGCTCTTTCGTAATGATGGCACGTGCTTATATCCGGAGATTGTTTATCCAACATTGTTGAGGTTACCTGGTCGTGGAATACCATTGTATGCCATGGAAGGTTTGTACATTTCAATGTTTGCGATGTGTTTCAAATAGAATATATGTGTTGTAAGAAGTTGTGTGTTGTTATTAATTGCAATTGCAGACAAAAGAGCCCATCATATCTGCACATGGGAAGGACATACCAGCCATAATGATGAAAATGCTGTCTTTTATGTTGAGCTTAATGGAATTGTCTTGGAATTCTACCATGTGGTAAGTATTCAAGGAATACGTAGTATTATTCTTGAGTTATCTCATTTACCATGGTTATATTTTGTTATTGTGTGATGTTTGAAGGTTTTTTTTTTTTTTTTTTTATGCCAGACCGTACCCGTGGATTTTGCTGGCCATCATCAAATGCAGGCATACGAACAGGCGTTTCTGGTGCATGATGATGAGAGGTTTCCCGTGAAGGTTCGTACGATAAATGATACAAAAAGAACAAACAGGGAACAGCAAGTGAAGCTCACTGGGAATTTTAGGGCGTTTGCGAACATGTGTGGGTTCAGGAATGGGAAATTGCTGCGGTTTAGATTTGTTGACACTGTTGTGGAAATTGTGGAAGGCAACCAAAACGTAACCCCGATATTTCACGTTTGTTAAGTTTGGCACAACATCGTATCAGCTGTTGCTTAGCTCTTGTCTAGACAATTTTATTATCAATATTTCCCCCGTGGGTATACATGGGTAGGAATGGTCTTTTGTTGGATGTTTATATGAAAATTAGGCGTACGAACATAAGTTAGATTACTAATGCTTATGACTGTAGTGTGTACATGATATTTTAACAGTAGCAGCACTTTTAACATCTACAACTGAACAGGTGGTTGTCCTGGAAGGTGTTAAAGTGCAAGATTTTGTGACAGGTTATGTGTTGTTATATTTTGTGATGATGTTCCTGTGATATTTAATGGGAACCATATGTTTGCTATTGTACATTGAAAAAAGGTTAGAAAAGACTTTTGAATCTATATTTCTAAATCATAATTTGTAAGTAAAAAAAACATTCAATGTGAATGAACGGTTGATATTGTTAATTTATATAATTACAATACATGTTTAAACGTGAAACAACGCTTCTTTGTACACAACGTTCGTTGTCGATTTAGAATATTTCCCATCCTCGTCACAATAAATGACATTCAAACCTCTCTTCTTCTTGACTTGAGATACTACCACATAAAGCTGCTCGTGTGAGAACACTTGAAGTTGGAAAAACAACCATGATCTCCTAGAAGTAGTGTAAGCATTATGTCATTGATTACATCCATAAGCTCATGAGTTGGTGTGAGGATGGCCCTTTGTTGGAATAAGGTTGGTTTATAGAGGTTATCGATCAAATCCGGTTAAGTTTCTTCAATTATCGTACCAATATGATCTTCGGAATAAGGCATCATCGTATTGTTTGCGAATTCAACTTTTGCTTATACATTGTTTTTACATCCGGTTGTTTCATTTCCAATTGATAATATCCAGTCTGAAAGTCTTGTATTTGTTTACGTTCGGAATTATCTGAGCTTGTTCAGAGTCTCATGTTGATAGTCAATCGTATCACTGTACAATGGTCCCATAGATACGAAGATTTTATCGACGTGTGTATAACGATGTGTCGTGAACCATTTGTGATGACCAGAAGGATTTGTCGAAAGTAATCTAGGAGGGATGCTTTGTAATTATGCACCATCTAGATTAGATCTTTTTCGTAGATATTTCATATATTCCAAAAAAATGCAAAAAACCCTAAATAAATAAATTGGTGATAGTTTTAAAAAAATATAAGTTGATGATAAGTAAAACTTGAATTCATTGATAGAAAACGTACCTTGCAACATTACAAAAACCCCCTAATACAACGGTCTTATATAATCAAAAACCAAAAAACACAAAGTACTCACTGTATTGCTTGTATATTAAGAAATTGCATCCATGAAGTGTATTATGTAAGTGTATTTTTATGTAAATAATTCAATAATTTTTTTGACAAATGATTGCCCAGTTTTCTCTTATCTTAAAATTAACAGTCAAAGGACTGGAAGTGAAAATAAAGTTGAGTTGAAGTCAACCAATCAACTTGCCTTATTTTTGGTCTCTTATCAGACAAACACATCATAGAAAATACCAAACCTTCACCGATCAAAATACTTGTGCCTGGCTAAATTAAAAGGTGATCGATACAATCGTGATTGTATAATTGTTACGTTCTGCTAAACTTTGCTACATGCTTACTCACCAATTAACATGAAGCCCTAAATTATCTGATTTATTAATTATATATATATATTATTTATATATATATATATATATATATATATATATATATATATATATATATATATATATATATACTCCTTTATAAAACACCAATATCCCCAACCAAAACCCAACCCTCCCATTTTAAGATTCAGACTCACAAACCTATATCCGACCCTAAATTTACACACACCAAACCAACATCTTACCCTAAAAAGTTACCAAACCCACAAAATCATTTAAACTTTCCATCCATTCATTTCTTCACCATAAATTTACACACACAAACCTCTCTCTCACACTAAAAAAAAACGTATACCCACCACTCATCTCTCATCTCTCACTAAAAAAAAACATATAACACACACAAAATCTCTCTATCTCTCTCACTAAAAAAATATAACCTAACCACCACAACTCCATCCACCATAAACGCATCACCACCACCGTACCCCTTCACCACCGTTCGTCCCCACCAAACCATCACCACTCGTAACACCACCACCCTACGCCGACACCACCTGACCACCGACGGCCACCAACCGACGCCACCTCCACCCATCAATTTTTGAGGTTTTTTTTTTCAGATATATTGTTTTTTTTCGTATATATTTACTTTTTTTTCATAGATCCGTACATTTTTTTGCTAGATCTATTGATTTTAATTGTAAATCTATATGTTTTTTTGTAGATCTATAGTTTTTTTTGTAGATCTATTGTTTTTTTTGTTGTTCTATAATTTTTTTTCGTAGATCTTTAGTTTTTTTAATAGATCCATACGTTTTTTTCAAGATCTAATAATTTTTTTGCAAATCTTTACACTTTTTCTCGAGTTCTTTTTTTTTTCTTTAAATCTACACGTTTTTTTTTAGATCCATACTTTTGTTTCGAGTTCTTTTTTTTTTTTTTTTAAATCTATGCGTTTTTTTTAGATCCATACTTTTTTTTCGAGTTAATTTTAAAAAAAATCTATACGTTTTTTTTAGATCCATACTTTTTTTTCGAGTTTTTTTTAATATAAATCTATGCGTTATTTTAGATCCATACTTTTTTTCGAGTTAATTTTTTAAAAAAAAATCTATACGTTATTTTTTAGATCCATATTTTTTTTTCGAGTTCAATTTTTTTTAAATCTATACGTTTTTTTTTAAGATTTACACTTTTTTTTTCGAGTAGTATTTATTTTTTTCTAAATCTATACGTTTTTTTTTAGATTCGACTTCTATTTATTTTTTTGTAAATCTGTTTTGTTTAGATTCATACGTTTTTTATTCGAGATCTATTGATTTTTTTTGTAAATCTATACGTTTTTTTAGATCTAACGTGTTTGGTTTTTTTTTGTAGTGCCGCCATTGCAGCCACTTACCGCCACTCTCTCACCAGAAAAAGTTACCACTGTCGCCGGAAAAAATTTGTGGTCACCGGAAAAAAGTGTCGCTGCCGGAAATTGTTTCTATCGCCAGAATAGTATGCTTTATTTCTAATTTTTTTTGTTAGTATTTGTTTTAATGGTTTTGCTAATATTTATTATGTAAATTTTTGTTAATATTTATTATGTAAACTTTGTTATAATAAAGTTTATGGTCTAAATTTTGTTACAAAGTTTATATTGTAAATTTTGTAATAAATTTATATTGTAAACATTGTTATAAAGTTTGTTGTGTAGATTTGTTATTAATTTTATGGTGTAAGTTGATATGAAGTTTATAGTGTAAATATTGTTATTAAGTTTATTGTGTAAGTTTGTCATAAAGTTTATTGGGTAAATTTTGTTATAAAATTTATGGTGTAAATTTTGTATAAAGTTTATGGTGTAAATTTTGTTATAAGTTTATGGTGTAAACTTTGTTATAAAGTTTATGGTGTAAATTTGTTATAAGGTTTATGGTATAAATTTTGTTATAAGGTTTATGGTGTAAATTTTGTTATAAGGTTTATTTTGTAAATTTTTTTATAAGCTTATAGTGTAAACTTAGTTATAAAGTTTATTGTGTAAATTTGTTATAAAGTTTATTGCATAAATTTAGTTATAAAGTTTATGTTATAAATTTTGTTATAATGTTTATCATGTAAATTTGTTATATAGTTTATTGTGTAAATTTTGTTATAAAGTTTATTGCGTAAATTTGTTATTATAAAGTTTATGGTGTAAATGTTAATATAAAGTTTATAGTATTGAAATATTTTCAAAGTGGTTGAAATTTAAATTTTTATTGAATATTTTGAAATTTTAAACTTGAAAATTTGATATATTTTGAAATTTTTAGAATTTAAAATATTTTGAAATTTTAAAAGTTTGAAATATTTCAAAATTGTTTGAAATTTGAAATGTTTTGAAAATGGTTGAAATTTAAATTTTTTTGGAATATTTTGAAATTTTAAACTTGGAAATTTGATATATTTTTAAATTTTTAAAAAGTTGAAATATTTTGAAATTTTATGAAATTTAAAATATTTTGATATTTTAAAAGTTTTGAAATATTTCAAAATGTTTGAAATTTAAAAGATTTTGAAAATTTTGAATTATTTGATTTTAATTTCTTTTTAAAAAATTTGAAATAATTAAAAAAAATATTTATAATTTTTTAAAAAATTCGAAATATTTTTTTTAAATTCTCAAAATCTGAATTTTTTTATATTTTTTAAAAATCTATCGAAATTTCGAAATTTTTTAAAACTTTAAAATTTTAATTTTTTCTAAAACTTTTAAACATTTCGGAATATTAAAAAAATTGAAGATTTTTAAAATTTTTTGAAAATTAAAAATTCGGATAGTTTTATAATTTTAATTTAAAGTATTTTGAGATTTTCGATAGTTGAAATATTTTGAACTTCTAAACTTTTCAATGTAAAGTATTTTGAATGTAACATGTTAAAAACATTCAAACTATCAAGTTTGAATTGTTTTAAAATGTCAAATAATTTTTGGAATTAGGAAAGTATAAAATTCTCAACATTCAAAATGTCTAGAATAATGTAAATATAGTAATTTTTGTCTAAGTTATACATTTTTAGTTATGATCCTAATTATTGATTTATTATCGTAGAAAAATGGCCAACGCATTCGATGCTATAGACTTTTCGTCATTTAGTAATCGAAATTATGACCTATGGTATACAAACACAATTGTTTGAGTTATTTGCGTTCGGAAAGTCATTCGAGACGTTAAGAATAACCGTCGAACCGATAGTCGAAATAACAAACTTATTTTGATATTGATCGATCGAAATGTAAGTGTATATATAGTTTTAAATTTTTCATAGAAAATGTTACTACAATATTAATTTAGTTCAATTTTGCATTAATTTGTTTAGAGCCTACTAACTATATATATACTACAACTTACTTTTTAGAGACAAAAGATGGCGGCAATTGTTCATTCCAATCTAATAGCCCAATATATAGATAGAAATCTGGAAGGACATACATTTTTGCTACAACGTTTCAAAATTGAACCACATGATCAAGAATACCCTAGATTTGAAGGATATACATTCTTACGTTGTGAAACGAATATAATAATTCGAGACAACACAAATCTTGAGCCGGTATCAATAGACCCGTTCCCATGTTACCCGTTGGTACGAAATATTGATGCTCTCTTAAATGATCATACTCGAGAAACTAACTTGATCGGTAATAATTTTTTTTCTTTCGATTATTCTATTATTTTGTACTTTACATAAAAATCAAATTAAAACATATTTTTATATCTATATTTCGTTTTTATAGATGTTGTTGGTAAAATCAAAAGTGGATATATAATAACACGTGATACTGTTATTGTGTTATTTCTTAAAGATCACACGTAAGTACTAATTATTCTTTTTAAGGTTAATACATATTTATAGATAAATTATTGATTTTTATTTTAAATACTTTTATTCTTAATAGAGGTAGAGAAATTAAGTTGACTTTGTATGCTAAATCGAACAACGCACCCGGAGTTATAGCACGAGCAATATTAAACCGTTGGGTTATATATGCATCCCATTTGAAACTTATGCATTCTGATGATGGAAGTAAGTTAGTACTTTTAAAAAATATTAATTATGTCTAAACTATTTTTAGTATTATTATTAAGTTTTTATTTTTATACATTATTTTCAGTAAATGTTTTGCACTCTACGCGGTTTACGAAGGTGATAAATCAACCAATAATGCCGGAAGCACAAACTATTAGAGATATATTGGGCGATTAGACTATTTTTTAATATCAACTTTGAAGGATAAATATTATGTAACCAATGATGTCGGAAGCACAAACTATTAGAGATATATTGGGCGATTCGATTGTTTTTTAATATCAACTGTGAAGGCTAAAAATTATGTATCTTAATTGTTATCATGTATTTGTAATTCATGTACTATTATTCTATATACATTGTCATACTCATTATGAACGATGTAAAATATGTGAATGTAGATATTTTAAGTGTTCACTCTATGCATGTTTTTATAAATCGTTATGTTATGTATCTTAATTGTTATCATGTATTTGTAATTCATGTACTATTATTCTATATACATTGTCATACTAATTATGAACGATGTAAAATATGTGAATGTAGACAATTTAAGTGTTCACTCTATGCATGTTTTTATAAATCGTTATGTTACATTATTATAGTCCGAAAATCCTATCAACTAATTTTATGTATAAAAAAATGGTTATATAGTTATCAATGACGAGTGGGAATGATGAAAATGAAAATTGTGATTTATCAACGAAACAAAAGTACAAGAAAGAGCACAACAAACAACATTATGCGAAACGCATGGCTAATGGTGTTGTCTCCCCGCTAATGCTGAAAATAGAAAAAATAGTAATAAGAAGTATTACGAACAACGAAAGGAGAAGCGTTTGAGAATGTTTGAGAATGGTGAAGGAAGTAGTAATTCGACGACACCGTCATCAAACATTAGTCAACCTTTCGAGAGAATACCGCTACGAACCATGAATACCAACACTATTTTAAGTGCAAATATTTCTCCATGTCAAGGAAGTAGTACGAGGATTGGTACAAGACTAAATGGAATTCATTTTGCGAATGTTTCCCCTCGAGTCGAAACTACTCAAATATGTTCAGGGATCACTGTAACACCCCCAAAATATTGCAGCGGAACGATAGTGTCATTGGGATGCTACTTCAGGGCACAAAGTACAAGTTATAGAAAACGACCTCTAAATGAGACGTTTTGAAAAGTTACCATTCGAATAGATAAAAGTCATAGTTTACAAAACAAAAGATCCCAAAGTAGAATAACACATAAGTTTTTAAAGTGTATCGAATGGTAAATGATAAAAGCGAAAGTCTCCAAAAGCATGCCCTAAGACTCTCTGCTCCATGCACCTGCTATCGCCTTACTAACCTGAGATAAACATGCTTAAAAGTGTCAACACAAAGGTTGGTGAGTTCATAGAGTTCATGTTAAAACAGTTGAAAAAGCCTTTAAAAGAATGTTTCCACAGCAAAGGCCTTGCAAATCCACTCAGTTACAAATCCCGCCCATACAAGACTTGCAACCTGTGTGTTTACAACCCACTGCTAAAGTATAGCATGATTACAACATATGTGTATACGATATATGCACGCTTAATGTAAAGTATAATAGCCTACTGAACCTCACGACAAGAATAAGCAAGCATGCTTCATAGCTGGATTATATTCACCCAAGGCCATGAATCGTAGGCAAAGGGTGGGGGTGTCAACCCGATAGTACTATCAATACCTCTCCGTCGGCTCCATCCAGGAGTTAAACAGTGGTGAAAGAATATAGCGTATAGAATAGTTTTCCACATTAAGTCATATATCGCAATAAAACTACACATCATGTTTAAGTGTATAAAAGTATAGCATAGCATATGAGTAAAATCGTCTTGAGTAATAACAAATAGTTTAAGCATGTATCTCCCCCAAAGAGTTTAAAACAAGTATTAAAGAGTAAAGTGGGGCTATGACTCACCTGATATAATGATACAACAATGCGATGAATATGTGATGAACGGGACAACAAGGCGCGAACACTAGCCGCAACCTATCATGAATGAATATGTTCTACTTAGATGGTGTAGTGAATGTTCATGCATATGTAACCTATACCACTCGTACTTTGAAAATAATAGTTATCGTTGATATGTAATATCTTCCAAAACTTGGTAAAAATGTGTTCAACTTGTTACGTCAAAACTAGTCGTGTAATAATGTGTATAAAACGTTTGTGTTAGTCTCGGCGTTTTGAAAACCTTGGTATGTCTTATAATAGTCGCGTTAATAAACCTTTGATCGTACGTGTTCCAACGGGTAAGAGATACGGCTCTCCATGGTTATTACTTGAAAAATATAGTTTTTAGTACGTAAATATATTCCCATTAAAAGCTGTCAAAAATTAGTAGCATTTATCGAAGTTTAAACGCGTGTATCTTGTTCGTTATTAGCTTGTTTTCGACGTTCTTTATATCCGTGGCTTCGTATTAACATATACTAACACATTTTCAGTAGCTCGGTTCATCTAGGTCGCGTTAAACGCCTCAGTTTGCCCGTCGAAAATCGTCCAACAGCACGCTATTTTCAGAAAAATTAGTTTTTGTCGTTAAACTTTGAAAAATCATATCTCCCTTCGTTATAAGCTCGTTTTTATCCCCGTTTTCGGCCATAGTTTCGTCTCGGAATGTATTTTCTAAATCTTTGGTCAAAAATTACCCAAAACCCACTGAGTTTGCCACGTTTTCAAAATAAGGACAGGAGGTTTTTATACTTGTCAAAACTTGGTTTTTCTAGTTACTAACTTGTCCAAATCCATTCAATCAACAACCAAATCACTCTAAATCCTACCATACACCTTCTTAGGGTGTCATGGGTTCCTAAACATCATCATCCAAGTTAATCTACTAAGGGTCTAAATATATAACACATCTAGGGCTCAAAAGTGGTAAAAGTATAAATGGAGTGGTAAAGGCTAACATATGCATATAGATCTTATATAAAAATTATATGAACATTGTAAGAACTTGATAAAATTATGAAAATGAGTTTGTCAAACTTACTTGAAAGATTAGTGAGTTTATGGAGATGAAAACCTATAAAACCTTGGGTTTTTATTTCAAAACCTTAGAAAGGAGTACTAATGGAGCTTGTTTATGACTAGATCTTCAAAAATTTATGGTTCTTGCTTCTTGATGATCCTAGGCCGAGCACACAAAGGGGAAGGAGAAGGAGAGAAACTTTTCTTGAATACTTGAACTAGTATGAAAATGTATGTGTAAAAATGAGGTATAACTTTAAGTAGTAGACAAATTATAGGTAAGTAATTAATGGGGTTGTTAAATTGCAACTTGGGGTGGCTAGGGGGGGCTTGGACGGCATGAAAGAAGGGGGAAGGGGGGGGCCTCTTTGGTGGTGATTTGTGATGATTAGTGTGTATTATTATGTAATTTAATTAGTTTTAGGTGTAACCGGGTACCGTGTTTACTAGAAATAGAATTTAACGGAGTTAACCGGGACTTAATAAAGTCATAAAAATTGTAAGAATATGTTGGGTACAAATATTGAGTGTTTGGACAATTATTGTTTAGTTTTTACGAAAACCGTCGTAATTATATAAAACGTACGATATAAATTAAATAAATTCTCAAAATACCGGGTAAATAAATTTTACAATTTTCTTGATGTTGAAATGAGTGTAAAAATATGTCGGGACCATTGTGGGGATTGTCGGACGTGTTAGTCATATTTATTGATCGCGCGTTAACGTTTTAATTAAATTTAATTATACGTAAAACGTCAAAGTAATAAAAATGTTAATTTAATAAACCTACGAGTGGAATAGTATGAAAATGTCATTATGATGATATGTAGACTATTCCTAGTCCGTATGCAGTGTCCCTACTAATGATGCATGAATTTCGCAGCTAAACCCAACCGGTTACGCGAATACGAATACCCGTAAACCACGTTTACGATGAAATGAATGATGAACATGAATAATGATTTCCCTCCGGGAATGAATAGTGTCACATAAATAGTAAAATTTCCGAACGCTTCTCGAAGTCTCAAACTGACTCCGAAAACGATGAATAGTGAAATGATGAATAGTGAACGGTGAATAGTAAATGATGAATAATAACTGATGAATAGTGAATTGTCGAGGTTCGGAAAATGACCTAAAATTACGGGTTGTGACAGTCTCCCTCCCTAAAAGGAACTTCGTCCCGAAGTTCAGCTCGTTCGTTCCACATACGTGCCTAGCAGTCTGATTCGACAATGCAAACTTTCCCAAACTCGAGCATAGCCCTCAAAAGACCTCCTTTGGTTAATTGATCGGCCCAGAAACAGTCAACTAAAGTCAACAAAGGTATTGGTCAACTCAAGTCAAACAATCTAAGGGCACAATGCAAATGTCCAAGGAGTATAGGGATATTCCCGGGTCGTTATGTCCCGACGAGGTGTGAATTGTATCTAAACGGATCTGTGATCGAGTGATTATGAACGGGTAACCAGAAAAAAAAAAGATTGGATTTTTGCTTTTCGAAACTGATAAAGTACTTAATTATAAGCACTTTTTATAAAAGACAATATTTTTGAAAACTTAGAATAAGCACAGAAAAAAGTAGAATAAGGTGGCCGCTTATAAAAGACTTGATTGAATTTTTTTATTTTATTTTATTTTTTTGGTATTTTTCTTTGAATAAGCACATGGAAATAAGCAATATGAGAAACTGAAAGACTTTTTGAAAACCAATAATAAGCTCAGAACAGCTTATCTATTTGATCAGTTTGGAAAAAAGTGAAAAATAAGCTAAAAATGGCAAATAAGCTAAAAAGCTATTCTAATAAGCTAGGAACATGGAAATAAGCTAAGATCCAACTAAAAGCTAGAATGCAACTGACAATAATCCACAAATACCAGAAATAAGCACTACACAAGCCAAAAATTTAGCAAAAAGCCATTAAAGCTGCTGATGTGGCTGAGGGACAGGGCAAAAATGGCTGTTTTCAAGCCATTGAAACGCTATTCAAATAAAATCCTAAAATTCCAAAAAAAAATATAAATAGATAGACAAGCTAGCCAAATCTATTCGTGCCAATTTATAGCTTATAACAACTTATATTTAAGAAATGATAAATAAAAGAAAACTGCTGCATATTGGAAAAAAAATCAAAAATGCATACTGATCTACTTGACTTGGACTGATTTTTGCAATTTTTGACCCAAGGTTTAAAACACTAAATCACTACTGACTAATGAACTATATTAGGTGCAAAAATACCAAAAACAAGGCTAAAAAGCTCTTGAGCTTATGGGAAGCTTGGGATTGAGGTGGGCTGCATAGCAGACATCAGTTAATTAGGCCCACTTTGAGCTTATAGAAGAGCTTTTAAACATTAAATTATCCTACTTAAAACTCAAGCATATAAATATCTAGTACCAAAGAGCATGTAAGTCAGCAACCAAGCAATTTAGAGCTTATTGAGAGCTTGTGAGGAACCTGGGAAAGACAATGCAGACTGCTGTATGGACTGTTCTGTGCAGCAATGGACCAAAGATCTTTTGAGCATAATGAGTGATTACCAAACTTGAAAAGGCACCTTCAATGACATGTTAGAACACAATAATTGCAATAGAAAAGGCTATATGACTTATTAACCAAAATAAGCTACTGAGGTGGCTTATGAACCTTGAAAATCTAGAAAATCAACTGAACACTACAATATTACTTAAATAAGCTTTAAATTCCTAGATGTCAGCTTAAATGAAGTAAATAAAGCTAATCAAAGTTGGGGGAATGGCACATAAACAGTGCTGGCTTATTTTTACCCGTTTTCACACTAATGCCAAACAGTCCTTTGTCAAGGGACTGTTAAGAGGCTTAAGCTTGAAAATACCTAACTAAGCATGGATTTCTGAAACCAGATGAATTACCTACTCTATTACAACTTAAAAAGCACTAAGCAAACTCGGTTAAGCACTAGAATAAGCAATAAGCAAAGTTGACTTATTTTGACTTTTTGAGTAAAATTGAGATTAGAACTGAATTACTCTATCATAAGCTCACAATAAGCTATATCAAGCTTATATGAACTTATTCAAACGGAAAATAAGCTTTTGCAAACACCAAATAACTTAATTCGAATTACCAGTAGACTTTTAAAATTGAAATTTCATTAACTTCAGAAAATGATACAATACTTGATGGATTAAAGATAAATGAACTTAAACAAACTTGAATTGACAATTAAAACTTAAATTGAAACTGAAATAAGCAATAAGTACTTTCTACACTACAAATGGTCTAAAAGCAGAGACTATTGTTTCTTGGTGTCTTCTGGTCTTTATAAAGCTATCCAAAAAGCATCCTTGATCAATTCTGATTAAATCCCACCATTGGATAGGCTTTGATATCATCTCAATCGTTAATTTAGTTTTTTTGGCGCCAAAATGATGATAGTGGGAAAAGCCACTTGACTAGTTATCTTGTGAGGGGTGGCAAGGCATTAATTGGAGCTTGTTTTTAGTGGTAGGTAAAAGGAACAAGGTATGGGGAGAGCAGGTGAGTTAGTAGCCAAGTTGGGGCGGTTTTGCAGGGAAGGGAAGAGTGGTTTTGGAGGGATAAGGTGGATTTGACTTTGGGTTTGACCAGGGTATAATAAAAACGGGTGTTAAGTTTTATTAGTTGTGGGATTGGGCCTGGGAAGGTGTTTGTGATAGTGGGTTATTGATTGGGTGGGTTTGTGTTTGTTTTGGGTATTAGTAAATTACATAAGTGGTCCGTTTGGTATTGTAGATAAATAAGCACAAGGACCAAATATGTAACATTCTAAAAATTAAGGGTGGGTTCTGCCAACTGCTCAAACTTATTACAAGGACTCACCATGCCAAGTTCCAATAGTACAAAGGTTATAAAAGATAATTTTCCATTTTTTTTGAAAACCCGGGTACTTGTTTTGCCAATTTTTAAAGTCAAGGGACCTTTCTTGCCATTTAGTGAAAAGTTTTATCCAGGGACTAATTTTGATAACTTTTGATTTCCCAAGGACCCTTGTTGACTTTTATTTGAAATAATTTGACCAGGGACTAATTTTGACAATCTTTGAAAGTTCAGGGACTGAAAATGCAAATTATGCAATTTTTGTTTGTTTTTCATTTGTTTTCAGTACTTTTGCCCCTGAGACTTATAAAAACACAGTCCATTGATATTTTATACATTTTAAGACTTTTTGAAGTGTTTTTTACTGTATTTGAGGTTCAAATGTGAAAGAAATGATGAGTATTTACACACTCATCAATCCCCCACACTAAACTATTGCTAGTCCCTAGCAATTTTTTATGAAGATTTAATGGATTTGAATCTCTTTACCAAAAGCCATCACTTCTGGAGTAGCCATTGTTTCAGTGTGTGAGACCTTGGTACAATGATAACCAAGTGATTTTGAGCAAACCACCAGCTTTCAACGGTTTTGATTTGTCTTTACCAGAAGCCGTTTGCTTCTGGACTAGCCAACTCTTAGATAAAGCAACTTATTATCTTTGGTGAGCTGATTACCAATTATGGTTTTCCAACTGCCTTTACCACAAGCCATAAACTTGCGGGCTAGCCAACTCTTCACTAATTAAAGATATGGTGAGCTGAATACCATACAATTTTGGGCAAATTGCAAGCCGTCAACGGATTTGAGAAATCTTTACCCAGAGCCGTTTGCTCCGGGATTAGCCAATCCTTTTGTTTTTTAGACATGGTGGACTGATAACCATAAGTTGAGTGAGTGCAAAACACTTACTCCAAAAAAAAAATTTGGCCAAAAATGGGGGAATTAGGTGGTATATATACGTGATTAAATTTGTGAGAATCCCCCCACACTAGAAATGAATATTGCCCTCAATATTCAAAGTACCGGCTGTTATGCCGAAACTGAGAACGTAAAGGGAAATACTACGGGCCATTTATTTTATTTTTGTTATAAACACTTTTTTTTTTTTTTTTTTTTTTTTTTTGGGTACAACATGTGGGGCATCTCCCCCACACTAGGGTGGTAGACACGGGTGAAAACCCATGTATGGTTTGCTACTGTTTTTGTTTCCCGAGTCGCTAGCTTGACTCGACCCCGAATTCATTTGTTCTTGGGGAAGCAAGTGGAAGAAACAATCTCCATCGGACTTTCGTTCAAGATGTTTGGACAAACATTGAAGTACGTGAAAGTTCCACACCGATGAGATATATACAGACCCGGCTCAAAAATGATAAATGAGAATGCCGGGGTAAAAGATAGTGTCTTCATTCCCAAAGGAGTGAAGAAGAGAGGACGTCACGGGATAGGTGAGGAAAAGGAAGAAAACCATGATGAAAATCATGATTAACTCGTCCTCACCCACAGGAGAATCAATAATTTCAGAATTATGAATCTCATCATTTAAGCTCATGTGATCAAGACATATCCCGGGTGTGTCATGACCAAAGTGGAAGTTATCATACTCCGGTGGAGATATGATATGAGTAAGTTCACCGGAGAACTCCTCGTGAAGAGAATCAATCACAAGATGTGAATCTGTGAACTCATGTTCCATTGTGAACTCATCACTATCCCCATTCTGAATACCAAAGACTGGATTATCAGAAATCAAAGTGAATTCAGATTCGAATTCAAACAGAGGATTGGTGAGAGTAGTTTTAAATGTTTCGGGAACAAAGTGATTATCATTCTCTATTGGACTGTTGGGATCAGAACTGAGTGGTGGATCATGATATAGGAGACTTTCAATTTCTCTCAGATCAGCTTCAAAATCAAGGAGACCATCATCACTTCCCGTTGGAAGTGGATTGATGTGAGTGAGTTCATCGGCGAACTCCTCAAGAAGATGATCAGCATCAGAATGTGGAACTGATGCCTCAACATACTCGATGTCTTCATAAGATGCACAATCTTCGCTACAATCGGAGAAAGTCTCAAATTGATCTTTTGTACACTCAAGAGGGGAAGGAAGATCACACATATGCTCAAGAATTCCCTGTGACTCTCTTGGGATTGGGACAAGGTTCTCAACACTAGACTTTATGAATTCGTCCGATTCCTTTTCAGGAACAGTGTCAAGATGCTCGTCCCCCATGCTCAGAGAGTGAGTGGGAACCTCGAGTGTGATAACAGACTGAGGGAGTTGGGAAGGACTAGCAGTTATGGATTCTTCAAGTTCCATTTGATCAACGGCTAGTGACTCCGTCACATTATTTTCTCCCTGCTGCTCCATGGAAGGAATCACAACTGATGAATCTGATGAACCTTTACAAAATTGAGAAATATCAAGGGTAACTTCATCATCACTATCATCATCGTCGAGAAAAGCAGCATTGCGAAATATGGCACGTGTTTTAGCTGCTTGTTCTAAGACTAGCAATTCTTCCATGCTCATTTCGTTTCTAGCATCTCGTTCTTCAGCAAGTAATTCTGCCATAGATTTCTCACGAGAGTTTTGAAACGATGTAGTAGCCAACTCCTCCTTAAGTTCTTTTAATGCTTCAAGAACCTCATGACAAAGGTCTTGCGGGTATTGAGGAGTTGCTTGGATAATTTGGTACTATGGAGGTGGGTCAAAACCGGATGAGTCATGATTGTTACAAGGAAATGGGTTCCTTGTTTGACAATCAGAGCTAAAGTGGGGACCTCCATAGTTCTCACAACAATATGATTGCTGTGACTGGATTGGTGAATAATATGGAGTTTGGTCATTTTGAAAATTCTGAGTGTTACCAGAAAACGTGTTTCCGGGTTGACACTCAAATCCTTGGTGAGGACCTCCACAAAATTCACACGAGTTATGTTGATTATATGAAAATAGGTCGGGCTGTGGTGGGTAGTTGGAAAATTTTGAGGAGTCGTTAAATGTGTTCGTATAATCAAATGAATTCCTTGAATCACAAAATAAACAACTCCCGTTCAGAATATCATTACCACACCGTACACACGTACACCAGCGACATGGTGAACCAAAAAGAGGCTCACCACAACCGACGCACGGAATAAACGACTCCATTTGATAGGCATGCGAAGGAATCATGTCATTCACAGAATCAACACAACCAACATGGTAATCAGAATGACTATCAAGTCTCGAAGAACATTTTGAAAAATCCGGAGGTGGGACAAGTGGAGTGCTCTGAGAGCTAGGAATTTCCTCCACTTCCGTTATAGTCGCTGGTTCTTGTTCTTGAGAAACGTTAAGATTAGGCAAGTCATTCTTTTTAGTCACTGCCCTAAGTTCTGCATGATTTCTCCTAACCGTAAATTGTGAAAGGGTAGGATCAAATCTTGATGGCTTGTCATTGATAGCACGTATCTCAGGCTGTGAAGGGTAGTTGGAAGAATTTGGTGAATCATTGAGAGAATTTGGACTTATGAACAGATTGCACACAGTACAAAATCTGTTACTACAATTATTGCCACATTTCTCACAAATACACCGGAGACAACGAAAGCTGTTCTCAATCGGGCTTTTACAGTGAAAACACGTGTAGCCGAGAGACGCCATAAGAATTATGCATGAGATGGGTATAAGAAAGTAGAATCAAACGGATAGAGGGTAAAGAAGAATATTTTTTGGTTTTTGAAAAACATTTTATAAGAAAGAAAAATCTTTTTGGTAATCGATCAGTCAAACGAATTAACTTCACGATTATTTTGGTTTTTATAAAAAGAGTGAAAATATGGACAAGGATATGGTAAATATACAATGAGGTGGATTCAAAAATCACGATACTTCAAAACGTTTTAACACGCACACAACCTCCCCGGCAGCGGCGCCAAAATTTGATCGGCCCAGAAACAGTCAACTAAAGTCAACAAAGGTATTGGTCAACTCAAGTCAAACAATCTAAGGGCACAATGCAAATGTCCAAGGAGTATAGGGATATTCCCGGGTCGTTATGTCCCGACGAGGTGTGTGATGAGGCGAAAAGTGTACCGCTTTTAAGGGGTCATTTAAGCCTTAAATCGTATTTATTTGATCAAATATTGCCCTAAATCGTTCCTTTTGTCATTTTAGGTACTTTTGAGGAGAAATCTGGAAAAGGAGGCATTTTGGACGTTTTTGGAGCATTAAAGTGAAGAAAACGGCAAAGTCTCAAAAATCGGCTCAAAGTCACCTTTGACGGCGTCACATCTTACCCCAGACGGCGTCATGCATTGGCAAGAAAAGTTGGACGTGAAATTTACTCATGACGGGCCAGTGAAAATAGCATATGAATTCTGACGGCGTCACGCTTTAACTTGATCGAGGGCGTCACGGCTTAAATCATAAGGGGACGGCGTCACGTTATAGGTTCGACGGCGTCAAGCCTTGATAAGCCAGAATGGATTTTTGAAGAGCTAAAGAGGGACGGCATCAAGATGGTCATCCGGGAACCCTAAAAGCGGCGAGGTGACGGCGTCACACTCCATAAGGTGACGCCGTCAGATGTCAAAGTCTATATATAGTTTTCTAATTTTTTGTCATTAAGAGAGCTTAGTGTGTGGAATTTTGGGATAAAACCCTAAGACGATTTTAGCTACTTTTTCAGGGCTTTTTGCCTTGAGATCTTCCATGTTTCATTGAAAGATAAGTTATCAATTAATCATTCAATATGTCTATGTGTTGTTTGATTCTATCTTATTCTTGTCTTTTGTTTAACATGTTAGGCTAATTTTATCTTGTGTTTGCTTAGATCTAATGAAACCCAGCTATTGATTATTGGTTATTAGTGTGTTGTTAGTTGTATTGGATGATTGTTTAATCTATGTTAGGCTTAAGAAAACTGGCTAACTTCCTATTCGGTAACTTGCTTGAACGTCTTAAGAAACATGAACCAAATGCGTACTAAAGGTTTTTATGGTTGTATTTAATGCACAAGCGAATTCTAGTGATCCATGTTAGGAGCTTCCTAGCCGGCTCGACATAGGAGTGAAGTAGGAGCTTGTAGAGTTTGGGGAAGTAAGTACGCCACCCCACGAATGGTATTAAGGAATACACCCGTCATCCACGCGACTAATACACACTAATTAACCGGTAAAAGATAGTTAGGGAGTAAGGAAATCTAAGTAAACACATTTCTCTACACATAAGTTTCTCACCACATTTTCATTTCAGTTATTTTATTTTATTTGCATTCGTAGTAATGTGGGTTAGTTGACTAGCAACTAATTCCGCCCACTCCTTCAAAACCGAGATTTTACTTGCTTTCATAAAATATAAAAACATAAAAAAGAATCTTCCTCAACCCTTAGACCTAATTAGAGTAGCCTTTCACACCTAACGAACACTATTCCCTGTGGAGAACGATCAATCCCCCGTACTTACCACTACACTATACTACATCGGTCAGGTACACTGCCTGGTGGGGTTGTAAGCCTCTTGAGATCCCTCGAGAGGTAAAACCTGTTGTAAGGTTGCAAAACCCACGCATCAAGTTTTTGGCGCCGCTGCCGGGGAATAGTTATTGTTTAGGTTGAATTTTTATTTCTATTAGGTCTACTCACTAGATTCCTTTCTAGTGAGATTTTTATTTTATTTTTCTAGGTTTTCTTTAGTCTATCTATTTTCTTCGTGTCTTTGTTCGTAGCCATACCATCCGACATCATGGAAGATGGTAATATCCTTAACCCCCACAACCCACCACCACAACAACCACCACCACCTCCTAGAGCCCATACTTTAGGAGAGTATTCCCGTCCTAGCCATCATGGCTATCGAAACACCATTGAGCTCACTCAAGGAGCCAATGTCACACCCTTGCGATCCGACACCATCCGGTTGGTGCAAAGCGGATGCGCATTCCATGGACTTCGTTCTGAAGATCCTAATCAACATCTCAAGGACTTTCTTAAAATCGTTGATTCTATAGACCTTGATGTTGCCACTCGAGAGACGACCCGATTGCGTCTCTTCCAATTCTCTCTGCGGGACCAAGCTAGTCAGTGGCTAGAACGTCAACCCGCAGGATCCATTTCCTCTTGGGATGATCTCACCACTCGTTTCCTTGCTCAGTTTTTCCCACCGGGAAGAACTACCAAGCTAAGGAATGATATCTTGATGTTCCAACAACGTCAAGGCGAAACTCTTACGAGGCATGGACTCGATTCAAGGACTTACTCCAAAAAGTCCCTCACCATGGCATAGAACTTTGGCTCCAAGTCCAAATCTTCTATGACCATATCAATCTCTCCACGAGGCAAACCATTGACCAATCGGCCGGTGGCAAGCTACGTGATCTAAGTGCAGAACAATCATGGGCTCTCCTAGAGGATCTTGCTCTTTATGACAACGAAAGTTGGAGTGATCCCCGTGATTTGAATAAAACGGTCAAGGCAATATCTTTGCCTTCTAATAATTCAAGCACTTCCGACCGTAGGATCATAGAACTTGAAGACCAAGTCAAGTTTCTCATGAAATCCTACGAGGCTCCTAAACCTTCAAGCCAAGTGAACAAAATCACTTCTTCATGTGAGTTATGTAGTGGTCCCCACGACACTCGTGATTGCATGGAACTCCCCGAACAAGCTTTTGTGGACTACGCATTTTCGCGTACCGACGGAGCGGGAGATAAGTGGTACACTTTCAAACCCGAGCCAAACCATTACGGTGATTCATACAACCCCTCATGGAAAAATCACCCGAACCTTAGGTGGAAACAAAACCAAAACACACAACAACCCAATTCTTCCAACCCACCTAATCGTTTCCAATCAAGCGGTTCCAACTCGAACCGTACTTTCAACAACAATCCTTCTGGCAATGGTAGTACCGATAACTTTGAAGGATTGATGTCTCAATTTATGGCATCTCAAGAAGCTCGTTTAGCCAAGTTTGAATCCGAATTCAATCAGCAACAAACGGAGATGACCAATAAAATTGACAACTTGTTGAAAGCTCTCCATAACCAAGTGTTATCACCTCCACATAAGGACGCTAGGAACACAAATAGCGGACCCCAAGTAAAAGACCCCTCTTCATCCAAACACGTCCACTTTGTCAACATTGTCACTATTAAACCAATTGATAGGAATGAAGATAATAGTGAACCTAAGGATGAGGATAAGAAAGTCGAGGTTGATAAGGAAGTTAGGACAAGTGAGATTGAAGAAGTAGATGATGATGAGGACTACTTCAATAGGCTACCCACTAAGGAAGAGCGCGCATATCATACAAACTTATTCGATGACCCCGAGACACCATACTTCCTAGGTAAACCAATCATTGAAATAGGCGACCCTTCTAATCTCAACATACCATGCAACATCGGACATCTACATGTGTGGAAAGCTTACATCGACCTTAGATCGCCCATAAACATCATGACTAGAGCCCACTACAACTTGATAATGAAGAATCAACTTGGGTATAGGATGTTCCCTGACAAGGGTTGGATGAGTAACTTCACGGGAAGAGTTAAGGGATTACCGATTTATGTAGGAAACTTTACCTATGTCACCGACTTTGTAATTGTAGAAGATATCCGCCCAATAGTCGATGCATCCTTGACTCAAGTGGTTTTTGGAAAACCATTTGTTGAGGTCTCTAGAATGACTTATGAACCTTCCTTAGGGATAGTTAGATTTAAGGATGAGACCGATGAAGTAAGCTACCAAATGCCATATAAGATAGAACAATTCCAACACTTGTCAAATGTTGAGAAGGAGCTTAAACAAGCGGTCTACTATAGGAATGATAAGGATAGAAGTAAAGGAGTAGACTATGTTATGGAAAGGATATTCGGTTTCTACAAGGATTGTTTGAAATTAGGACCGGAATATAAAACCGGGAGGGAGAATGGCCTAGGAACCGTGACCGATGATGGAGTCACGTAATGTACGTGACTTAGAGTCTAGATACAAGACTCGTTAATAAAGAAAAGCGCTTCTTGGGAGGCAACCCAAGCTTTATTTGTTTTATTTGCTTTGTGTGTTTATTTGTTTGTTTGTTTGATTTTATTTGTTTCCGTATGTGTGTTTAATTTTTATCATTATTGATTCATGTTCAAAAGTAATTTGTGAAAATGCTTTATGTTGTTTTTAACTTCGTCTTAACCACATATAAAGGTATTTTGCAAAAGATAAGTGTAAGGGAAATCTAAATCGGTTTATTAGAACACAAATGAACATGAATCATAATAATAATAAATTAGCATACATATTCGTGTTTGTTTGAGTCAAATGCTTGTATCGAGTCATAATGATGTTTTGCAGGATTTCCAGGAAGTAAGGTAAAGGTTTTTCCAGAAATTTTCCGGAAACTTAAAATGAAAATTTTTGTCAGGTCATTTCTGACGGCGTCAGGAGTTTAACCTGACGGCGTCAGATTTAATTTCCAGAAATTTTTGAAAATTTTGTTTTCATAAAAAAGTTTTTATTAAAATCTCCAACTTATAATCTCCAGGAATCTGCAAAATTATCATTCCACAAGCATTATATCCTTATATATAGATTTTATCCCGCCGATGTTATGCAGGTTTTCGTGTTTGTTTTCTCAGGTTTAACAGGTTATTTTGGACAAGGAGATGTTTATGGAATCAAGCTTATGGCGATGCATTAGTCATGGAGTTTCAACATTACCTTGGAGGAAGATCTAACCGTGTAATTTCATTATCCACCGAGCGAATCAGGGGAGTATTTGATTTCATTCTTTTACTTTTTACTTTTTACATCTTGTTACTTGAACATTGGGGACAATGTTCATCTTAAGTGTAAGGGGGGTAAAAGTACGATTTTAGAGAATACCATTGCGCTTGATTTTTATTTGTTTAATAGTAGATGTGTAATAAAACTGAGATAAATACTTGTTAGGGTAATTTTAGTGCCAAATTTAAAATTTTTTACAACATATAGGAGTGAAACTTTGATCTTAATGAGCGTCTCATGGATAGGAGTTATATGACTAGCACAAAAGCCGTACCACTAAAAAATTTTCCACCCCAAATATGTGAGGTTCGCCCCTAGAATTGGTAGGAAAAGCATTTATGCTATGATGTGTGTACCGGTAGCACTTAGATTCTAGAACTTGCGTTAGGACCATTTCGAGGCCACAAGTGAGACTACATTCGTGTAGTTAGATTTACTACATGATAAGAGGCATTAGGATTAACCATTGTTTTACACCTGTGTTTTTGTTATAATTACATTGGCTACATTGGTCAAGTAATTCTCCCACACCCTTTGCGTTGTACTCATTTTTAGTACACGATACCCCTAGTACACCCCTCAGAGCCTATCTTTTCGTTTCGACCTTTAAGCATTTTACTTAAAGGAAGAATTTGTTACACCCCACTTAAATGTACACCCAAATCGCCTTAGCCTACCTTGTATGCACTCATTTTTAGTGCATTATTGTTACAACATTTGTTTAAACCCAAGTTAATTATCTAGTTGATTACATGGTTGCTAAGTCGAGTCATATCCTTGTACATATTGTTTTGGGACGATTGGGACTCATGGGTAAAGTACTAGTGTAATGGAGTAATGGGGAAGAACATCATTTATTACCCCCATATGTGCTAAATGTTTTAAAAGTACTCCAAGTTTTTCAATTATCTTAATTCGAGTCATTAGATTAGTATTTGTAAAGTTATGTAAAAGTTCAAGTGTAAGGGAATGCAATGCCCCTTTGATGTATTATTTTGGATGGTAGGGTAAAAGTGTATGCACAAAAAAAAAAAAAAAAAAAAAAAAAAAAAAAAAAAAAAAAAAAAAATCAAGAAAAACACAAAAAAAATTGAGAAAATGTAAAATAGAAAAAAACATACGGACTACCATCCCGTTTTATTTTATGTTTATTTTATGTTTTTGTTATTTTTTATTTTGTTTCTAGCTTAAGATCGAGTCTAGTCTTGGCTTAGCAACGTTGTATAGTACATGTAATTGATCAAGATTTTTAACTAGCCACCAGTAAAATATCCCTTATCCAACAAAACCGTGTTTTCCTTTTCCCTACACCTAACGTTATAACCCATTTAAAAGCCCTCTTTGATAGTTTATCTTAGGTGCTTACGCCTAGTGGAGGAGGTTTTCGATCCTTTCCCAAGCCTATAGTAATCTATTTGCTATGACAGGTAGTGAGAGATATTATCCGTTTTCATTTATGAGATTTATTTTGATGACACTTGAGAGATGTGAGTATCTAAACACTACTTGTGAGGTGCTAGTTTGTAATCTCCGTGCTTATTATGATTGAAGTGGAACGATTATTTGTTGTAATTACTTTTATGTTAGCATTAAATGACCCCTAACTTATATTTTGATTAGAATTAAAGCGCATTTGCTTGAGGACAAGCAAATCTCAAGTGTAAGGGTATTTGATGAGGCGAAAAGTGTACCGCTTTTAAGGGGTCATTTAAGCCTTAAATCGTATTTATTTGATCAAATATTGCCCTAAATCGTTCCTTTTGTCATTTTAGGTACTTTTGAGGAGAAATCTGGAAAAGGAGGCATTTTGGACGTTTTTGGAGCATTAAAGTGAAGAAAACGGCAAAGTCTCAAAAATCGGCTCAAAGTCACCTTTGACGGCGTCACATCTTACCCCAGACGGCGTCATGCATTGGCAAGAAAAGTTGGACGTGAAATTTACTCATGACGGGCCAGTGAAAATAGCATATGAATTCTGACGGCGTCACGCTTTAACTTGATCGAGGGCGTCACGGCTTAAATCATAAGGGGACGGCGTCACGTTATAGGTTCGACGGCGTCAAGCCTTGATAAGCCAGAATGGATTTTTGAAGAGCTAAAGAGGGACGGCGTCAAGATGGTCATCCGGGAACCCTAAAAGCGGCGAGGTGACGGCGTCACACTCCATAAGGTGACGCCGTCAGATGTCAAAGTCTATATATAGTTTTCTAATTTTTTGTCATTAAGAGAGCTTAGTGTGTGGAATTTTGGGATAAAACCCTAAGACGATTTTAGCTACTTTTTCAGGGCTTTTTGCCTTGAGATCTTCCATATTTCATTGAAAGATAAGTTATCAATTAATCATTCAATATGTCTATGTGTTGTTTGATTCTATCTTATTCTTGTCTTTTGTTTAACATGTTAGGCTAATTTTATCTTGTGTTTGCTTAGATCTAATGAAACCCAGCTATTGATTATTGGTTATTAGTGTGTTGTTAGTTGTATTGGATGATTGTTTAATCTATGTTAGGCTTAAGAAAACTGGCTAACTTCCTATTCGGTAACTTGCTTGAACGTCTTAAGAAACATGAACCAAATGCGTACTAAAGGTTTTTATGGTTGTATTTAATGCACAAGCGAATTCTAGTGATCCCATGTTAGGAGCTTCCTAGCCGGCTCGACATAGGAGTGAAGTAGGAGCTTGTAGAGTTTGGGGAAGTAAGTACGCCACCCCACGAATGGTATTAAGGAATACACCCGTCATCCACGCGACTAATACACACTAATTAACCGGTAAAAGATAGTTAGGGAGTAAGGAAATCTAAGTAAAACACATTTCTCTACACATAAGTTTCTCACCACATTTTCATTTCAGTTATTTTATTTTATTTGCATTCGTAGTAATTTGGGTTAGTTGACTAGCAACTAATTCCGCCCACTCCTTCAAAACCGAGATTTTACTTGCTTTCATAAAATATAAAAACATAAAAAAGAATCTTCCTCAACCCTTAGACCTAATTAGAGTAGCCTTTCACACCTAACGAACACTATTCCCTGTGGAGAACGATCAATCCCCCGTACTTACCACTACACTATACTACATCAGTCAGGTACACTGCCTGGTGGGGTTGTAAGCCTCTTGAGATCCCTCGAGAGGTAAAACCTGTTGTAAGGTTGCAAAACCCACGCATCAGTGTGAATTGTATCTAAACGGATCTGTGATCGAGTGATTATGAACGGGTAACCAGAAAAAAAAAGATTGGATTTTTGCTTTTCGAAACTGATAAAGTACTTAATTATAAGCACTTTTTATAAAAGACAATATTTTTGAAAACTTAGAATAAGCACAGAAAAAAGTAGAATAAGGTGGCCGCTTATAAAAGACTTGATTGAATTTTTTTATTTTATTTTATTTTTTTGGTATTTTTCTTTGAATAAGCACATGGAAATAAGCAATATGAGAAACTAAAAGACTTTTTGAAAACCAATAATAAGCTCAGAACAGCTTATCTATTTGATCAGTTTGGAAAAAAGTGAAAAACAAGCTAAAAATGGCAAATAAGCTAAAAAGCTATTCTAATAAGCTAGGAACATGGAAATAAGCTAAGATCCAACTAAAAGCTAGAATGCAACTGACAATAAGCCACAAATACCAGAAATAAGCACTACACAAGCCAAAAATTTAGCAAAAAGCCATTAAGGCTGCTGATGTGGCTGAGGGACAGGGCAAAAATGGCTGTTTTCAAGCCATTGAAACGCTATTCAAATAAAATCCTAAAATTCCAAAAAAAATATAAATAGATAGACAAGCTAGCCAACTCTATTCGTGCCAATTTATAGCTTATAACAACTTATATTTAAGAAATGATAAATAAAAGAAAACTGCTGCATATTGGAAAAAAATCAAAAATGCATACTGATCTACTTGACTTGGACTGATTTTTGCAATTTTTGACCCAAGGTTTAAAACACTAAATCACTACTGACTAATGAACTATATTAGGTGCAAAAATACCAAAAACAAGGCTAAAAAGCTCTTGAGCTTATGGGAAGCTTGGGACTGAGGTGGGCTGCATAGCAGACATCAGTTAATTAGGCCCACTTTGAGCTTATAGAAGAGCTTTTAAACATTAAATTATCCTACTTAAAACTCAAGCATATAAATATCTAGTACCAAATAGCATGTAAGTCAGCAACCAAGCAATTTAGAGCTTATTGAGAGCTTGTGAGGAACCTGGGAAAGACAATGCAGACTGCTGTATGGACTGTTCTGTGCAGCAATGGACCAAAGATCTTTTGAGCATAATGAGTGATTACCAAACTTGAAAAGGCACCTTCAATGACATGTTAGAACACAATAATTGCAATAGAAAAGGCTATATGACTTATTAACCAAAATAAGCTATTGAGGTGGCTTATGAACCTTGAAAATCTAGAAAATCAACTGAATACTACAATATTACTTAAATAAGCTTTAAATTCCTAGATGTCAGCTTAAATAAAGTAAATAAAGCTAATCAAAGTTGGGGGAATGGCACATAAACAGTGCTGGCTTATTTTTACCCGTTTTCACACTAATGCCAAACAGTCCTTTGTCAAGGGACTGTTAAGAGGCTTAAGCTTGAAAAGACCTAACTAAGCATGGATTTCTGAAACCAGATGAATTACCTACTCTATTACAACTTAAAAAGCACTAAGCAAACTCGGTTAAGCACTAGAATAAGCAATAAGCAAAGTTGACTTATTTTGACTTTTTGAGTAAAATTGAGATTAGAACTGAATTACTCTATCATAAGCTCACAATAAGCTATATCAAGCTTATATGAACTTATTCAAACGGAAAATAAGCTTTTGCAAACACCAAATAACTTAATTCGAATTACCAGTAGACTTTTAAAATTGAAATTTCATTAACTTCAGAAAATGATACAATACTTGATGGATTAAAGATAAATGAACTTAAACAAACTTGAATTGACAATTAAAACTTAAATTGAAACTGAAATAAGCAATAAGTACTTTCTACACTACGAATGGTCTAAAAGCAGAGACTATTATTTCTTGGTGTCTTCTGGTCTTTATAAAGCTATCCAAAAAGCATCCTTGATCAATTCTGATTAAATCCCACCATTGGATAGGCTTTGATATCATCTCAATCGTTAATTTAGTTTTTTTGGCGCCAAAATGATGATAGTGGGAAAAGCCACTTGACTGGTTATCTTGTGAGGGGTGGGAAGGCATTAATTGGAGCTTGTTTTTAGTGGTAGGTAAAAGGAACAAGGTATGGGGAGAGCAGGTGAGTTAGTAGCCAAGTTGGGGCGGTTTTGCAGGGAAGGGAAGAGTGGTTTTGGAGGGATAAGGTGGATTTGACTTTGGGTTTGACCAGGGTATAATAAAAATGGGTGTTAAGTTTTATTAGTTGTGGGATTGGGCCTGGGAAGGTGTTTGTGATAGTGGGTTATTGATTGGGTGGGTTTGTGTTTGTTTTGGGTATTAGTAAATTACATAAGTGGTCCGTTTGGTATTGTAGATAAATAAGCACAAGGACCAAATATGTAACATTCTGAAAATTAAGGGTGGGTTCTGCCAACTGCTCAAACTTATTACAAGGACTCATCATGCCAAGTTCCAATAGTACAAAGGTTTAAAAAGATAATTTTCCATTTTTTTGAAAACCCGGGTACTTGTTTTGCCAATTTTTAAAGTCAAGGGACCTTTCTTGCCATTTAGTGAAAAGTTTTATCCAGGGACTAATTTTGATAACTTTGATTTCCCAAGGACCCTTGTTGACTTTTATTTGAAATAATTTGACCAGGGACTAATTTTGACAATCTTTGAAAGTTCAGGGACTGAAAATGCAAATTATGCAATTTTTGTTTGTTTTTCATTTGTTTTCAGTACTTTTGCCCCTGAGACTTATAAAAACACAGTCCATTGATATTTTATACATTTTAAGACTTTTTGAAGTGTTTTTGACTGTATTTGAGGTTCAAATGTGAAAGAAATGATGAGTATTTACACACTCATCATTAATCCTTTAGGTAACCGATTTTTACTTAATCCCACAACTCATCAGACAAGAACTGTCATGCGATTAGGCTAAATCGGTTTGAGTGATGACTTGACCTTTAGCTTGATTTTCGCAACTCATCAGACAAGAACTGTCACTAGAATCAAGCTAAGAATCAATCTGTATGGATTCAACATCCTTTAAAAGGTCTTTTGAAAGATTGGCTCGATTTTGGAATTGCTTACACCAATCAAATCACTACTATCAATATAACTAAGGTTGACGATGCTAGGTCTCAGATTAGTCGATGTTGTGTATAAGTCCTATACTAAAACTTAAATGCTACGAAAATAAGATAGTTGTTCAAGAGAATGTACCCGTCATGCTATCGCGGACATGTTGGGTGATAGGATTTCCTAAGAAGTAAGCTCTGCCACGTGCGGGTGGAATCTCAATGGCCTCATCTTGTGGCCCTTCAATTGCTAATGCTAAGTTTAGACGATTGCCTCCTTGGTTAAGATTCCTTTTCAACTTAGGACAGGTATTCCGAAAGTGATCTGGGCTGTTACACTCATAGCATGTCCTCTGGTTGTTCTTCATGTTGCCTACATTCACTGGTGTCCCACACTGACTCGCAAAATGGCCCAACTGGTTGCATTTTGTACACACACGGCATGGCACAGACTTCTGATGATGATAACTGCATTTCGCACACTTAGGATGTGGTCCTTCATACCCTCTCTAACCAGGACTAGTTGCCGCAAAGGTTCTTGCCTTCTTGTTGTCAGCTATCGTGCCCACTTGCTTGTTCGACTCGCTTGTTCCCTTCCTTTTATCACTGTTCCTCAAGCTCCCATTCCTAACCATCTCATTTGTGAGAGTTCCTGCTCTCAGTATCGCACTCTGTATTGTAGACGGCTCAGTTGTTTTCACCATCCCACGAATTTCTGGAACAAGGCCATATATGTACCTCTCGATCCTCTTGGATTCGGGGGTAACCAAGTGAGGAACTAGTTTGGCTAACTCATGAAATCGATCCGTGTAGTCTGCATGACCAGCCCCTACCATAGAGTGATGATAAAGTTCATCCTCCAGCTTCTGCATCTCGTTGTCCGGGCAGTATTCCTCCTTCAGTAATGCCTTAAAATCGTCCCATGTCATACCTACAGCTGCCTCTCTACCCCTAGCTTGAATATGCGTATTCCACCATGTCAATGCCTTTCCTGATAGCCAGCATGCGGAATACTTCACCATTTGATGTGTTGCACAGTTACTAATGTCGATCACCGACTCCATCTTCTCGACCCATCGAGTATACGCCAACGCGCCTCCTACACCATTGAAATCTATTGGTTTGCATGCTGTGAATTCCTTGTATGAGCATCCAGTTCTATTGTTGTTGCTGCCATTACCATTCTGGCCTATACCATTGGTGTGGTTAATTCCGCTTTCGTGGTTTCCCAAGTTACTCATATGATCGCCAACTTGAGTGACAATAGTGGGAAGAAAGTTTTGAAGTTGTCGAGCGATGATGGCTTCAAAATCAGGATGTCCACCGTCGTTGTTATCATTGTTTTCAATGCCGCGACCACCTCCTCTACCTCCACGTCCACCAGTCCTTCCACCTCTTGGGGTTGCGCCTCCTCGGCTAGAGCTACGAGTCACTCTCCTTGGTGCCATGACTTTTCTGCGAGGAAGGACATTTAGTGAACGTCAGAGATGAGGGAAAACCGTTGATTATCCAAAGTCTATACTTAACATCCTCATACCGAATACTACGCCGCCAGTTGTTTCCTAAGTTGTGCCAACACCGATCTACATAAGCATAGTCACAGTCCACGTGGGTCGTGAAGCATTTATAATTATGTTGGCCACCACAATTATAAATGTTTCCTTTCACAGGTGTACATATCACCAGGCACACATATCTCAGTGGTAGACGTTGCTTAAATGGGTATCTAGGGAATGTCACGCTCAGTACAAAGGATTCTCCCTTAGGTGCTAAGGTCACTGGGAAGTCTAGTTTCTAACGGTTTCTCAAGAGTATCCTCGAGAGAATCCCCATCCTCAGGCAAATCATCAAATCTCTACAGCTAAGTAATAACCTTTATTTAACTCGGTCTCATGTCTCATCAAACAAGAACTGTCACAAGATCAAGTTAAATAATCAGTTATTTCCGAGCTCTATATTTCTGATGACTCGACTAGAGTTTGGGACTTCCCCATCGGTACCATAAAATATCTAATAGCGTAGGTCTAGACAAAAAGTTATCAGCAAGCGTACGTGTATGAAAAAAAAATGCAAGGCGATAGGGAGGAGAGTCTAAATGTATGTAGTTATAGTCTAGGCTCTAAAAGCAACCTAGTTCTCTATAACCAATTCTCTGATACCAATCTGTAACACCCCCAAAATATCGCAGCGGAACGATAGTGTCATTGGGATGCTACTTCAGGGCACAAAGTACAAGTTATAGAAAACGACCTCTAAATGAGACGTTTTGAAAAGTTACCATTCGAATAGATAAAAGTCATAGTTTACAAAACAAAAGATCCCAAAGTAGAATAACACATAAGTTTTTAAAGTGTATCGAATGGTAAATGATAAAAGCGAAAGTCTCCAAAAGCATGCCCTAAGACTCTCTGCTCCATGCACCTGCTATCGCCTTACTAACCTGAGATAAACATGCTAAAAAGTGTCAACACAAAGGTTGGTGAGTTCATAGAGTTCATGTTAAAACAGTTGAAAAAGCCTTTAAAAAGAATGTTTCCACAGCAAAGGCCTTGCAAATCCACTCAGTTACAGATCCCGCCCATACAAGACTTGCAACCTGTGTGTTTACAACCCACTGCTAAAGTATAGCATGATTACAACATATGTGTATACGATATATGCACGCTTAATGTAATGTATAATGGCCTACTGAACCTCACGACAAGAATAAGCAAGCATGCTTCATAGCTGGATTATATTCACCCAAGGCCATGAATCGTAGGCAAAGGGTGGGGGTGTCAACCCGATAGTACTATCAATACCTCTCCGTCGGCTCCATCCAGGAGTTAAACAGTGGTGAAAGAATATAGCGTATAGAATAGTTTTCACATTAAGTCATATATCGCAATAAAACTACACATCATATTTAAGTGTATAAAAGTATAGCATAGCATATGAGTAAAATCGTCTTGAGTAATAACAAATAGTTTAAGCATGTATCTCCCCCAAAGAGTTTTAAAACAAGTATTAAAGAGTAAAGTGGGGCTATGACTCACCTGATATAATGATACAACAATGCGATGAATATGTGATGAACGGGACAACAAGGCGCGAACACTAGCCGCAACCTATCATGAATGAATATGTTCTACTTAGATGGTGTAGTGAATGTTCATGCATATGTAACCTATACCACTCGTACTTTGAAAATAATAGTTATCGTTGATATGTAATATCTTCCAAAACTTGATAAAAATGTGTTCAACTTGTTACGTCAAAACTAGTCGTGTAATAATGTGTATAAAACGTTTGTGTTAGTCTCGGCGTTTTGAAAACCTTGGTATGTCTTATAATAGTCGCGTTAATAAACCTTTGATCGTACGTGTTCCAACGGGTAAGAGATACGGCACTCCCTGGTTATTACTTGAAAAATATAGTTTTTAGTACGTAAATATATTCCCATTAAAAGCTGTCAAAAATTAGTAGCATTTATCGAAGTTTAAACGCGTGTATCTTGTTCGTTATTAGCTTGTTTTCGACGTTCTTTATATCCGTGGCTTCGTATTAACATATACTAACACATTTCAGTAGCTCGGTTCATCTAGGTCGCGTTAAACGCCTCAGTTTGCCCGTCGAAAATCGTCCAACAGCACGCTATTTTCAGAAAAATTAGTTTTCGTCGTTAAACTTTGAAAAATCATATCTCCTTCGTTATAAGCTCGTTTTTATCCCCGTTTTCGGCCATAGTTTCGTCTCGGAATATATTTTCTAAATCTTTGGTCAAAAATTACCCAAAACCCACTGAGTTTGCCACGTTTTCAAAATAAGGACAGGAGGTTTTTATACTTGTCAAAACTTGGTTTTTCTAGTTACTAACTTGTCCAAATCCATTCAATCAACAACCAAATCACTCTAAATCCTACCATACACCTTCTTAGGGTGTCATGGGTTCCTAAACATCATCATCCAAGTTAATCTACTAAGGATCTAAATATATAACACATCTAGGGCTCAAAAGTGGTAAAAAAGTATAAATGGAGTGGTAAAGGCTAACATATGCATATAGATCTTGTATAAAAATTATATGAACATTGTAAGAACTTGATAAAATTATGAAAATGAGTTTGTCAAACTTACTTGAAAGATTAGTGAGTTTATGGAGATGAAAACCTATAAAACCTTGGGTTTTTATTTCAAAACCTTAGAAAGGAGTACTAATGGAGCTTGTTTATGACTAGATCTTCAAAAATTTATGGTTATTGCTTCTTGATGATCCTAGGCCGAGCACACAAAGGGGAAGGAGAAGGAGAGAAACTTTTCTTGAATACTTGAACTAGTATGAAAATGTATGTGTAAAAATGAGGTATAACTTTAAGTAGTAGACAAATTATAGGTAAGTAATTAATGGGGTTGTTAAATTGCAACTTGGGGTGGCTAGGGGGGCTTGGACGGCATGAAAGAAGGGGGGAAGGGGGGGGCCTCTTTGGTGGTGATTTGTGATGATTAGTGTGTATTATTATGTAATTTAATTAGTTTTAGGTGTAACCGGGTACCGTGTTTACTAGAAATAAAATTTAACGGAGTTAACCGGGACTTAATAAAGTCATAAAAATTGTAAGAATATGTTGGGTACAAATATTGAGTGTTTGGACAATTATTGTTTAGTTTTTACGAAAACCGTCGTAATTAAATAAAACGTACGATATAAATTAAATAAATTCTCAAAATACCGGGTAAATGAATTTTACAATTTTCTTGATGTTGAAATGAGTGTAAAAATATATCGGGACCATTGTGGGGATTGTCGGACGTGTTAGTCACATTTATTGATCGCGCGTTAACGTTTTAATTAAATTTAATTATACGTAAAACGTCAAATGTAATAAAAATGTTAATTTAATAAACCTACGAGTGGAATAGTATGAAAATGTCATTATGATGATATGTAGACTATTCCTAGTCCGTATGCAGTGTCCCTACTAATGATGCATGAATTTCGCAGCTAAACCCAACCGGTTACGCGAATACGAATACCCGTAAACCACGTTTACGATGAAATGAATGATGAACATGAATAATGATTTCCCTCCGGGAATGAATAGTATCACATGAATAGTAAAATTTCCGAACGCTTCTCGAAGTCTCAAACTGACTCCGAAAACGATGAATAGTGAAATGATGAATAGTGATCGGTGAATAGTAAATGATGAATAGTAACTAATGAATAGTGAATTGTCGAGGTTCGGAAAATGACCTAAAATTACGGGTTGTGACAATCCCACATGAAGTCGTGAATGAAGTCATGAATAGTGATGTTTCACAAGATCGATACGAGATTCCTCTTCGTCCAACAAATATTCATCAACCATCAGAAAGATTGCTTCAAAGAAGTCAAATTTGTTCGGAACTTACACATCAAAGTTTAAACGGTACAAATGAGTATAATTTGTATTACTTTAACACGCGTACAAAATATGCATTTCTTGACTTTATTTTTCCTTCAATTCAAATATAGGCAGTCGAACCGAACGTGGTATACTATTACCACTATTTGATGAAGTTATGAATCAATCAATGTTGTCTTCCATCACTCAAGACGTTCTACAACAAGATCTGTATGCTTTTGTTTATGATGGTATCCCTTCAGAACATCGCGTGTTGCCAGCTTGTAGTGCGTGTATTCATTGTGGAGCAAAAAGTTTCAAATTTGAATTTCCTAGCTTTTGCTGTATGGGTGGGAAAACAAAGTTGGCACCGCACAACATTCCTAAAGAGTTGTATAATCTTTTCACATCACAAACCGATTTAGGTAAGCGATTTAGAGATAACATACGTGCATACAACACAAACTTTTGTTTTGCATCGATGGGTGTTACCTTAGATCAAAAATATGCTACCATGTCATTCGGAGTATATACTTTTCGCGCGAATGGGGGAATTTATCACAGAATCGATCAATTAGTTCCGAGGGATGGAAATCCTAGGTATCTACAATTGTATTTCTATGATTCTGAGTCAGAGTTGAATCACAGGCTCAAGTGGGATAATCTAGACAGAAACGTAGTTGAGATATTGACACGTGTTCTTGCTACAAATCCATACGTTAGAACATTTCGAAGTCTTGGTCAGCTTGGCCCACTAGACAAATATAGAGTCACTTTAAATGCACCAGTGGAACTTGATCAGAGGGTGTACAATAGGCCTACCACATCCGAGGTTGGAATATGAGAACTCAATCTTCTAATTTTATATACCTTACTTGCAACAACATTTTTTAATATATATGTCGGTGTAGGTTGCTGGTATATGGGTAGAAGGTAATGACAATATCACCGCGTATAAAAGAAGTATTGTGGTGTATGGGAGGTCTCAACGCAGTGAAAATATTCAACCTTCCTATGCGTGTTACGATCCAATGTCTTATGTTCTATTTTTTCCAAACGGTGAACCTGGGTGGCATCCAAAAATTCCAAGGGATGAGGTGCCAATCGATGAAATTACTAATGAAGACGAAAACATAGATCATGATTTAGAAGGTATGCATTTTCTAAAAAATTAACATTGTGTTGCTTTATATACATTAGGTATGCATTTTCTAAATATTTAACACTATGCAGAGTCTAACTCAAGCCCCGGTAGGAAGACTGTGACAATGCGGGAATACTATTGTTACAAGTTTCAGATTCGTGCAACACCGAATTTGATCCTTTTTGGAGGGAAGTTGCTACAACAGTTCGTTGTAGATGTCTACATAAAGATTGAGACATCACGTTTGGCTTATTGTGAAAAAAACCAAAGCAAGATAAGAGCCAATTTGTACCAAGGTATCGTGGATTGTGTTAGCGCCGGCGAGGTTCAACCAAGCAGAGTTGGGCAACGAGTTGTGTTGCCTGCATCTTTCATTGGAGGGCCACGTGACATGCGAAGACAGTTTCTGGATGCCATGACGTTAGTTCAAGATGACGAAAAACCAGATATATTCCTTACTATGACATGCAATCCATCATGGCCTGAAATCCTTGAACATTTAGAACCCGGCCAAAAAGCATATGATCGACCTGATGTTGTTGCAAGAGTCTTTCATGCTAACTTAGAAGATCTCAAGTATCAACTTTTCAAGAAACACATAATCGGTGTTGTCAAGGCATATGTGTATGTCATTGAATTTCAAAAGCGTGGTTTACCACATGCACATTTCCTTCTTATAATGAGACCGAAGACAAAATGAGCAATCCAGACCATTATGACAAAATGGTGTGTGCTGAAATCCCGAACCCGATAAAGTATCCGAAAATGCATGAAATGGTTGTGAAACATATGATGCACGGTCCTTGCGGTAATATTAACACCACAAGTCCTTGTATGCAAGGTGCTCCAAAACAATGTCGTTGGAGATATCCTAGACAGTTCAACGAAAAAACAGCACAAGGAGATGATTCATATCCGTTATATCGTAGAAGAAATAATGGTATTAAGGTGAACGTCCGACAAAGCACACTTGACAATAGATGGGTGGTCCCATATAACCCTAAACTGTTGATGATATACAATTGTCATATAAATGTAGAGGTGTGCTCGAGTATAAAGTCTGTTAAATATGCTTTCAAATATGTTTACAAGGGCCATGATAAACAAGTTGTACACATTGATACAGACGGAGAACAAGTCATTAACGAGATAAAGAAATACCAGGATGCACGTTATGTATCACCCCCCGAAGCCATGTGGAGAATTTATGGTTTTCCTTTGTCTCAAATCTATCCGCATGTCATGTCGTTGCAACTTCATCTCCCGAATAAACAATTGGTCAGGTTCAGTGAAAATGATATAATTACTGACATCGTTGACAAAGAGAGAGATAAGAGATCAATGTTAACGGCGTTTTTTTGAGTTGAATAAAGTTGATGCAGTTGCAAGGAGATATCTGTATAGAGATTTTCCTCAGTATTTTACATGGAATTGGAGTACACGTCGTTGGAATCATCGAAAAAAAGGTGCAATGAGAGGGAGATTGGTTTCCGCGAATCCTGCTGAAGGGGAACGATTCTATCTTCGTGTTTTACTGTCACATGTAAGAGGGCCTACGGGTTGGGAATATCTTTACACGGTAAATGGCGTATTATACCCGACATTTCGAAAGGCCGCTCTTGAAAGAGGATTGATAGAGAATGATGATAGTTTATCTCATTGTTTACAAGAGGCCTCTATATTTCAATTTCCAATTGCTCTTCGAAGGCTTTTTGCAACTTTACTGATTTTCTGCGAGCCGGGAGATGTTCGAAAGTAATGGGATGACCATTATGAATTCTTTTCTGAAGATTATAAGCGATGTTGTGAAAATCTTGAGCGGTTCAAAATATGGTACTTAGGGATATCTCTGTATTTCTTCAATCTATGGGTAAGAGTCTTAATGATTTTGATCTTCCTAGCATAACCGCAACTAGCAATTTAGAATCGGCCGGGTATCGTGAGGTTGAAGAAGAGTACAACATAGTTGTTGATGAAGAACACCTACAAGCTCGAGATTCTCTCAATCCAGATCAAAAATCAGCGTACGATGTCATCATGAGGCACGTGGACGATGATTGTCCTGGCGTGTTTTTCATTGATGGTCCAGGCGGAACCGGAAAAACTTTTTTGTACAAAGCTTTGTTGGCCCAAGTTCGTAACCGTGGTCTTATTGCACTTGCCACAGCTTCTTCCGGTGCCGCGGCAAATAACATGGTAGGAGGGAGAACAGCTCACTCGCGATTCAAGATTCCCATCAATCTGAATAATAACTCTGTATGTAACATTAGAAAACAAAGTGGCCTTGCACATTTACTTTGTCTCGCAAAAGTAATCATTTGGGATGAAGCATCAATGGCTAAAAGGCAAGCTGTGGAGGCGGTAGATCGAACAATGCAAGACATTACGGGAGTCAGGCTTCCATTTGGGGGAAAAATTATGGTTTTGGGTGGTGACTTTAGACAAGTGTTGCCGGTTGTTAGAAAAGGAACCCGAGCGCAAATTGTAGATTCATGTTTACGGATGTCACCTCTTTGGCCAAGAATAATAAAGATGCAGTTAACTATCAACATGAGAGCACGTACAGATCCTTGGTTTTCAGACTTTCTGTTAAGAGTCGGTGACGGTGTTGAAAAAGCTATTGATGGAAGTTATATACGTATACCTGATGACATGGTCATTCCGTATATTGACAGTGGTAACTCTAAAGATGCTTTGATCGATGCCGTATTTGACTCCTTGGAAACCAATGCACATTCTTCTGACTACATTATTTCTAGAGCGATCTTATCAACTAAAAATGAAATTGTTGACGAGATTAATGATCAGTTGATTAAAAGATTTCAAGGGGATGAGAAAATTTATTATAGTTTTGATGAAGCAGAAGATGATAAGAACAACTTCTATCCGACGGAATTCTTAAACTTGCTCAATGTCAGTGGCTTGCCTCCTCATTATTTGCGATTGAAGATTGGATGCCCGATAATTCTCTTATGAAATCTTGATCCATCAAATGGCTTATGTAATGGCACAAGACTAATATGCAAAGGTTTTGAAACAAACGTCATCGATGCTGAAATAGCCGTTGGTCAACATGCAGGAAAACGTGTGTTTTTGCCAAGAATTCCTCTATGTCTGTCGGAAGAAGACATGTTCCCATTTAAACTGAAGAGAAAACAGTTTCCTGTCAGACTAAGCTTTGCAATGACAATCAATAAAGCTCAAGGCCAAACAATTCCAAATGTGGGTGTTTACTTACCTGAATCTGTATTCTCTCACGGCCAACTTTACGTTGCGTTGTCTAGGGGGATATCACGTAGAAATACAAAGGTATTAGTGAAGCCTGACCAAAAATTCAACCAAGAATGGAGTATACACCTCGAATGTGGTGTATCAAGAAGTTTTACATGATTAATCCTGATCATTATGAAATTTGTTATAAAAATTTAGGTGTGTTGTTGAACAGTTGACAATATGGATATGAAAAAATTTTATATTTGAAACTTTATAGAGTTGTTGATCAATGTTATTATAACCTTTTGTTGGATGAATCTTTATTAAATACAACGCTCGAATATATATTATTATTATTATTTTTTTAAAATTTGACCACTCCCAACTTAAAAAAACCGACACTATAAAAAAAATAATCAACCATGCCATTAAGAAACTTGAAAACTTAAATTATTACCGGAAAATGTTTCCCCAAAAAACCCTACAAACATCTTTTAAAAAAAATGATTCGCCCTAAAAATTTGGTCGAATCTAGAAACCGCCGCCATTACGCGCGAAAAACTCTGGGCAAATTAAAAATACAACCCGAATATATTATTTTTAAATTTTTCCCAATTGACTACTGCAGCTAAAAACGATGCTATCGAAAAATAATGCAATCATGCTATAGGAAAAACCCTTTGCAACTTAACCTAAATTTTACCGAAAAATGTTTTCCTTACGAAACCCAAAAGAATCGGGTTAAAAAAAAAGATTCGCCCGTCGAAAAATTTTTCGAATCCAAAAAAAACCCATGCCCCTTAGCGCGGGAACTCAGCTAGAAATATACAAAATATAAATATAATATATATAATATATAAAAAAATGTATAATATTATATTATATATTATATATATAATAGTATATATATATATATATATGTAAAATATATATATATATATATATTATATATATTATTAATATATAAATATATATATATATATATGTATAAATAGTATGTTATATATATGATATAAATATATATGTATATATATATATACTATATGTATAAATATAATATGTATGGATATATATATATGTAGTATAGTATATATAATATATAATAAATAAATATATATAATAAATATATAAGTATAATATATATATATATATAATATATATATAAGATGTATAATTATAAGAATATAAATAACCCAAAAGGTACACGGACCTTGAGAAGGGGTTCTCCGCCAAATACCATTTATATATAATATAATATATTATATATATATATATATATAATAGTATATATATATAAAAGATATATATTGAAATTATATATATAAAAATAATAAATATATATGATGCAGGGGTGGAGCTACTTGGAGCCCAGGAGGTAGCGGTCGCTACCCCCTGAACTTTTACCCGGTAGTGGAATTTTTAGGCCATTTTTGGGCGATTTTTGCCATTTTTTGGCGATCCCGCTACCCTGAAAGACAAATTTTCCGCCCTAAAAAAAACCCCCTCCTAAACCAAATTTTCCGTATTTCGCCTACCCCTGATCCTCGCTCCTAGCTCACCACAGTATATATGTATATATAGAAAAATATTATATTGTAACTAATATATATATATATATAGTATATATACTTTATATATAATAATAATATGTATGTATGTAATAAAAATATAACTTTATTATATAATATATATATATAAAGTAATAAATAAGTGATAACTTTCCTTCGAGAACCATTTTATTATGGCGATGAACTGAGCGAACCACCAAAAACAACATGCTACATCTTTCAATAATTGTATTTTTTGGCACATAAGTTCCAAAAAACAACATATAATGTTTTTTTTTTAAAAACATAGTTGATTCTAAAGAATTTGATAAGAAATTGGAAATACAACATTTTTTCTTTGAAGGTGTGCATGTATTTTCATATAAGTGCGTAGCAAACGACAATAATGCGGCCATTGAGAACGGTTTTTTGTGAAAAAAGATGTATGATTTTCAAGATGAAATTTTGAAGAACATAGGTGATACCTTACGATTATTGATGAGTTTTGCATGTATTTTTATTTTATTTTAAAAGGCGTGCATGTAAAGTTTTTTGTGGTCTCATCAGTCACGCAGATAAAAGGTTCTCGTAAGAAAGTCCCCCTGTATATATATATATATATATATATATAATATAATACACATATATAATTTATAATTAATATAATATATATATATAATAAATATATATATAAACCATACATATAAATATATATACATACATATATATAATATAATACATACATATATATTATATATATATAACACATAAAATATAAGAAAATCTATAAATATAAATATATATATATATATACTATATATATACATACATATATATATAAATATATATATATAAAAATATATATATATAACCGCAATATATACTATACACAAATATATAATATATACACATATAATATATATATATATAATATTAAAATACATATAATAATATATATAACATACTTATATATATCATTATATATATATATATATATATAAATAAGTAATATATATATTATAAGTAAATATATATATAAATATATAACACACATATATAATAGACACATATATAAAATAAAACATAAATATATATATAATATAAAAACTATAACATATATATAAATATGTATAGTATATATGTATATATATAGAATCATGTATATATAAATATAATGTAATGTATATATATATAGATATATGTATATATAAAATATATAAATATAAATATATATATGCTTCAATGAAAGGTAGCCAGCAACAATACCAATGAGGCAGGATCGACTCATTACCTTTCTTAGGTCTCATAGAGACTTCCCTTTTAGAAAGAGAATTGATATGTATAAATATATATCTGTATATATATATATATATATTATATATATATATATATATGTCTATATTTATATATATATATGATATATATAAATATATATATATATAGTATACGATATATAATATCTATATAAATACATATAATATATATAAAGCATATATGATATATATATATACATATATATATACAAATATATATACATATATACATATAAATATATATATATATAAATAAATATATTATTATATATTTAACATAAATATATTATACTATATATAAACATATATATTATTTAAATATATACATATATATTTTATATATATAGATATATAATTTAATATATATACATATAAATATATATATATACATATATCAATATATATACATATATATATATATATATATCATATAATGAATATCTATATATATATATTAAATATATATATATATATATATATATATGTATATATATATATATGTTATATAATATATATAGTAAGATATATGTTATATATATATTAAAAAAAAATGATAGTATAGATACATACATATATATACGTCTATACATATATATAATATATACATATATATATATTATACAAATTCTATACATAATATAATTATACAATAATGAGAATAATATAAATAATATATATAAAATATAACCTATATACTATACATACCTATATATATATATATAATGATATACATATATATATATATCTATATTATTTTGATCTTTCTCTTGACTAATTTGATTACTCATCTTATGATTAGGTTTGTTTAGGAGCATAAAAAGATAATACAGTTTGGTAGGAAGGTGATTTTTTGTTGGTCATGATGAAACTTGATATGTTGTACTGTTTGTTTCCTAAGATCGATATATTATGCTGGTTAGTCCGCGTATTTTTTATACTCCATCTGTATATATGTTAGAGTCTGAATTGGTTATAGAGCGGTGGATGGGGTTTGTAAGCCTTTGAGAGTTATATGGGTTTGAATTTTGTTGAAGGCAAATTAAGTAGTCTAGCTTCGGAGATAGTTATGTGGTTGTATGGTTTTTGCCCGTGTTTTTAGCTTTAAGTCTGATTAAATTATTGATTTAGCAACTGTGATTATCTTTTTTCAGAACACTATAATAAAAAATTATAGGGTGTATGTCATGAATTAACCAGGTTTGTAGGTAGGTGTATTTGTTGGTATTGATGAAAAATACCTCAATTTTAGTTTATAGATGCTATTATCCGGTCTTACGGGCGCTATTTGCGGTTGAAAACTAAAATGTAGTCCTAAGGTCGAACAAAGTTTCCGTGCTTATGCATGGTATTTTTTGCTGTGATTTAGCTTAAAGGTTCCCTGATTAAATTGACTGTTTATCTTGTGAATACACGTTTATTAGGAAGGGGGACTGTTAAAATAGTTTAGATAGCTGTTTTAGGTAATCAACTCATCCATAATTTTATAAACAATTTTCAAAGTGCGAGCGTTGGAAACCTTTTGCTTTTGTCCTCTGCAATCGAGCAAAGTGTTGTATCAATCGCGGTGGTGATCGCCGATTAATGAGAATCTTTGGGGGGAACGGATCAAGCGTAAAGATCCGTGCATCCTTGAACCAGTAAATGGTCCGGTTTACTAACCCTGTAGAGTTGGGCTCAATATATCGGAGTCGGCGCCTCATATATATCTATCCTGCTTGTTGATTAAGCCACGGCGGATGAGAATTTACTCCCGATACAGGCTTGCACAACATCGGTTAAATTTAAAAGGAAATTTATTATCGGAAGGCCCTTAAAACCATACGTGGTTACGCAAATACTACCGATATTTCCCCACCTGATATGATCGTTGCTTAAATTTAAATGTTAGTACCGAGCCCCGAACTGAGCCTGGTTTTTCATTGCACAAACCAGCCATTTGATCAATTTTTTTCCTCATGCACAAACAGGTGTGCCTATTTTTTAAGTGTAAAAGAATGCGCGGAAGTCCAATTTTTTTAATGCTGTTGAAAAAGGGTCACACGTGTATAACTCTGGATTGAAGGTGGTGTCTTTATCCCTCAATAACCAATTGAGTCAGAACTTTGATAGTCTTTTGATCTCCCTCAAGTAGTTTAAGCATTCTGTCATTGATCATGCCACAAGCTCGGAGTTGGTGCGAGAATGGCCCTTTTTTGAAAAAAAGGGCGATTAAAAAAGGGTTTCCCGAGTAAATCCCGGGTAAGTTTCATCTATTATCGTACCAACTGATCTTCGGGAATCCCGGAAACAAGATATCCCTCTTTAAATTCCCACCTTTGCTTCTCCATTGTTTTTTACCCTCCTACTGTTCCATTTCCAATTTAAAATCCAGTTCTTGCAAAGCCCTTTTATTTCTTTTACTCGGAAAATTTTTTGAGCTTGTTCCGAGCCTCAAGTTAATAGTCATCGAGTACTGTACAATGGGGGCCCCAAAAATAACGAAAGTTTTATTGCTGCATGTACAACATGTGTCCCCCAACCGTCCGTGATGACCGGGAGATTTGACGAAAGTCAACCTTTTGAACAAAAACTACCTTCCTCCAAATACTTCTTCTGACGGATTGATGGGTGTGTCCTACAAAAATTCTCTTAGTGTCCTAAACAATGCTTTGAACAATGTCCTAGTGTCATTGGAGCTTCATTCCAATGATAAATTTGCACCCCCCCCTTATCAATTCGGCCACTCACAATCTGCTGGGATATTACACATGGAATCATCGACTACGTTGATGGTGAATTGCAAATCGAGAAAAGGCCTTTTCTTCCCCCCCTTCCCCAAAAAAAGTGCGGCTAAAACCACCGATGCGACATTTAATACTAAAATTCCCTTTTGATCTAATTGCTGCGGATAATGTCTTGAAAAAATAAGTTTTAACCCCTGCCCCCATATCCTATACGAAAACATACCCCCTGTTTGACCATTAACAGCGTCCAAAAATTTAAAATATTATAAAAAACTTCTCTCTCGTCTGTTATATGTAACCAAATAGCTTGATGTGTTGTTCGCAGTAATTCGTCCCGGGGGTGTATTTTAACTCGTCCGCTATCACCTGTTATAATTTGCCAAAAGAACATTTCGTTGGGAAAAGGGATGTTTTTTGGGGATGTTCCGTAAACTTTTATTGTTTCAGAGAAGCATGTGCTCGATAAATGTAAGGCATATGTTTCTTTTCTTTGTTCTCCGAAAGTCCCAAATCTGCAAAATCAAAATATATGTTTTTATTTAAGTCTAACAAAGCATTTACATAAAATCAAGATTACAACCCTTTTCTGTAACGCTTTTTTTTGCAACAGTGTGGAATATTTAATGTAAACTTTGTTGAACACAATGAATATATTGTAAAATTTTTATACCCTTTGCAAAATAAGTTGCTATTTTATATTTTTTTTATATTTAAAATTTCGCACCTGGATCATTCCGTTTTATTTTGTATATTTTTATTAAAATTTAAAATGTCGCACCTGGGGGGGGGGGGGGGTTTATTCCGTTTTATTTGTTCTGCATGTAGTACATCGGTAGCCATTACTTCCCACGTCTTTTCCCTAAACATATTCTGGTCTAGACATGCAATCCGTCATAAATTAGTATGACATAAAACTTCCGTAGGTAGTTTCCAGATCCCCATAGGCTGGCTTCTAACAACCCTCGATATATTCTTTATCATCTTGCAGTAAACCGCGTGCCTGGCAAGCCTCTTTTTATGTATTGTATGTAACACCCTCGAATTTTTTAAAGTCGATCCAATCTTGTGCGCCTGGAACTTTGTTAATTAAGACTCGTAAATAGAACAGCTCCCCAGTTGATGGCGACACGTGATGTACACGTCCAATGGACGTACCTTTTTGCCTTTCTACCCAAACCCTCTCTTCTTGCTTCCATACATAGTACTGTGGAAATTCATGGTAAAGCAATCTCCTCGCTTCTACATCCGTCTTGTTTGTTTGCATCCATTGGACAAATTTCGTGTCATTTACGGATGTTTTATCCAACGTACAGTCAATGCTTTCTGACGCATCAAATATAACTGATTGTTCGCCTTCTAAATGAAATGGCAAGCGCTCAACGGGAGGGAATCTGTAATGGATGTCAAATTTGTAAATCCTCCATGCCGCTTCACATGCTGAAAGGTATCGACAATCGTAATAATCTTTGATTTCATCTATCTCATGGTCTTCCACAGCCGCCGTCGCCCTGTCTGGACCTTTGTTTATATATTTGAAGAGATATTTTATGGAACCCATCTGGTTGCACCATTCCACGTTAATATGCGATTGGTAACGTCTAAGCAACCCTGGATTGTAAGGCACCACGTATCCGTTGTGTAACTCTGCCCCACTCTTTGTTACAGAACAACCATCGTTCCTCCTTTTGTAAAGTGCGTAACCACTATCATCTATGACTGTTGCATCGTTAAATTCTTTAGGGAATTTCTTTGTGCATTTGTTTTTTACCGTACACGGGCAAGTTGGACGCTGAGGGCCACACGGGCCATGCATCATATGATCAGTAACGATCTCGTACAACTCGGGATCGTCATTTTTTTCGGTATTTCTGCTGAAATAAAGCGATCAATTTGTCTTGTTGTCTTGATTTTATCACTTTCTTCCAGGAAAATCAGTATATGGGCATGTGGTAAGCCTCTTTTTTGGAACTCAACAGTATAAACAGCTACAGTAAGGTGATATGTTAACTACAGTATATAATCAATAATGGTTGATGCAACTAATATAGATGTGATTATGATACCTGCTTTCAAATGTCCAAAATATGCCGGTCTTTAAAATCTTTCATTAGGCTGTCTAGCTTTTGTTTAAAGACTCTGGTTATCACATCAGGTCTGTCTTCAGACTTCAAGCCCTTATTTGCGACAAAACGTGCAATTTCCGGCCAATTTGGATTGCACGTAAATGTGATAAAAAGGTCAGGATATCCATAAACCTTGCATATTGTCATGGCATCTAAATAATTTTGCATCATATATCTTGGGCTTCCGGTAAATGACGATGGTAATATAACCTTTTTCCCTCGTAACGTGACCCCAGAATCTTCTTGTTCTGCCAATTGTGCAAGCTTAGAATATGTTTCACTTCTCAAATCCTTTTGTTGATTTTTAACATACGACATCCTTTCAGATTCCACCATAGTGTATGCGTCAACAATAAATTGTTGGCACAGCCTCCTTGCATTGAGTATCATCGAGAAAACACCTGTCCTTTCTTGGAGTCGATACGCAAAATACTCTCTCATTGTTACTCGTGTTTTCTTGTTTGTTGGTGTATGATCAGTAATACCTACATGGTATATATCTGTCCAGTAACCATCTTCTGCATATGGGAACAACAATGGGTATTGTAACGCCAAATATGACGGGTGCAATTCACTAATTCTTTTAAGACCTCCCTCATGTAAGTGTAAAATAATGTCTCTTTTATTAGTTTTTGCGTCAAAATATCCCACTATTAGACCTCCAATTTCATCAGCTGTAGGTAGGTTGTAATTTCTACCATCTCGCCCTCTTGTACCGATAAGGCGCATTCTGTATTTGTTTTCGTCATTTCTCCTGACCAACCGTTCTCCAGCCATTCTGAACTGACCAACTAATGGGTTGATGGTATCCAGCATGTCGCGTAAATCAACAGTCAATTGGTGGTCTACGATATAGTTGCTTGATGTTGACGTGCCGTCGATAGTGCTATGTAAAATGAATATAATTATATTAATATCCTGTTGTTTATGTGATGAATGCATTATCAATTAAGGGTGTCATGACTGACATTATTAATTGTATTTTGTATTTCATTCTTTGAGTCGTAAATATATAGCTGCGCAAAAACAGGAGTCTTATCTCCCTCTGGCAACAAACTTCCCATTCTGTGGTAATTTTCCCCATGTATCCTGTAACAATATGCTCCATACCCTTGGTTAACAGATGTGTCCTGCTTTGCACCCATGGATGTGAATGCAAACATCGAATTGTATCGCCTAATGTTATCAACGAAATCCTTGTTTTTTGTATGTTCACCATTCATAAGTTGTCTCAACAATTCAGGTGGATTCTTAACTTCGTTTCCTAATTTTACCTTGCCTCTTAAACAGCATATAGAGTATGACTATGCGCTTGTAGATGTCGATCCCACCATAGCCTCAGCATGCCATAATAGTGCGTCGCATGATTGACATGTGAAAATAGGATCCCCGTGGTCAAAATAATCTGTAAACAAACAATGAATTAACTGATTTTTCAAAAAAATACAATGGTATTTTTTGCTGGAATCAAATGTTGTTTTTACAGGGATTTGTCTAATGGATGTACCATTGGATATGCCTTTAAATGGATTTTTTTTCGTTCTTCGTGATTGTTTGCCAAGGCTGTATTATTTAAACCCTCACGTCTTGGTATTTTTTGTGTAGTTGTTTTTACTTTGTCCTGTAGCCTTTGTGACTTGCGTTTTGAAATGTGTATACCAGACTGAATAGTTCCAGGATAGGTGGCCTCTTTAGGTATCGCTGCAACAAATGTGAATGAATAAAAAAGATAGTGAGAAAAATATTTCTTAATTATTTGATGAGGGAATGATAACTTTATTACGTGTTTTGGCTGGGTCTTTGAATGGTCGTCCCCTTGGTCTCTTTGTTGGTGTTGGATATTCACAATTTGTTTGTTGGTTGATTCCTTTGGGTGTTGTTTTGGTTTGAGAAGGCGTGCGAGTTGGACGTATGCTGAAATCACTTGTATCTGTCGTAAATTGGAAGTGAATTATTACATTCAAAAAATTGTCATTCTAAACAAATATAGCGTGTAAACATCATGTTGGGTAGATTCAACTAATTGAATTACCTGCTTGGATTGGGTATATCAGTGGTCGGCCTATGCGCCCAGGTGTTGTTGTTTTGTTTTGAGAGGGTGTGCGAGTTGGCCGTATGCTTAAATGTGTGGTATGATTGAAATTGCACTAATATAAGTAAACAATTATAATTGTAAGCAAACATATGTTGTAAATATCATGTTGGGTAGTTTTAATAATTGAATTACCTGTTTGTATTGGGTATATCGTTGGGCGGCCTATGCTTTCAGATGCTGTTGTTTTGGTTTGAGAGGGCGTGCGAGTTGGCCGTATACTGAAATCATTGGTGTCTGCCGTAAATTGAATTTGCACTAATATAGTTAAACAATCGTAATCATAAGCAAAGATAGGTTGTAAATATCAGGTTTAGTAGTTTCAGCTAATTGAATCACCTTTTTGGATTGGATACACTGGTGTTCGACCTATGTGTGTGCCTATTTCTTGCCGGCTTTGTTTCTTTCTTCCTTTAGGTTGAATTGCAAAATCATTTGATATAGTTGTCATGTTACTAATACAACAACTCTATTGTAAACCTGTGTTTGCTGTATATCATACTAAATGGTTGTAGAAAAATGTTGTATATGTGTAATTTGTATAAAACTTGTATATTCTATAATGAATATATTTTAAAATTGATCAAAATTTGGTATACCATAATTATCTATTACTATATAATAGCATATATGATAACAAAATATAAACTTATTTGTTAATAATATTTTATTTATTCGTTTTAAATATAATTTTATGTCCGGGAAATGATTTGTGCATATCATATATCTATAATATAAGATAATTACCAAAGTTTGAATGTATTGTGTATATCATATATCTACAGTATAAGATAATTACCAAAGTTTGAATGTATTTAGATATAATTGAGTCTTTAAACATACGAACGTATAATGAAAGATAAACATCATTTGGACAAATTAATCACACGTCTAAATTATCTTGGTAACGATTTTTTAGGATATACGCGTGTTGGTAACGATTTTTTAGGATATACTCGTGTTTCCACTATGTTTTTTTTATTATTATTATTATTTTTTTAATTCGTGATAGAATTTAAGCCACAATTGCGATAAGATCTTTTTTCCCCAATTGCGATAGTGGCGTTTTTAAGAATTGCGAAAAGTAACCATTGTTTAGAATTGCGATAAACCTTTAATATTATATAGTTATAAAAATTAAAAACGCGTAACAATGAATACTAAAATAAACAATCCAACGATTCGGATAACATCATGAATCTTAAATCAAATGAAACGCTAAGAAATACACAAACTGTTTTCAATATCTTTGTAAACCGCAACAATTTTTTGTTGTGTTTCTGCTATCGTTGCATTCCGAGCATCAATCTTTTCCTGTCGTTCCCTTATGATTTCTTGATCTCTCCTGTTTTGTTCTTCAAGAAGCCTTATACGTCCGTTGTAAAGATCAATCAATCTCTCTCAGTCCCGTGATCGCTTGAATGGGATGTATCCCAGATATCCTGTGATATGTTGAAGATTTTGTATTCGTCTGGAATTGGAGGAATAGAGTTGTTTTTAGGTCGTTTATTGTTCTTCGATGCAGGATTTGAAGATGATGATGCCATTGAAATTCTAAACTAAAAAATCGTTTATAATGGTGAGAAAACAATGAAAGTTTTTTGTTATGCCTTTGTATTTATAGACTATTAAAAGTTACAATGTTTACATTGGAAAGTCACAATTACATTGGAAAGTCACAACATTAAATTGGAGAGTTGATTTGTTTCCAAAGTAATAGTTCCTATAAATTTGTTCATGTATAGGTATTAAGGATGAGTTTAAACCTTTTCAAAAAAATTATGCATATACCTTTTAAATTCAAAAATTAAAAAACGTTTTTTATGTTTTAAATTAAAAAATTAAAAAACGTTTTTTCATGTAAATTGTATCATATTTATTATTCATGTTATATTTCGTAGGTAACAAATATCTTAAATACTTAAATAAATAAATGTAATATTTTACACATCAATTGTATTTTTGTGTAACGTTTCAACAATTTAAAAAATAAAATATACAAATATTTAAGACATATATGTGTTAGTCAAGACTTAGTTTCGACAATTTGATTTTAATGAGCAATTGATGTATATATTGTTAGTTAATACCGTTCTACATGTGATTACCACTATCATGCTCTATTAGTATTGCTCCCTATACTTGTTACTGATATATCGATGTTTTTAGTACTGTTCGACTTTTGCATTGCTTGTGTGTACAATAAGTTAGTTTTGCTGCCTTTGGATATTACACTGCCAAGCTCATAAAAACCCCATGGATGCTATCAGAATTCTACAAATATCGAATGAAAAAAAAATAAAAAATAAAAAACTGAGTAAAACTATCGTATATGAAAGAAACTACAAACAATTATAGTTATCCACTTGTTTCATAATATCGTGTATCCTCTCCTGATATTCCAATATTTTTTTCCTCCGTTGACCAATAGCCTCTGCACATTCCAGTATTGTTTGTTCGTCGTTTACGATTTTTTCTCTCCATCTCTGTTATTAGGCGCCTAAGCTGAGCAATAGATCGTATTGGTAGAAAATACCTCACAGCTACTTGCGATTGTCTTGAATCCGATGAGCATTCTTTTGGTGGGGAAACACTACTTGCACGTTTGGTAGGCGATTTTGATGAGAGAAAAAACTCACGACCCATTGTTTTTTTTTTTTTTTTTTTTTTTTTGTATTGAACGAAAGTATAACAGGATTGTAGATGTTTAATGGCCTTTGATATCGAATCATCATTTATAGACGGTGAAAAGTTGTATAATTTATATTGAATATATCTTAAATCTAGAGAATATTCGGTATACCATATTGATCTAATACTATATGATAGCATTTATAGATATATTTTGATTTAAATATATGCTTATATTTAGGAATGATTTGATTCTATAATGTATTTAAAATATAAGATAATTACCGAGGTTTGGTTATATTTAGATGGGATTTAGTCTTTAAATATAAGAATACGACTCAAAAGATAACTATCAACTGGGAAATCGTTCTCAATGGCACAATTCCAGATTTTAGATGAGCTGATGAATCTCTGTGGCTCGTCCAAATTGCATGATTGCATGCGTGTGTGGTTTGTACAACATGCATGTGAAGAGGCGACCTGTGCAAAATTGATCCACGCTTGTTGCGAGCATCTCAAGAGGGTAATAGCGAAGAACCGGGTGATGATAGTTGACATGGAAACATTAGGACCTCATGGTGTCGCACTGGACTCGCTTGATGCTTTGAAGAAAACTCAACAGAGGCATTGGGTATTGCTTGAATTGTTGGGAGAATTGTGTGTTCAAACCAAAGATGATGTTCGTTAAGAAGAAGCTAACGCAATGAAGATGAATGACTTTAATTAAGTTGTTTTATTAGTTTTTTCCCATACAATGTTTGATTATTCCACTTGCTTAATTTATTTGCTGAACAATTTAAACTAAGTGGACCAACCACATCAATAAATTATTTTAGTAACTACCTGTAACGTTATTTTTGTCTCCTTTTTTTTTGCTGGTATCTTTACATCAATGCTTCCACACATATCCACAATCACAGTTAATAGTTATGGTAATACGAATACTCAATAAAATTTAAAAACGTAGCTTTATTATTCGAATAACCAAAACAACAATCCAACTAACATCATAGATCTTAGAGTAAATAAAATGCTAAGAAATAAAAAGAATGTTTTCAATATCTTTGTAAACCTCAACAATTTTCTGTTGTGTTTCTGCTATTGTTGTATTCCGAGCATCGTATAATCTTATTGTATTAACAGTAACATTGATTCACAATCATGAGTTAATTGAATTTTTTTAGTCAAAGTGATAAAGGAAATCAATTATCCAAGATTCAAAAGAGCCAAGACACATTTTTATATCAAAAAAGTTTCGTGGATCAATCAGCCAAAAACGATTGAAATCATAAAACACCAAAAATAACTAACTTATTATTTAAACTGAAAGTAAATAAACTCGTGAACAACGATTACTAATAAGATCGTGTACTTTCAATCTTCATCGCTGAAGAAGTTTAAATCCACCAAATAGCTACCAGTTACCTCATGACCCATATCGCGTAATTCGTTAATCATACCTTCTGCTTTTAAGACCTTCGATTGAACACCGTTAAGGACTTGTAGAGACTCTTGAGGATCTCCAACATTTAGTTTCAGCCAATCGAGGAGAATAGATTCGGGTAACTCATCTATTAAATCAAAAGTACATGGACTAATAAGCCTATTATGGGAACATAATTTTTTTGATAAAATATTAAAAAAACTTTACATCAAACTACAGAACAAACACAAAAGTACTACAAAGATATGGTGCATTTGAATCTAAAAAGCATTCGATGTAACACAAAATTTCCAATGTACTAAATTACCTTTATTACTTTGAGAAGGTCCACCTTCATCAAAAACTGATGCAAGAAATCTCAATGCATCGTCCACCTTAGTATTTGGCTCTTTATTGTGTCGCTCATGCACTCCATCTTCCATTTTTGGTTGTGCCACACCCTTTTTTTCCAGGAATGGTCTGATCTTCGCCCTTTGAATCAGTATGAGGCTTTGAATCAGTGTGAGGCAGGCGTGGGCTTGCATCTTGACAGGTTTTAGGGTTTGATGATTCCATGAGATAAATATATGTTGATCGACATTATTGTTTTACCCATTATATAGTTTTTAATTGATTCGAAATAGTTATTATTGGCCATTTTTTTATTATTATTTTTTTGGCCAGAATTTGTAATATATCTATTAAAATAGATATACGGTTTTTATTAACTGATACATAAATAGCTACGCTTTTATTTCCAATTCCTACATACATGTAGTATAAATATACTGTTACACAATGAGATTATGTAAACCTTGTTTAAAAAAAAATAAAAATAAATAAAAAAAAAAAAAAAAAAAAAAATCACTCCACATACTAACAAATCTTAAAAATCGTAACAAATGTTCATAATAAAAAGGTGTTACTTATCAAATAACAATAGTTTTAGAAAAAATAAATTAAAAAACCAAAAAAACAAAAGCTATGGGAGATCTTGTCATGTTCCATCAAATTTCATCTTCGCTATCATCATCCCCAGCTGTTTCATAATCAGTAGAGCCATCGTTAATAAAGCTGTGTATATCATCATCATTAGAATCATAACTGACACTATACGTGTTTGAATTGACCTCCCATACTTCTTTGTCGACGTTGCTAATGTTAAAATTTTCACCGTGCACTTTTCCGTCAATATCAGGCATCTCATCCCACATGTCATTTTCAACCATGTTAGATTTGTCGATAATCTCTCTATCATAAGCCTCATGATCTTCGTCATACGCCTCATCAATATACATATATTTTGAATCCCCTACGAAAATGCCAAATGTAAAATTATGTAAGTAAAATGTAACTTTTAATCTAAAACATACCCAACAATTTACAAATAAAATATAATTATACAATAATTTTTTCAACAAACAACCTGTCGAAGAGTCTTCAATGATAAGTTCGTCAGGGATAATATATTTAGGTTTATAATCTTCTATAGGATAGAAGGGTTCATCAAGATCATTTATATTAACCCACACACCTTCTTCAGATACGCTGTTGTTGGTCTCATGTTCATCTTCCGTATCTTCATCATAGAGCATACACCTTTGTCGGTTCAATGCTATAGAATATTGTGTTGTTTTTGAACACGTAAACGTATTTTGTTCTTCATCACCAGCCATAGTATTCACACCTGTTGTTTGTGACTTTTTATCATCAGATGAAGTTAGATCTACAACTTTTTGTGTTTGTGCTTTTTCATCGTCTGATGAGATCAGATCAACAACTATGTTGTTGACTAACTTGATGTCTCTAGCCAGTCTACGGCGTTTGTGTATAACTGTGAGAGGCTTTTCATCGTCTGATGAGATCAGATCAACAATTATGTTGTTGACTAACTTGCCGTCTCTAGCCAGTCTACGGTGTTTGTGTATAACTGGGAGAGCCTGCAGTTATTGCAAAGGTAGTTAGTTTTTCTGATTGATAAGTATTACATAATATGCATTACAACCATTTATTATACCTCATCATTGTCATCCCCTTTTTTTGCCTTTTCATCGTCTGCTGAACTATCACCATAGATTCTGTTGCTGGCCAAACTGCTTTCCTTAGTCGGTCTACACTGTTTATGTGTGTAACTGAAGAGACTGCAAGTATGAGAAGGCTATTTAGTTTTTCCCAATGATTAATTTGACCTAACAAAATATTACATAAATTTAATAAAAATACCTCCTTATCAGATTGACACTCATAATAATCAAACTTGCATATGTTTTCACCGGTTTCGGATTTCGCCTTTAACAATCTTCGACTGTTGTGTGTCAAACAAACAACCTAAAAAGTGCATAAAAATTTAAGTATTAACAAATATTTTATGTTTAATATGATGCAAAAATAGCATGTAATTAAAATTCTACATAATACCTCATCATCAGTATCATGCAAATCAACATTATCGTTAAATATTTTGCATACATATGGATTTTTTTTTTTTTTTTTTATTCCATCTTGGAATAGTTGGATAACCACTGACACCAGCAGCATAAATCTGCACATATTATGTTAATAATTAATTTTGCATATCCAACACAAATAAATGTCAATAATAATAAACACGTTAATGTTATAATACCTCGTCGTCCGATGGAACAACCTGCAAGTATTAAAAAGGTAATTAGATTTCCTGATTAATGAATGTGTCATAATACGAATTTATGTGAGAAGACAGTCTATGATAATCATATGCTAATTCACATCATCCTATACTCTACTTGGATGTCACTATTTTTTTTTTTTAGTACTTCAAATGGATGGTGCTGTTCATCATCTGGTGATATAGCTTCTACGTACAAAGGTAATGTTGTTAAAGATAATTGCTAACTAATTAGATTTCAAGTTGAGAAGGAAATACTCAGACATGTTATTAAGCATATCCATTCATTGTCTGATATATGAACAATTGATACATCCTTCTTGAACAAATCAGCATGTCCGGTATGTAATTATGCTAAATATGATCAGTTATTTTGTTCCACATATAATTTAAATAAAAAGATTAGTTAGTTATTATACATCTTCATCGTCCGAGATAACAATGGTTGGTATATCCTTGTTCAGCGAAACATTGGTTTGAGATGGAGGATTATGTCCTGTTTTCGGATTACCCTGCTAAAAGTTTATTGATTAAAGTGATTAAGCTTATATGATAATCAATAAAACATCTTTAACGTAAGAATATATACCTTGTTTGATTGTCTGTCCGACATTGCTTGTATTTTTCTATGTCAACTATTGAAGATATATGTTCAACAGGTTAATATGTGACTTTATTTATAGACTTTGAAGATGACCATATAATGGAAACTGATTAATTAACTATTATAGTTTTATTATGGATAAAGATTAAGTTTAGATTTTAAACATATTTTTAGACTTTATATGTTGTATATTATGCTGTTATAGATAAAGATTACACTTAGATTTTAAACATATTTTTAGACTTTATATGCTATATATTATGCTTCAAATATAAATTAAAAAAATTCAATATTTCTCTCTTATTTTTTTTCCTTTATCGTGTTTAATCTACTTATACGTATAATTTCATTTTTATCTATTAATAATTACAATTCGGTTGATGTTTGGAATGGATATATGTGTACCATACGTATTTTAATAAATAATTATATTGTTAATTGTGTTTATGATGTATATATCTAAGATTGTACACATTGAAACATAAAATTTTCACTTCACTAAAAGGTTTAAACAAAACACAAAATAATTTATATCATAACAATTTAATAGCTACTACATACTAAATAAAGTTAAAAAAAATTAAATATCTTCTGACAAAAATGACTAATGCATTTCATCATAAGAATAAATCTCCATGTCTTCATCTTCATCACTTGATTGGGTCAAAGGAACATCAACGTTTTTGTTTTTGTTTTTGTTTCCTGATCTCCTAAAAGATTTAACACCTTTCAAGAGCTGTTTGTATTTTTTCCTCTGTTCCTTCTTTCTAGCCTCTTCATCTTTCTTTTGATCCCCCTTTTTTTTTTATGGTTGTTCTCTTGGAAATCATCCAATCATATATGGACTTTAAACTTTCCTCTACCTCATCATCAGAACTATCTTGTTCTCCATCTGCATGGATGTTCGCAATTATTTTTTTACCATACACATAATTTTTTAGAGTATAGTGTCAGGAAAATAAGTAACTGCTATCGTACCTCTGTTTTCACGCAGTTCATTAGCTCCGCCTGCCTCATGGTTATTCAACCTGCTATAAACATGTTGTTCATAATCGTTTTTTTTGTAAAACAAATGACATTTTAAAACAGATTAGTTATAAAATTAGCAGCTTTACCTTGATTTCTTCGCAATGGTTGTTTCGTCTTCGTCATCAGTCCTTACTCTCTTGACGTTGGAAGACATCTTCAGATTCTTGAAAGTGGAAGATATGTGCTAAGAACAATAGATGTTTTTGATAATGTTAATGGAAGTTACAATGGTGTAAGATTAAGAGGTATTTGACCCCAAAAATTAAGTTGAAATTTATTATGAGACATACATATCGTTTAAAAAAATAGTGTGGTATATTTTTGTAAATTATTAGTATAAATGTTAAGGTTATACGTAGTCTTAGTTTCTTTTTTTAACATTGAAACACTCTTTTTTTAAAACCTTATCAGTATTAACAATATTTTCAAGAGTCTCACTTGTTAATTACATGTAATGTGGAAAATTATTCGTTTATAATAATAACTATAAATAAAAATTAAAAGTTCAAATAACCAAAACATTCAATATCCTAAAACTATTGGAAATGGTATGTATCGCTTTTTAAAAAGCAAGTTTATTCATGTAAATTGAAAATATAAGAGCAAAACTTAGTAGGAATAACCATAAACACACAATAACATGTGAACTGTAGATAAATTGTTCAAAAATTATTTAAAAAAATGTAAATGAACATCAATCATCTTCTTGCTTTTCTTGCTCATTAGGGTCATTGGCTGGTGATCCATCATCCAACGTTGCAGGGACACCATTACTGTGGCATGTCATGTCTTTGTATGCATCATCAAATAGAATTAGAGTATCGTCCGTGACATCACCGCACTTTGCTGGATTATCATCTACTGTGTCTACAGATGGAATTATAGTCTCACTTGTTGGTTCCTGATACATTTTGTCATAAGAAATAAAAGTTTATATTGTATTGTTGGTTAAATTTTAGCGGTGTTAACTGACATTCAAAAATACAATGCACACTACCTCAGTCGTATCATCAGATTGTGATTCTGATTCATCATCTGAGCACACAGAGTCATACTCTAAACCTTGGTCTTCCTCGTCGTCGTCCTATTTTAATTTATGCATAACGATTAGTATATACTTGTGTGTAAACATGCACCATTACTAAATATATTAAAATAACTAATAAATCAAACCTGTTCTCCTATGAACCCATTTTTGAAATAGTTGATTGTATCAACATCTTCAGTCACCTTTTCCGTTCGATATATATATAACTATTATTGTTCTGGTTAAATTCAGAAAAAAAAAAAAAAAAAAAAAACTTTGAAAAGATACTTCCTTCCAATAATTTGATCAATTACATCTGGAAAGTACTCTTCTGTGTCCATGCCTTCTCGCTCCATGATCTCCCATGATGTTGCACGTGTCATCTTATGCAAACTCTTGTCAAAAATCACGACTTGTGCTGTACCACTATGATCAAATATTCGCACAATGATTTTGAACCTACAAATACACAAATTTATCATTAAATGTAAACTATTCAAACATCTTGCATTATTTATTCTACGTTCAAGGACATATTCAAACAATTTTATATAAAGGTTGTTTTACATACCTAGGCACAACTGCATACGTTTCTCCATGTTTCTTACAATACCACAATTGTTTCTTATTCTTTGTGACTGAACTGCCTTTCGAAACAATCGGTGTTACTCTAGTACTGCACGTTTTGCAACCCGTGTAAACCCATCCATTCTCGTATTGTATACTATGAACCGTTGCATAAACTACAAAATGTGATTCCTGTATTCAAATAAAAAACCATATATAAACATTACTAATGCGATCTTAATTAGTAATTCAATGAAATTTATCTTACATCTACAGTAACAAATTTTATCTTACCGGTTCAATAGTTCGAATGGTTCCAACAACTCTCTTTACACAACCGTGCATGAACTCCGCAGGTGTAACAACACGACTGTCAATTGAATAATCTCCAATTTTGAATTCGCCCGCATTGTACCCCTCTTGATCTTCATACATGTGTCGTGTATAAATAAGTTTCCTAATAAATTTACCGCGTACTGGATCAACAAACTAAAATACATATGCCACAACATCAATGTAATTACCTTTTCCGGAAAGCCAACAATTGTGGCACATCCCTGTTTATAAATATTCTGGTGCCAAACAAAGCATTATGTATTGACGGCTTGTCTGTGTTGCACAACAAAGGAGGACAATTTAAAAAGCTATTAATATGAATTAAATATTTTACTTTTGTGTCCAAATTTTTAATACACACGTGTAAAACTTACTATCCCAGTATTTCACTTTTCCCAACATCAAGAGGATGTCTATATGACCAAGCTCATCACGCTTGTTGTCATAGTCATTCCACATTAAAGCCCAACTATCCCAAAACGTACAATCAAGTCTTAAAGACCTGCACAACACAGTATACGATCAATATATGATTACATTTGCATACTATTCTATATACATTATTTTAATTAATCGAGAGTGTGTAAAATATAGTTACTTGGCGTCTTCAACAACAATTGTCCTGCGTAACTTATGACCACCAGCACTGTTCACGGTCACTATTTTCCCGATAGCTACGATTGTACCAACAATATCTGGGGAAAAAAATTGTTATAAAAGTTTACAAATAAAATTTTCAATAATGTCAAATGCTATTTTTACTGTTTATACAAACACATACCAACACAATCATGTTCGTGGTATTCATTTTCTGTATCCAGAATACTCGAGAATGGCTCATTAACGAACCCAACAAAGTTGTCATCAATGTGATCAATCTGGGTAACCTCGGTTCCTTTATAAAAAGAAATTTTCCACTTGTTTGGTAACAAAGGCAACCTCCCAGCATTCTCAGCTACCCCAAAATTAGAGATTATGTAACATTGACCCTCTTGTAAAAGAGGCTCAAATTTAAACATAAACTCCTTCTTGATGTAAATTTGAATACGGTTCAACTGTTTGTACAATCCAAATATCAATGATATATACTGAATATACACGAATATAAATATTTAATAACTTAATGGAAGTTACCTCCTCATCCTGGGAAAAAACACAATCTAAACTGTAAGGATCATGTTCTTCGTTAAGTTTGTGTGAATGCCATACGGATATACACCTTCCTTTGATGGCCATATTTACATTCATCGGACTGACATCTTTAATGAGAGTCATATTTCGCTCTCTCATTACTAAACATGAAAATCAAAAACAAATTATTTTTTTTACTATATTAAAATTACAATTTATAATTGAACAACCATTTTAAATAAACCTGTTGTAGAACTTTTAACAGTAGACATACTCCTCCCATTGTTTTTTCTTGGATGAGAATTGCCTCCTACAAATACATAAAGATATCATCACCATGTAATTTATATAAACCAAATAATTCAAAATGGTAGATATTCATAATGTTAATACAAATGCTTCAGAGATTTCTTGTTCATACGTGAGGGTGCAGCCGAAGATGCTGCTCGGTGTCTCAAATCATTTTGTTGATGTCTAATGTATGCTAATCCTTTAGATTCAAAACTTGATATTGTTTTCCCTAGCAACAATCACAAAATAAATTGTTGTATAACATGCATTAATAAAAGATCGGGGTCTTAAAACAAATATTTATACCTGACTGAGACTCAAAGTTGGAAGCTGACCGATTAACAGCTCTTCTTTTCAACCGTTTATCAGATACTGTTATTTAATGAATACAGATTAAACACGATTTAAACTACACAGACATGGATAATCAATATATTATAACCACACTTTATACATAAAAACAAATAATCCAGAAACATGTTACCTTCATGGAGTGCCTGTGACCCAGAAGATGATGAGCTGTTTCCAAAACTTCTCTTTGCTGGTGGCGTAGACACTGAAATAAGCAACAACATAATAATCAAGAATATATAAACACAACGTATTATTTTTCCAGTTAATGCGTAATTCAAGATACTACCTTTAGATCGAGCAACAACATTAGAAATAGCTATCCCAGATCTCCCACCAGGTGTATCACTTTCAAACATGGAATTTTCGAACACAGATGATGAAGTTTGTTGGACCAAACCTCTATTTGCTGATGATTTAGAATTTATAAATTAAGTAACACAGTATAAACACCAAAATAAGATTGTTATTATATGAAAAGTTATTCAAAATATATATTTACTGTTGATTTAGAAGTTATAAATTAAGTAACATAGTATAAACACCATGTATAATAATACTCCAAAAAACACTGGTGAGGCTAGTACCTGCTGGTTCTGTAACAACATCAGAAATATTGTGTCCAGATTTTATGCCTGATATCTCACATTCAAATATAGTATGATCATTATATTAACATTAATGCACAATATATGTAAAACTATATAACAATGCTATACCGATTCAGAAGTTATAAGATAAAAAACACATTGTAAAAAACACGTATAGTTCATGTAACCAAAACATTAAGCAAGTTAATACCCGTTGGTTGCATAACACCGTCTGAATCATGGTTGCCAGTTCGTCTGCCTGGTGTATCGGAATCATGTTATGGAGGATTACCTGATACAGAATCATATAGTTATATGGTAAAACAAACCAAACTAATGTACGATGCATGTAAACATATAAAACAACAACATACCTTGTGAAGAAGTTTTAGAATTTTTCTTCTGCATGGTACTACTCTTGTTTGCTTTAACAGCTAGAATCAATTAAAAAACGAATGTAGATTGAAACATTAGATTCATTATACAACAACACCATTAAGAATATAACAACACTACAAATAAATTGCTTATTAAAAAACGATTATGTCATAAACCATTAGATTAATTACACAACAATATCATTAAGAATATAACGACCCAACGAATCAATTACGCGCTAAAACTATACCTTCTGAAGGGGCATTCGTGTTTTTCTTCCCTGACCCTCGTGCGAGCCTTGCAGAGTGCCTTTGACGATGCATAATGCAATTTATTTTTATGAATAAAGGTATCCGCCTTTTTTTTTTACTTGAGAAAAATCGTTCTATATTGATAAGTATATATAGTGTCAGATTAGGTCGATGCTATTAACAAAATATATATATATATATATATATATATATAATATAATATATATATTATATATATATATATATATATATATATATATATATATAATTATCTTAAATATAGGAACTAAAGATTTATGCAAAATACATTCTATACTTATCTTCCAAATTATATCTTCCATAAACTAAACATATATGTTTAAATAACCGATATATATTTTAAATTTTGTATGATATATCTCAAAACTCCATAAAATTCTTAAAAAATCCGGTATATATTCTAAATTTTGAATACTATATATATTGTAAAATAAATATATCTTCTTAAAAAAGCCGGTATATTCTCTAAATTTTGAATACTATATATTCTACAAAATAAACATATCTTTTAAAAATACGGAATAGACATTGAAAAAGAAGATTGTATATAATTTTTTGGATGATATAACTCAAAAAATAATTCGGTCCAATGGTAATGTTAACATACATGTAAACCTTAGAATCAACCCAAGTTCGAATCCACCAATGTACAATTTTTATAGAAATTTCGAATTTTATTAACATTTCGAATTTTATTAACATTAAAACACTGCTTAGGTGGAATTAAGGGCTGCTGACTGGGCAATCCAGCCTGCTTATTCATCAATCAGGCTGCCTACTGGGCAATACAGCATTTGATGACGTCATACGCATCTTGTTATATATAATATGTAGATATATATATATATATATATATATATATATATAGATCGAGGATCACGTGCGGATTTTTATTTTTCGTGCGGATGAATCTAGACCGCCCATTTCCAGATCTGATCTTTACTTTTCTAAAAAAGTCAAGATCTGACGCTAACATCGCGGTACCAATTTACCATTAAAACGATTTTTTTAATTTTTTTTCTTTTAAGGGATCCTTACTATTGTTGTCTTCTTTACTTTTTTTATTTTTTCAGGTTTTTCTGAGCACTTTTTTTGTTTTTGATTATGAGTTCTACCATGATATTAACGATATTATGAGTGCTACCATGATATTAACGATATTTACTTAAAAAGATACTTTGATATTAGTAAAAAACTTAATATCACTGCGTTTTTTATTATGATATTAAGAAAAGTTACGTTGATATTTAAAAACTTTAACTTTGATATTAAGAAAGCATGATAATTACGGTGATATTAACAATTTTATTTAAAAAAAAAGTTATTGTGATTATAATACTAACAATAATATTATAAGACATACAATGATATTAAGTTTTTGTACATGTAAAACAAACAGTGATATAAAAAAAGAAACGGTGATATTAGTAAAAAACTTAATATCATCATTCGTAAAAAAGTGATATTAGTAAAAAAAAAATGATATTATTTGATATCAAGATCTGATCTTGACTTTGTCAAGATCAGATCTTGACTTTTGTAAAAACAAGTCAAAATTAGACGCTAATATCACAATACCTTTAACGATGAAAACGATTTTTTTTTTTTTTTTTCAGCGATTCTTAATTATTTGTTGTCCTCTTTATTTTTTTAATTTTTTCAGATTTTTTTGAATTTTTTTTAGAAAAAAAGCTAATATGATATTAACGATTTTAAAAAAAAAGATGAGATATTTACGATATTGCCACCCCGCCTTTTTCAGATGGTTGACTAGATGGAGGGCTGAGATTCGTCCGTACCATCCGCACTAAAATCCAAAAATGTACCAAAAATGTCCGTACCATCCGCACTATATATATATATATATATATATATATATATATATATATATATATATATATATATATATATATATATATATATATATATATATATATAAAGAAGATTTCAAATTTGAGAATACAAATTGCATACGATAAGATTAGTGTTGGTTAGACTAGGATTGTATCCTGAAATTGCCATTAAATAGTTTTAGATGCATATGTTTAATTAAAATAATTAGATTCTTTTATGATTGCACTTTGTTATATATATACTTTGTGTATGACATTTAATTATGTCAATGTGAATCAATGGTTTTGACGGATAAACTTCAATTTATTTCTCGGTTGCCAAAGCTATGAATTTCAAACTTAAAAACAATTCATGCAACCTTGAAATGTGTTTCACTCAAATCTGCTTTCAAATGGTTTTGAGACAACTCGAAACTGTCTTAACTAAGAATATCTCATCTTCGAGGTGGTTATTAGGGCTAGTTGTCATGTAACAATTGATAATGTATCCCTTTAGCTACGCAACGTAATAGAGTATTCAAGGTTTTGATACGTTTAGGGAACTCTCTCTCTTATGCTACAAAAGCTCTTTTGAGACGACTTGTATTTTACTTAACCTAAAACTTCTCATCTTCAAGATAGTTATTAGGAATAGTTATAACCTAAAAACTGATAATGGACTCCTTTAACTTGGAAACGTAATAGAGAGTTCAAAGTTTTGTCACTTTTCAAGGAATCTCACGCTCATGCAATAAATGATCTTAGGAAATGTTTTTCTAAACAAATTATCTAGTATACACTAGTTACTTAAGTTTGAAACAAAAGTTGATACTTTTTCCCAAAACTTCAAAAAGGTTAGATGAACGTATATTTTAAAGCATGAGCAATGTAAAACAACGTTCAATCTAAACCTAAACATCTTTTGAAAAAGTATCACAACAAACAAACTTTTGGTAAGGAAAAACAAAAACAGACAGAGAGAATTAAATCGCATGTGAAAAGAAAGAGCATGCGCTTATGCTATAAAAGCAAGAAATCATAAGAAATGAAAAAGAAAATAAATATGCTCGAAAAAGAAATGCTAGAGCATACAAAAACAGACAGAGTGAAATAAATAAATTTGAACTTATCCATATACTTATAATTTTCATATCATTTCAGAATCACATTCACAAAATGTCTCAAGAACAACCACAAGAAGCTCAACAAGAAGTTCCAGAGGTTCAGGTCCCACAGCCACAACTGACACCTGACCAAATCCTTCCATCTGATCAATACATCAGATACGGTGAAAACAACTTCCTGTTTAATCCATTCAACTTCAATTGTTGGTCATCCAATCATAGTTGAAATACTCAAAAATCATCCAATCTTCCCCGCCCTCAATAAAACAACCAATGAAATCTCTCAAATTTACGTACAACAATTCCGGAATACTATACATGTTGTAAAAGACTCAAAACCTACAGCTCTGGAAGTCACAGTGGACAGATACACAACTAAACTCACTATCGATTCACTACTAAATGTCCTGGACTTACCTACTGCTACATCTAATGATAGAAAAGGGTTTGAGGTCTTACCAGATGCAACACAGATTGTTACCTTCTTCAAGGAACTGGGCTTTGAAACTGATGCTGTGAAGATCAAGAACACATCAGACTTTAAGAGAAAGCATCTACCCGGACTCTGGGCAACCATGTTTTCAATCCTAAATCGATGCCTCCCCGATAAAGAAGCAGGGATTGATGCCGGGAGATTCTGAATTTATCAGATCTTCTTGGTGTTGTTAATCAATGCCATTTCGACTATGCTTCTCTATTATGGATTGAGCTAGTTGAATTAGTTCAGAACAAAAACAGGACCAAGACGAAGAAGAAGGGCCCCTACGTTCCTTTTGTAAGATTCATCAAACTTCTTACTCAAGATATGATGAAATCTAACAAGCTGTCAGCAAGGCCTACCGAGGTTCAAATTAATGACCAGGTAACGAGAAACCTGCAACCAACCAAATATGCAACGACCAAACAACCAATGGATATCCCACAAGAGTTTCTCAACCTTGTTGACAAGGAATCTGAAGCTTATAAGAAATATATAGGTAGACTTAGCGTTTCTATGGAAAGCTCGAAACCAACCGGACCTACCCCTGAAACGCATAGGAACTTAGAATCTAGAGCCCAAATAGATCTAGAAACGGGGAGTAAGAAATGAACAATCGAACAAGGGGGTAAAAGGCTGAAGAGAATTCAAAGACTCTCTGACATTCAAGAGTCTGGAGACACAAGGGTTGAAGAAGGTCAAATGGAAGGTGCTGGAGCCGACACTCATGATACAGAAACAAATGTGTCTGATCATCACAAAGATGACGACCAGCTTTTCGAGAATGATGGAGATGAGGCAGGAACAACCCATAGGTCGGAAGGTAGTAAGGAGACTAGGTTAGAATCTGAAACCAGTAGTGTCATTAAATCTATGGAGATAAATCAGCTCCTAAACTTAGGTACTCCTGAGCGAACAAATCATGCGTCATTCATTGACACAACGACAATTTTGCCTTCGGATACTCTTCGTAAGTCCGAACCGTTACCATTTCCCATGGCTGTTCCACCACCTCAACCAACAACTACAGCAGCAGCAACAACAACAACAACAACTCCAACAACAGCAGCAATGATCCAGGATTTACCGACCAGGTTTTAAATTTATAAATTGCTCGTCTACCTAAGGTCTACCTAATGCACTATAGGGCAGTGTACCAGGTCGTGTATGGTATAGCAAACGGTAAAGCCGAGGTTGTCCCAAGATCTATGAGTGCGGATAATATCTAAGTCTAGTGTCACTGGTTTTAAAGGGGTTTTGTAATTGATTAATTAAACTAATGAAATGAAATAAACAAGACAATAATAAAATAACGAAGAGAAATCAGTTGGGAGAGAAGTGTCAACCTAATTACTACTCTTGTTATTCATAGGACTAGTTTTCTATTAAATGCATCCTATCGTTTCATCTGAGGATTAAAGTCGATAGACTCAGATGGTCAAATCGTCTATCCTATCTTCCACCTTGCCCTATTCTGTAACCTAATGATTACAAGAGTTCGCAGGCAATACAAGATGCAAGAATCTTTAAGTGCCTCTACTAACTAAGACTTGTCTAATGGGATCCGGCCGGTCGGAACTTAGATCCCCCCTAATTCCTTAAGCAAATCAGTTTGATAGGTGGTCGTTCGTTGAAATTCCCACACGAATAGTGATAGTCCTATGGTCAATTCTTATCACTAAACACACCCTCATCCGCTATGGGTCCTATGGTCAATTCTCCAAGCTTCAATGGAACTATCAAACCTTAATGATACCAAAACAAGGGTGTCCTAAGACATGCTAAGAAAGTATGCAAATAAAACGATACAAATACGAGAAAACTAAATCATAATCATAACAATTTCATAAAAAGGCTAACACCAAAAGTGTTTAGCCAAACATACAGAAAATTAAACCAACAATGATGAATAAATCATGAATTGAATTAGACATAATGTGTGTTACAATTTACTTGATGTAGATCTAATAATGATGATGATTGCATGTGAATTCTCCCTTGGAAAGTGGTTGATTGCTGCTGGAAAATACTCTGAGATGGTGCCCTAATCGCCCCTTAAAAAGGGAGGAAAATAGATCATGAATAGTGCAGAATTCGGCCTCTATTTATAGGGTTCGAACCAACTACGGCGTAGCTAATGGTTAAACTATGTTGTAGCCTTTGTAATACGTTGCTACGCTGTAGCTTGATGATCTGCTACGGGCGTAGAACTCTCGTACACCCATCTTCGGCGTAGCCAAATGAGGAACTACGCCGTAACTTCATCAAGGATCACGAAAATTCTTCTAAGTGTTGGAATGAAGATCTACGGCATAACTTGAATGATAGCTACGCCCGTAGAAGTCTCGTAGTCTCATCTACGCCGTAGTCAATAAGTTGAATACGCCGTAGGTCTTTAGTCAGCGTTGACTTCAGTCTTCAGTGTAAAAGTTCGCTACGGCGTAGGTAGAGAGGACATCTACGCCGTAGTTAGTGCAAAATCAGCATACTTCAAATATTTTCATTAATAACCTTCCAATTCCGCTTTTTTCGTTCCAATGCTCATCTTTGCCCTGAAAATGAAATATAAACAAATAAGAGTATATATCCTAATAAAATGACACAAAAGATGAGCATAATAGGGGAAATTAACACTTAAATATCGGAACTATTTGATGTTATCAAATATCCCCCCACTTGAACTCTACTTGCCCTCAAGTAGACCTTATTAGAATAATTTTCAAAAAGATATCTCCCAAGAATCTGGAAGATATGAATTTAAAAACCTCCTATGCTAGAATATATCAAAGCCGAACACCTCACGAAATGGGAACAAACACTCATGCACTCTCTCTAATCTAAGTGTTAATTTTGGGGTGATCACTCAACGCACAGTCATAGTATGTATTCTATCATAGGCTTGGCGGTTACATAAATCTCCACCACTAAAGCTAAGGTCGAAACAATTTTTAAAGGCAATATTGGGTGAACAAATATTGTAATGTTGTTACTAACATACTACAGCAAAGGCGACAAAGGCATTGATACATGACCGGAACGCCGGGCAAGACACCAATGACTGCTCAAATCCCTCACCTAAGCATGCTTCACAACTAAAGGGTAGGATAAGACATGGGATGCACATAAATGGTGTAAAATAAAAAATGAAAGCAAATAGTCTTAGCCTATAACCAAGTTGTTACCCGCCTGCCGTTCATCCAACGATAAAGCTCCAAGACGCAAAAACTGGATCATACTACAAGTGAGTGTGCCATTAGCGGACGTCATGATGGGCACACCACTTGGTCTTCATGTTGGTGAATATAACCAACTCAATTCTTCATATGTGATCGAAGTGGCCTCCTCGATACTGAATCTTTATAAGCTCAAGTTGCACCATAAATAAACTATCTACATACGGAATTTCACATTTTTTTATAACAACTAAATTACAGAAATAATAATAACATCCCCCCACTTGAGATGAATCATACATGGAATATTTGGGGGATCTCAAATGATCTTCAAATATAGGTCTTCAACATAGGCGTGATTTCTGAATCTCTTAACTCGAACCTCAAACTAGGGCAAGCGGCGACTTCCCAATCATAGACCAAGACTACACGGTAGGCTAAGGCGAATAGGTGTATCGAAACAATAATTATAAGGGTATGAAATGAAAGAATGGCTCTGAAGGGTGTATCTAAGGGTATCTTGCACTAAAGGTGAGTGCAACAAAAGGGTTTTAAACATGGGGGTCGAAGAGTTAATGTGACTAATCGATAAACGCACACATATAGGTTATTTGGGTGATAATCCTAAAATATTGCCTTCTCAAAAAGTTTCTTCCAAATGTATCAAGTAAACTCAACACACTTGATGCGCGTGATGTGTCATTGCGGTTTAGCAGTGTTAATGCCTACTCAAGTTTTAAATTTATATATAGCCGACTTATCAATAACACACACTTAACGAGCAGTGTACCCGGTAGTTTGTATATAATGGTAAGTAGAGTGTTGATCACTAAGAGTGGAACGTATTATCTAGTTATCCTAATCAGTATTTTAATATCCTAAGTTAGTTTTACAATCTAATCTAACGAAAGGGGGGTTTAGTCTGAGAGACTAACACGATTTGGTTATATTAAACGGTAAATTAAACTAATGAGCACGAATCAGCGAATAGCATACACGTACACAGATAGATAATAGAGACTATAAGAAGACCTGTCCTGATAATTAAGTAGCTTGTCACTTGTTTTATTGCTAGTTTTATATGAAGTGTATATCAATTAAAACTTTCTCGTTGGTTTCATTACATCGGCGAGTAAACTCCTAATGATTACTTATGACTATCCTATCTTCTAGACACTAGATAAATAGGCGAGGAAGGGGTATGGCAGCCCATGCAGTGCTCAGCTAGACACAGAGGTTATATATGCACTAATATAAATTCACCAAAGACATCAAACATATAAACTTTAATTGATGGGAAAACAATTTTAAGGCGGGCATATGATTTTGCGTACTCACATACTACCGGCCATCAATCCTGATGAATTAAAGCGTACTATTACAATAAAACAAAACTACTTAATGAATTGAATACATGCAGGACCTTCTTACAGCTCTAATATCTTTGTTTAGGGTGTGTCTTGTGTTGCTTCTTCGACTGAGTTCGGCTCCTTAGGGTTATGATGCACACCAAATTCGTCTAGATCTTGGGGTATTTATAGTTTCTGTCTGAGGGCTCGATGCGGCATGATAAGTAGATGCGCCATCGACTTAACTTCGCGTGGGGTCCAAGATTAATATATTCTGGAATATTCGTACACCGTCTTCAGATGCGGCGTAACTTGGTTCATGTATGCGGCGCATGTCCTTCAGTATCTTGAATCGTATTTGGTGAAGTCTTGATAGAGATACGGCGCATGTTGATAATGAGATGCGGCGTATCTAGAGTAGAACAAGTTGGTTCTTCTTCGTTGACCAAAGTTTCATATGCGGCGCATGATAGAATCAGATGCGGCGCATTCTTCAAAGTCAGGCAATGGTCTTCGAATTCATCTAAGTATGATATTGCGGCGTATCTATTGAGTGAGATACGGCGCATCTTCTGGGTTTCAGTAGACTTTTGACAACTCGCTTGTTTTGCTCCATAATTAGTCCAAAATCGCCAAGTTTCACCTATTACTTGTTTTTACCTGAGAATCACTAAAGTAAAACATTAAAGCACCGATTCTCATAAATAATATAATAAAACAAGTTAAATAAATGGGGTAAATGATGATAATAAAATGTACTTATTTGCGTTCATCAAATATCCCCCCACTTGAACTTTACTTGTCCCCAAGTAAACCTTAGATTTAATCTTATGAAAATGTATCCTAAAAGGTATTAGGATTTATTTCTATTAATTAAGCACGTATTCGTTTAATCATAATCACACAACCAAACATTTAACGAAGTAGGAACAAAATAATTTTTCAATATAAAACAATTCTAAATCGTTTAGTTGCTTAGTTGTGACGAATATTCTATCATAAGCTTGACCATAATACACATCTCCACCACTAAAGCTAAGGAGTAACGAGTCTAAAGCGGTAAAAAAGGGTTAAGAGGCTTATGGGTTAAACCTAGCTTTGTTTAAACATCTCCTGTATAAACTTAGTAGATCGCTGGCGCGAGTCCTCGACGCTTCAAACAACGGATGGTCACTAGAGTTTATCATGGATCGCTGGCGCGTTTGTCACACCCCCAATTTACCTGAATTGCAGCGGAATGGAATACCCGGGGTGACTGCCATAGCATCACAGTTACAGTTATATTGAACGACCTAAAGTGTCGTTTTGAAAATACATCGTTTGATTCATAGAAATAATTCAGAGTTTACAAAACGTAGGTCCCAATGGTTTGAAAATGTTATAGAAATAAGTTTGTCACAACCAAACGATGTCTTTAAGTGCATAAATAAACAGGTGAGACGCGTCGTCATCGCGACTCAATGGTAAGTCTTCATGTATGTCATGTTGTGAATGCCTTAATTACCTGAAAATACATTGCTAAAAACGGTCAACAATAATGTTGGTGAGAATTCATAGGTTTATGTAAATGAAATGCTTTTAACGGTAACCACAAGTATCTGAATGAATGACAAAATGTCCATAGTTGATAAAATCGCACATTAGCACTTAAGCTCATGACACCGAAGCTTGACTGATGAAAATGCCCCTCCAGAGTGCTTTGCCAGACACTCTGATGATGATAAAAATGAAATGCATCCGTTTGACTGTTGGTTTAACCAACGCGGATGGAGGCGTCACCCTCAATAGATCTATCCACTCACTCTCGCTTAAACATAATTAACGGTTCATGATAAACAGGGGACCTTTGACCAGGCAATGAAGTAACTTAAGCAATGTACATAATTTAATACTTTGGCCCGTATGAAAAATGGTGCAATGTATTCTCCCCCGTGGGATTTATAAATCAAATAATTAATTGAAAACGGGGCTATGAAAACTCACCTGAAGTGATGGTACAACAGTGCGATGAATATGTAATGAATGGAACAACAAGGCGCGAACACTAGCCGCAACCTAATATGAATGAATTATGTTCTACTTAGATTATGAAGTGATGTAGTGAATGTACATGCATATGTAACCTATACCACTCGTATTATTTTGAAATGACGATCATCGTCGAAATTCACGTTTTATGTTATCGTGTCAAGTTATAACGTATTTTACTCAAAAATATAGTGTAATGACGTCCTACGATAGTCGTATAGTGAAAACGTGTGAAATTATAATTTTCGTCGCAAAATAAACACTTAGGAAAATTTGTGAAATATGGCCAGGTGTCCTTGGAAAGCTTGGGGCAAATGACGTGTGTTGAGAGTTAGGGCGCAAACTCAGTGGTTTTGAAATCCTTGTTGTAATGCCTACAGGCCATAGAATTAACTTTTTGCCCATACGTGTCCTGATTATTAGATAAATGGCCGAGAAGTGGGGTGTTCGGGGAAAAATCTGCCATTTCTAGCTAGTTTCGGCAAAGTTTGAAAGCTGTCAAATGTTCGTTACAAGTCCGATTAACGAATGGACAATTGATTTGAAAACTATGCCAGGTGAAATTCCTTTTTGTAGTTTACTTCAGTTTCTGAAAGTGCGTGTATTGACGGGAAAATGGCTTTGAACATAGGTGTCTGGAAAAACTGCTTGTATAAAAGCTGATGAAATTTTAGTTCAAGTGCCGATATTCAAACGTGTGTATTTTATTCGTTATAAGTCCGTTTTCTACGTTCTTTATATCCGTGGCTTCGTATTAACATGTACTAACACATTTTCAGTAGCTCGGCTCATCTAGGTCATGTTAAGCACCTCAGATTGCCCGTCGAAAGTCGTCCAATCAGCAAGCATATTTTCAGAAAATTAGTTTTTGTCGTTAAACTTTGAAAAATCATATCTCCTTCGTTATAAGCTCGTTTTTGTCCATTCTTTCGGCCATAGTTTCGTCTCGGAATGTATTTTCTAAATATTTGGTCCAAAATTACTACCAAGTCCCTGAGTTTCCCACGTTTTCAAAATAAGGACAGTAGCATAAATATTGTTTCAAAAATGTGTTTTCTTAGTTTGTATCTTGTCCAAAACCATCCAATCTACAACCAAACAACTCTCAATCCTACCATACACCTTCTTAGGGTGTCATGGGTTCCTAAACATCATCATCCAAGTTAATCTATCAAGGATCTACATACTTTCCATTTCTAGAGCTCAAAAGTTATAAAAAGTGTAAAAAGAGTGGTATAAACTAACATATACATGTAAACCTTGTATAAAAATTATATGAATATTGTAAGAACTTGATAAAACTATGAAAATGAGTTTGTCAAACTTACTTGAAAGATTAGTGAGCTTATGAGGATGAAAACCTAATAAAACCTTGAGTTTGTATTTCAAAACCCTATAAGGAGTACTAAAGTGACTTGTTTATGTAGAGATCTTCAAAAATTTATGAAACTTGCTTGTGTTTTGATGTATGGCCGAGCACAAGAGGAAGAGAGGAAGAAGAGAGGATTTTTATTGTATACTTGAACTTATGTGAAGATTTAAGTGAAAAATGAAGTATAATCTCTATATATATTGGACAATTAGTAGGTAGGCATTAAATGTGAGTTGCAAAAATGAGTTTTGGGGGCTTCTAGGGGGGGGGGGGGGCTGCTGGTCGTGAATCAAGGGGAAGGGGGGGCCTCTTGTGTTGAGTCTTGTATAGATTTGTATAAGTATAAGTTGTAGTTTATATGTAGTTTTAATTATAATCGGGTACCGGGTTTGCTAGAAATAAATTTTAACGGAGTTATCCGGGACATAATAAAGTCATAAAAATGATAAAAATATGTTGGGTACAAGTATTGAGTGTTTGGACGATTATTGTTTAGTTTTTACGAAAACCGTCGTAATTATATAAAACTTACGATATAAATTAAATAAATTCTCAAAATACCGGGTAATTGAATTTTATAATCTTCGTGATGTTGAAATGAGTGTAAAAATATATCGGGACCATTGTGGGGATTGTCGGACGTGTTAGTCACATTTATTGATCGCGCGTTAACGTTTAATCAAATTTAAATATACGTAAAACGTCAAATATACGAAAAATGTTAACTTGATAAACCTACGAGTGGAATAGTATGAAAATGTCATTATGATGATATGTAGACTATTTCTAGTCTGTATGGAGTGTCCCTACTGATGATGCATGAATTCGCAGCTAAACCCAACCGGTTACGCGAATGTGAATACCCGTAAACTACGTTTACGATGAAATGAATGATGAACATGAATAGTGATTTCCTCCCAGGAATGAATAGTGTCTCATGAATAGTAAAATTTCTGAACGCTTCTCGAAGTCTCAAACTGACTCCGAAAATGATGAATAGTGATCGGTGAATAGTAAATGATGAATAGTAACTGATGAATAGGGAATAGTCGAGGCTTGGAAAGTGACCTGAAATTGTGAGTTGTGACAGTTTTCCCCCCTAAAAGGAACTTCGTCCTGAAGTTCAGTTTACGTTGGTCTCTAGAATGACATTGGTGAAAAGGTGAGGATATTTGAGTCGTATTTGGTCTTCCCGTTCCCAAGTAAACTCGGGACCTCTTCGAGAATTCCAGCGAACTTTCACGATAGGAATTCGACTTTGCTTCAACTGTTTGACCTTGCAGTCCATGATTTGTTGGTTTCTCCCCCAAGTTAAGCTTATAGTCGAGTTTGAATCTCTTCTAATGGAATGGAATGAAGTACGCTACGAGTGATTCCTTTGGAAGGCACTTCTTGAGGTTTGAAATGTGAGATGGGTAATATATGTTGCTGAACTCTGACGGAACTCAAGTGTGTATGCCAGCTGGCCGATTCTAAAAAGAATCTTAAATGGTCCAATACCGAGGGCTCAATCTCTCGTGTTACCAAAATTGTATCATGCCTCTCCAAGGCAAGGCTTTCAACATAGTTCGTTCTCCCGCTCGAATCTAGATGGTTGCTGCTCAGGGATACCCAATCCGAATGATGTGCGTCATGCATCAACCTATTTTCTATCGGTTTCTTATCACTTGTAACTGATTCTTGACTTGCAAATTTCCTTTGTTGTTTCACGATTTAGTTCTAGGCCGGTGAATTTAACTTTCCGATTTCGGTCTGTAAATGGGTAAATGGGTACTTCGAGCATAGGATGGCCTTAAATGGTGTGATCTTTATATTCCTGTGATGGCTGTTGTTGAAGATGAAATCCGTCAATATCGAAAGGTTATCCTAACCCATTCGAAGTTGGTTATACGGCACTGAGTACGTCTTATAGTGCTTAGATAGTTCTCGTCAAGGTTCGTTGGTCGGAGAATGATAGAGTGTGTATATCCGATTGGAAAAAGGATTATCTTAAAGGAATTGTCAGAAGTTTGAGGGTACCGTCTATCCTTTCATCGTTTTCTTATGTCATGAAATACTCCTTGTAAATGGAAAGTCTCTCCTAGAGAAGTCAATGGTAAAAATCCAACTTAATGGCTAGGTGAGTGACAAGTGGTGTAAGTATCCAGGGAGGGTTTGTCGAAAGGGGGTATTTATGAAAAATTCCATTTGTTTACAAAGCTTTTGAATGAAGATTGTTATTACTAATTCTTGAAAATGTGACTATTTTCTTCATGGCATAATCCTTCCTGAATTATACATAGGTGATCAGGCTTTGTATAATTGAGGACTAATGATGCGATGCTTGGTTTAGTCAAAATAGCATTACTTTTCTCAAAAGTTGTAGATGGTGTTCAACGTGTTGTTTTGAAAAATGGTATTCTGGATAATTCTTTTCAAGGCCCATGAAAATTGTTTCGCGTAATGGTAGTAAATATTTGACAAAACGACAGAAAATCAATTTATGAGGTGGTAACAAAGTGGCTTATGTTAAAATTTCTGTAAAACAATTTCCCCATATGGTAGTAAAATAGCTTGGAATAAAATTCGTTGAATGGTTCATTGGATACGTGGGTGAATCTCATGGAATGGTAATAGTTTACTAATCCGTCAAGGATGAAATCGGCCTAATCCCTAGTAAGATAATGGTATATTGTTGCAAAACAATTGAAAATTGAGCAATCGGAATATGAAATGGAATAAATGAAGGTTACGATTATCGCGGAGATAATAAAAGATAGATATTACATTGGATAGAAAAGTGCTTAATACAACTAGGTTACACCAACGTACCTATGGAAAGTACAAAAGAAAGATACAACCCTAGCGGGCTCAAACTACGGTTTATTAAAACATGAACTCCTTCTGTTTAAGCATTGTTGTTATCCTTGATGTTGCTAATGTCCTGACGGTTTCTCTTCTAACAACGCACGCTATTCCTCGAGCTAATTCATCTTGTTCCCATGTCCTGATTTCCTTGTTGTGGGCAATCGTTCCTAAAATGTCCTTTCTCTCCACATCCAAAACACGTCACTGGGGGTCTCTGATTATCCGCCACACGCGGAGCTTTGCATTCCCTAGTCGGATGACCGACCATTCCGCAGTTACCACAAGGTCTTGGGCAATTACCAGGGTTATGGTGGGTCTGACACTTGTTGCACTTGGGTAAAACACCATTGTAACCTTTCTTCTCAGCTGGACCTGCAGCATAGGCCCTTGCAACCTCTTGTCTCTTGGGTGGTGGTTGAGTAGCATTGCCACCCTGGTTGTTGTCCCACTTTCTTTTGTTGTTGTTAGGATTGGTGTTGTTTCGGTTATTGTTGTAGTTATTGTTGCTCCGGTAGTTGTTGGTGTTGTTGTTGTTACTTACCGATGCTCCTTTCTTTAGAATTTGTGCCATAAGTTTCTGAGACATCCTGATTGCCTCATCCAATGTTTGTGGGTCAAAAGAGATCACATCTCCACGGATGTTTTCAGGTAAACCACCAATGAAATTTTCCAACAACTTCTCATTATCAGGAACCATAGACGGACATAGAGCAGCCAACTCTTGATACCTCCTGATATACGTCTCGATATCATTTCCCACCGTCACTAGCTCATAAAACTCGATCTCCAACTTCTTCACTTCCGTGCGAGGACAAAACTTCTTAGTCAGCAAACTCTTGAATTCGTCCCATGTAAGCTTGTAGGCATTTTCCCTTCCTATGGGCTTGCTGTAGGAATTCCACCATGACATGGCTTCATCAAGAAGAGTACTAGCAGCAAACTTTACCTTGGATTCCTCGGGACAATTACATAAATGAAACACAGATTCGGTATGCTCAAACCAGCGAATCATGGCAGTGGCTCCTTCAGTGCCTTTGAATTTGATGGGATCTCCACTTTTGAAGTCCTTGTACGTACACTTTCGTCCATTCGTCCCATTACTAGCCTGCCCAGAAGTCTCTACCTGAGAAGCGGTCTCAGCAGCTCTTGCAGCAACAGCCGCTCTTTCAACCACTAGTGCTTCAGCTATGCTATCCTTAACAAGTTTTCGGATAGCAGCTTGTGTCATGGCCGGTGTAGCCGGTGTAGTCGGTGTAGCCTTGGCTTTCCTTGGTGCCATATTTCTGATAAACCACAAAAGAATACGACCATGAGTATTCATAATAGAAACGGTCAACGTTCATAATACATACAACCACAACATGTATATACATCCTCAACACATGAATACCATACATGAAAATTTCGGTCTACATGGACCAATATCATAGATAGCACAACCATACCCATACAGTAGTGTCAATACTTGGTGATTTTGTTGTCCCACAATCAAAATACTACAAGTTTCTTTGAACCATGCCGCACCTCCCGTGGCTAGGATAATAGTAAAAGCTAGTGAAGATATAAGTCTAGTCTAGAAGCTTCCTGATGTCCTCTCAATGAATCCAGGGTTGTGGCATCATGGGGTTGAGATGAGTCCTGAAGTGGGGTCTGGGGTTGTGCCTCGATCATGTCCGAGACAGTGTAGATTCCAAACCATTTTTGAGGAATCTGCGGATGTTTCTGTTGAGTCCGTGGTCTTGGTATTATCCACAAGGTGTTATCCAATTCATGGCAATAGAGAATGGAAAAGGGGAAATGACAATGGTGGTACTGAAAAGGCAAGTTTAGTCTCCTGAATCTCAAAGGTCTTAGTGTCATATCTGGTAGTCTCTCCTAAGTCGGGTTCAGGTGATGCTATCATCTCAAACGGGTGGGAGTTATCATCTAACCAATGTGAGTGATATGTGAATGTCAAAGTATAGGAACTGAAGGTGAGGGTTATGATGTAGGTGCATTAATGGATGAAAAAGCATCCTCGATATCCGAGTTTGCTAGGATGATCACAGGGCGGTTGGGTGAAGACATGTCACTTGTGAACCAGGTCAATATAAATATATATGAGTATAAGTATAAATAACTCGCATAGTGTGCATGAAACAACATGTGTAGTGAATATGCACTTATGATGAAATGATGAGATGCTATGATGATGTGGTTATAGTCTAGGGTCCAAGATACAACCTAGTTCGCTATAACCTTAGCTCTGATGCCAATCTGTCACACCCCCAATTTACCTGAATTGCAGCGGAATGGAATACCCGGGGTGACTGCCATAGCATCACAGTTACAGTTATATTGAACGACCTAAAGTGTCGTTTTGAAAATACATCATTTGATTCATAGAAATAATTCAGAGTTTACAAAACGTAGGTCCCAATGGTTTGAAAAGGTTATAGAAATAAGTTTGTCACAACCAAACGATGTCTTTAAGTGCATAAATAAACAGGTGAGACGCGTCGTCATCACGACTCAATGGTAAGTCTTCATGTATGTCATGTTGTGAATGCCTTAATTACCTGAAAATACATTGCTAAAAACGATCAACAATAATGTTGGTGAGAATTCATAGGTTTATGTAAATGAAATGCTTTTACGGTAACCACAAGTATCTGAATGAATGACAAAATGTCCATAGTTGATAAAATCGCACATTAGCACTTAAGCTCATGACACCGAAGCTTGACTGATGAAAATGCCCCTCCAGAGTGCTTTGCCAGACACTCTGATGATGATAAAAATGAAATGCATCCGTTTGACTGTTGGTTTAACCAACGCGGATGGAGGCGTCACCCTCAATAGATCTATCCACTCACTCTCGCTTACACATAATTAACGGTTCATGATAATAAACAGGGGACCTTTAACTAGGCAATGAAGTAACTTAAGCAATGTACATAATTTAATACTTTGGCCCGTATGAAAAATGGTGCAATGTATTCTCCCCCGTGGGATTTATAAATCAAATAATTAATGGAAAACGGGGCTATGAAAACTCACCTGAAGTGATGGTACAACAGTGCGATGAATATGTAATGAACGGAACAACAAGGCGCGAACACTAGCCGCAACCTAATATGAATGAATTATGTTCTACTTAGATTATGAAGTGATGTAGTGAATGTACATGCATATGTAACCTATACCACTCGTATTATTTTGAAATGACGATCATCATCGAAATTCACGTTTTATGTTATCGTGTCAAGTTATAACGTATTTTACTCAAAAATATAGTGTAATGACGTCCTACGATAGTCGTATAGTGAAAACGTGTGAAATTATAATTTTCGTCGAAAAATAAACACTTAGGAAAATTTGTGAAATATGGCCAGGTGTCCTCGGAAAGCTTGGGGGAAAATGACGTGTGTTGAGAGTTAGGGCGCAAACTCAGTGGTTTTGAAATCCTTGTTGTAATGCCTACAGGCCATAGAATTAACTTTTTGCCCATACGTTTCCTGATTATTAGATAAATGGCCGAGAAGTGGGGTGTTCGGGGAAAAATCTGCCATTTCTAGCTAGTTTCGGCAAAGTTTGAAAGGCTGTCAAATGTTCGTTACAAGTCCGATTAACGAATGGCCAATTGATTTGAAAACTAGGCCAGGTGAACTTCCTTTTTGTAGTTTACTTCAGTTTCTGAAAGTGCGTGTATTGACGGGAAAATGGCTTTGAACATAGGTGTCTGAAAAAACTGCTTGTATAAAAGCTGATGAAATTTTAGTTCAAGTGCCGATATTCAAACGTGTGTATTTTATTCGTTATAAGTCCGTTTTCTACGTTCTTTATATCCGTGGCTTCGTATTAACATGTACTAACACATTTTCAGTAGCTCGGCTCATCTAGGTCACGTTAAGCGCCTCAGATTGCCCGTCGAAAGTCGTCCAATCAGCAAGCATATTTTCAGAAAATTAGTTTTTGTCGTTAAACTTTGAAAAATCATATCTCCTTCGTTATAAGCTCGTTTTTGTCCATTCTTTCGGCCATAGTTTCGTCTCGGAATGTATTTTCTAAATCTTTGGTCCAAAATTACTCCCAAGTCCCTGAGTTTCCCACGTTTTCAAAATAAGGACAGTAGCATAAATATTGTTTCAAAAATGTGTTTTCTTAGTTTGTATCTTGTCCAAAACCATCCAATCTACAACCAAACAACTCTCAATCCTACCATACACCTTCTTAGGGTGTCATGGGTTCCTAAACATCATCATCCAAGTTAATATATCAAGGATCTACATACTTTCCATTTCTAGAGCTCAAAAGTTATAAAAAGTGTAAAAAGAGTGGTTAAAACTAACATATACATGTAAACCTTGTATAAAAATTATATGAATATTGTAAGAACGTGATAAAACTATGAAAATGTGTTTGTCAAACTTACTTGAAAGATTAGTGAGCTTATGAGGATGAAAACCTAATAAAACCTTGAGTTTGTATTTCAAAACCCTATAAGGAGTACTAAAGTGACTTGTTTATGTAGAGATCTTCAAAAATTTATGAAACTTGCTTGTGTTTTGATGTATGGCTGAGCACAAGAGGAAGAGAGGAAGAAGAGAGGATTTTTATTGTATACTTGAACTTATGTGAAGATTTAAGTGAAAAATGAAGTATAATCTCTATATATATTGGACAATTAGTAGGTAGGCATTAAATGTGAGTTGCAAAAATGAGTTTTGGGGGCTTCTAGGGGGGGGGGGGCTGCTGGTCGTGAATCAAGGGGAAGGGGGGGCCTCTTGTGTTGAGTCTTGTATAGATTTGTATAAGTATAAGTTGTAGTTTATATGTAGTTTTAATTATAATCGGGTACCGGGTTTGCTAGAAATAAATTTTAACGGAGTTATCCGGGACATAATAAAGTCATAAAAATGATAAAAATATGTTGGGTACAAGTATTGAGTGTTTGGACGATTATTGTTTAGTTTTTACGAAAACCGTCGTAATTATATAAAACTTACGATATAAATTAAATAAATTCTCAAAATACCGGGTAATTGAATTTTATAATCTTCGTGATGTTGAAATGAGTGTAAAAATATATCGGGACCATTGTGGGGATTGTCGGACGTGTTAGTCACATTTATTGATCGCGCGTTAACGTTTAATCAAATTTAAATATACGTAAAACGTCAAATATACGAAAAATGTTAACTTGATAAACCTACGAGTGGAATAGTATGAAAATGTCATTATGATGATATGTAGACTATTTCTAGTCTGTATGGAGTGTCCCTACTGATGATGCATGAATTCGCAGCTAAACCCAACCGGTTACGCGAATGTGAATACCCGTAAACTACGTTTACGATGAAATGAATGATGAACATGAATAGTGATTTCCTCCCAGGAATGAATAGTGTCTCATGAATAGTAAAATTTCTGAACGCTTCTCGAAGTCTCAAACTGACTCCGAAAATGATGAATAGTGAAATGATGAATAGTGATCTGTGAATAGTAACTGATGAATAGTGAATTGTTGAGGCTTGGAAAGTGACCTGAAATTGTGAGTTGTGACAGCATTATTCGCATAACGGATGGTCACCAAGACTCCCTCTAGATCGCTGGCGCGTCATTCGATTAATCTAAAACTCGGATGGTCACTACCTTATTCATGCATTTAACATTCTCACTTAGCCATCATTATATCCGGATGCTCGAAAGCTAACAACGAATACAACAATACGGTTGGGTATGGATAACATTTAGGATATAAATTGGTGTAAAATAAAAAATAAAGAAAACAGATAGATTAAGTCCTAATGTGTGGTTAATCACTTCCCAACCATCCCATGAATAAGACTCATATCATTGAATAACTCACGCTTTTATGACTCATGTAACTCACGCTTTGGGTAACACGAATTATACTCAATAAATTCTTAATCAAAGAATAAACCTTAGTTGGCGTTCCCATAACGGCCAACTCCCATTAAATCCATAAATATAATACAACAAATAGTGGCCATATGAACCACTTACATAACTTAACATTGTTGGTTTAACAAACTTCCAACTTCTCTTTTTTCTTTTTCTTTTCTATTTTTTTTCGATTTTTTTTTTAATATAAACAAATAACTAACTAATGGTGTAAAATTTCACTATTTCATTATCACAATAATTCCGGATAATTTTTCTTTACTTCTCATACTTTCAGACATAAAGGTAATAGTGAAAGTAGTAAACACACGAAAAACAAAAATACAATATATACTTTCACTTCCTATTGCATTGTGCAATCTCCCGACCTAACCAAGATAATGAATTACGCACGCGAACACAGGTAATGTAAGGAAACACACTTTGCCTAAAGCAACTAACCACGGACATTAATCTACAGGGTAGGCTAAGGTTTAAAGGTGTAACGAAACAATTAACAAAGGTGTAAGAAACAAAAGGAATGGCTCTGAGGGTTTTTCTAGGGGTATCTTACTCTAAAAATGAGAGTAACAAAAGGGTTTTATACGGGGATTAACAAACCAGTGTAGTTAGTTAATAAACATAACATATAAAGGCTATTTGGGTGTAATCCTAGAAATTTACCAAGTTAGAAAGGTCACTCCAATTATATCAATAATGCTCATTATGGTGGTCTCGAATAGTATACAAGCCAAGTTCTAAAGTTTACAAGTCACCAGCACACTAAAGTTTTTGATTTTAGGCAAAAATAAGGTTATGTGTGCGGCTATGTAATTTAGACTTAAACAAAAACATGCTAAAAATTTTTAAATTTTTATATATTAAGTGCATTTTAAGCATATTTTGAAAAAGTTTAGGACAAGTAACGTTCTAATTCTCCTATCCCCCCACTTAAGTTAAACAACGTCCTCGTTGTTTGTTATTGAAATGAAAAATAGGACATAAAAAGAATTAGAACGGAGAACTCCCCTGAGATTTGCTCGGTTTGATCCTCCATTATGTTTATGAGCAAAAATCAACTTTCTTGTGGATGAGAACATTTAAGCTTCATAATTGATGTATCCACAAAAAGTGCAGGAATCTAAAATACCACCTAGGCTTTAACACACCTGAGTTAAGAAGGTTCAAACTTGCATAATACATTAGTAGTTAGTAAAAATAAAAAATTAAAATTAAAATTAAAAATTCTGGAAATCATCAGGTCAGTCGATGCGCCGCATCCATTGAATTGGATGCGCCGCGTCGAGCTTGGAATTAAATACGAATCAGAAAAGTAAAAAGATAGGATACGCCGCATCGGTTTTACCAGATGCGCCGTATTTAATTACCAGACAGACTGTTAAACAGTCTGTTGTAAAATATTGTTTTGATTAACGGCATGTCTCACGAACTCATTCTTGTACTTTCTCAAACATCATTATGCTGAACTGAATGCCAGTCTTAATAATAAGAAAAATAAAATAGACCCTGAAACATTAGTTAGCATAATAATAACAATAGTAGTGCATAATACATATCCAAAGGAATAAGTGTACAAAATAACATGTCCATAATCAAACAAGGTTTAAAAGCGACAAGGGTGATCAAGCTGTAGGCTGGTCGGGAGTAACATCGTCAGAATGGGTTCCTGAGGTGCTGGCTCCATCTGTCCTGCGTCGAACCCTACGTGAATACGGGGCCATTCCTCTGACATAAGTCCCATCCGGAAGGTGGTGGTTAATCCCATTATGTACCATAATTTGACTAACACTCTCAACTAGCCATCCTACATCTCTCCTGACCCCAGCAAGCTCACCCCTCTGTGTCTCGATGTCTCCTCTCATCAACCGAATTTCCTGCTCAATTCTATCGATCCTCTGTCCTGCTGTGCGTGCAACAGGTGGTGGTGGTTGAGGTTCCTCATGTTCCTGAGCAGTAGCCGGGGCGGCTAGTACAGCCCCCTGCTCAGGCTCAACCACAACTGGTCGAGGTGGACCCAATGGTGCCCAATGGTACGCCCCCAATATAGTCTCGCATAATCTGAGCCTCCTCTCCAAGTAATCAATATCAATCCTGGGAAGCTCAATAGCAAATACATCTAACCCAGCTGGAATGACCTCACCAATGACCCCGAAGTGAACGGCCAACCTAGAAACAAAATGTCCTCCGGTAATCTGACTCCTGCGATCCCTCCCAGGAGCTATCCTATGTAGATAATGTGCTAAGAAGTGAGGAACGTTCACCACGTGTCCCTCATCCATGCTCCTGAGAAGGAAGAGGTCTAGAGTGGTCACCTTCTCGGGTGACTGACCCCTCCCAGCTACTGTTAATGCAATCAAACGATGACACAACCTCCTCAGAGGCTCCCTGATGAGTGTGTAGGATGGAGTGGTAGCAGTGTAATCACCCCCTGATGAAATCCTCGTCCAGTAATCACTAAGCTCCATCCTATCGGGGACATGTCTCAAACTCTCCGCCCAATATGCAGCAAACCCAGCAGACTCAATCTCCTCGATTGTATGTAAGCCCATAGCCAAAATAAACTGCCGCATAGACATCTGACGAGGCACACCTCCTAACCTAAATACCAAGGTGTCAGCGGTATCGAGCTCCAAATCTGTCTCACGGTAATGCATAGTACAAAAAAACTCGCGCATCAGATCCCTAATCAACGGTCCCCGAATGCTAAACAACCTCATCCAAGCATTTGATCTAAACACAATTTGTTCCTCAGTATCCCTGTGAATCATCTCCAACCTATCCCTAACTATGCCAATGGCAGCTCCCCCATCGATCAAACCAAGACAATCAAAATCCAGAACCGGCACCCTGAAAGGCTGTCTAAAATAAATATCCCTCAGCCTCCTAACATAATCAGCTTCCACCTCAGGGGTTAGTCCCATGGTTTCAAAACGGAGCCATTGGTGTCTGCGTTCAGCAATTGGTAATTCCATCTGCAACAGTATAAGAAGTTAGAGAACAGTCTGTAAAAGGAAATGCGGAGCATATGGTAATAATCAGTAATGCGCCGTATCATATAAATAACATGCGGCGCATTTAACATGCGTCGCATCAGTTTGGGTCATACGACGTAACAATGGTCTGTCTTAATTTAGTAAAAAGTAGTTCATTACGCCGCATCAGAAAAACTGATGCGCCGCATCTTATGCAATATCAGCTTAAAAAGGACAGACATGGGCACGTTTTCCAAGAATCCGAATCCGTGACGCAAATACAACATCAGCACCACAGACCATATATCCATTATCCCTTACCCATTCAACTTTATTTTTACCCAATTCCCCTATTCCATACCTTCCCCCCAATTTATTTTCAAAAAAAATAATAATAAACCCTAATTCTTAAATAAATCGATATGGGGCGAATAATCATTAACAAAATCAAAATCATCTTAGGGGAATCATTCCTCAAATCATTCTAATCATAAACCCTAAATCAATTTCCAACCAAATTACCAATTTATAAATCAACAACCCTAATTTTTTATAAAAATTAAAAATTCGCAAAATTAAATAAAATTAAGGGGATGATTACCTTTAAGTGTATCAGAGGTAGGTTTTAAAAATTGATTCAACGGGTTTCGATCCAGATTTTAGCGAAAAATTTGGTGGTAACGTGTTTTTACAGTGTGAAGATTTGGGGGTAAAAACAGAACTCCGGCGCATCTCGTTTATATTTATAGGGTAAAAACGATGCGCCGCATCACATAATTGTGATGCGCCGTATTATCAAAAATTCGTTGACTGGTCAATGTGTTATTATTAGTTCGAGATACGGCGCTTAGGATATATAGATGCGCCGTATTGTCGTGCCAGTGAACAAAATTTAAATAGGGAACATACCTTGGCCTCCGCAACACTTTTCCTTATATACCAACTTGGGGTCGAACGGTATACCATATGGTATATATAATTTCAATATAAGAATAACAGGCATACTCGTTTTAATGTAAACCATAATCTCATTGTTTAATAAATAATTCTTAATTCCAAAATTCGCAATAAATAACGTTTTAAGCTCATCAAAATCGAGATTGTGATTTAGAGATGATGTAATACATAGAACAATGTCTGAAGAATTATTACGGAAATCACAACTCTCATCGTGGATTTCCGTGCTTTTAAGTACTTCATAAGAAAAAAAGTTTGTATCAATTTTTAATAAATCAAATTTTTTCATTTTAGCAAACCGTTTTTTAAAAAATTTCTTTTCAGACATGTCTTTGTGATGATCAATTTCAAGTAATAATAGTTCACTTTTATTATCAATTCTAATCAAGGAATCATGTGAAGGATTCTCCTTATAACTAAGCGAATCATTATAAATAATAGCTGGAAATTTAGGTTCAAAGAATCGAAGACACTCGATGTCACCATCATCGAGTTTTCTTCTACCTTTGCCGTTTATCGTAAGTTTCCAGCTGTTGAAGGTTTGATCATTCCAACAAGCTTCTCCGGTTAGGTTCAGAATGTAATCTTCCATAGTGATGCTAGATTCATCCATAATTCTGAAAATACACAACTTGCACAAGAGTAGTGGAACAATCAAAGTGTAATGAATACAAAATTTTTGGATTATCAGAAGAGATGCGCCGTATCCATTACTTTAAAATTAAATCAGACTTTTATCTTGAAAGTAGATACGCCGCTTTTGAATTAGAATGCGCCGTATCTGGTTAATTATCAAAAAATCGATTATATTTATAAAAATTAAATGCGCCGTATTAGCAGAAGCTAATGCGCCGTATTTTCGTTACGTTTCAAAATACAAGATTTTTGATTCAGTAGATGCGCCGTATCGATAAAAATCGATGCGTCGCTTCTGTTTAATAATTCGAAAACTGTTTTTAATTTAAATATTAAATACGCCGTATCTGTGAAAACAGATGCATCGCATTGGCGTTAGGGTTTCGAAAAATTTCTGATTAAAAACAAAGTACGTCGTATCTAGGGGATAGATGCGTCGCACTCGAATTATTAAATAAGATGCTGTATATAAAAAAATAAAACGCAATGCGCCGTATCTGAAAAATCAGATGCGCCGCATCATTTGGATCAACAAAATACAGCAGATAGCAAACAATGCAGAAAAACAAAAAAAACGAAAAACACACAAAATATAAAAATAAAGAAAATAAGAAAAGCAATAAATATGCAGAAAAATACAATGAATGCAATCTAAAAATCTAAAAATCTAAAAAAAACTAAAAACCTAATTAAAATATTAATTAGTTTAACAGATAATAACAATTCACTCCCCGGCAGCGGCGCCAAAAACTTGATGCGCGTGATGTGTCGTTGCGGTTTAGCAGTGTTAATGCCTACTCAAGTTTTAAATTTATATTTAGCCGACTTATCAATAACACACACACTTAACGAGCAGTGTACCCGGTAGTTTGTATATAATGGTAAGTAGAGTGTCGATCACTAAGAGTGGAATGTATTATCTAGTTATCCTAATCAGTATTTTAATATCCTAAGTTAGTTTTACAATCTAATCTAAGGAAAGGGGGGTTTAGTCTGAGAGACTAACACGATTTGGTTATATTAAACGGTAAATTAAACTAATGAGCACGAATCAGCGAATAGCATACACGTACACAGATAGATAATAGAGACTATAAGAAGACCTGTCCTGATAATTAAGTAGCTTGTCACTTGTTTTATTGCTAGTTTTATATGAAGTGTATATCAATTAAAACTTTCTCGTTGGTTTCATTACATCGGCGAGTAAACTCCTAATGATTACTTATGACTATCCTATCTTCTAGACACTAGATAAATAGGCGAGGAAGGGGTATGGCAGCCCATGCAGTGCTCAGCTAGACACAGAGGTTATCAATGCACTAATATAAATTCACCAAAGACATCAAACATATAAACTTTAATTGATGGGAAAACAATTTTAAGGCGGGCATATGATTTTGCGTACTCACATACTACCGGCCATTAATCCTGATGAATTAAAGCGTACTATTACAATAAAACAAAACTACTTAATGAATTGAATACATGCAGGACCTTCTTACAGCTCTAATATCTCTGTTTAGGGCGTGTCTTGTGTTGCTTGTTCGTCTGAATTCGGCTCCTTAGGGTTATGATGCACACCAAATTCGTCTAGGTCTTGGGGTATTTATAGTTTCTGTCTGAGGGCTCGATGCGGCGCATTGAGTAAGTAGATGCTGCGCATCGACTTAACTTCGCGTGGGGTCCAAGATTAATATATTCTGGAATATTCGTACACCGTCTTCAGATGCGGCGTAACTTGGTTCATGCATGCGGCGCATGTCCTTCAGTATCTTGAATCGTATTTGGTGAAGTCTTGATAGAGATACGGCGCATGTTTATAATGAGATGCGGCGTATCTAGAGTAGAACAAGTTGGTTCTTCTTCGTTGACCAAAGTTTCATATGCGGCGCATGATAGAATCAGATGCGGCGCATTCTTCAAAGTCAGGCAATGGTCTTCGAATTCATCTAAGTATGATATTGCGGCGTATCTGTTGAGTGAGATACGGCGCATCTTCTGGGTTTCAGTAGACTTTTGACAACTCGCTTGTTTTGCTCCATAATTAGTCCAAAATCGCCAAGTTTCACCTATTACTTGTTTTTACCTGAGAATCACTAAAGTAAAACATTAAAGCACCGATTCTCATAAATAATATAATTAAACAAGTTAAATAAATGGGGTAAATGATGATAATAAAATGTACTTATTTGAGTTCATCAACACTACTCGTCTATGGTCTCAAAATGATGTAAAGGCCAAGTTCTAAAGTTTACAAACTACCGGCACACTCATATTTTGGTGGATTTGGGGTAAATCAGGGGAAACTGAAAAGGCTAAACCTCACCATGAAAATTAAGGGTTAAATGTGCTCGGCTAAGGTCTATTTAGTTAGGTTCGGAAAAACATGTCAAAATTTTAAAAATGGCATAATTTTTCAAAATAAACTAGAAAATGGGCAAAATAAAGTTCAAGTTATAATTCTACTCCCGTCCCCCCACTTGAAATGTACAAAGTCCCTTTTGTACGTAAATAAGCAATATAAATAAAGGAGACAAGTAGAATTGGAACGAGAACTTCTCTGAAATTCTTTTGAGAAAACGTGCCTTCGCTTCGCCTAAGGAGCAAACTTCATATCCCTGAAATCACGCCACTACCACAAGCATAAAATCTAAAAAGAAAAATAAATGAAAATAAAATCCTAACTCACTTTCGTAGGAATCACGGTTGCATTTAGCATATGCAACAAGCCTTTTAAACCACTCGGTGTCCCGAGTGGACGAGTGAAGTCTCGTGAGGGTTTTCAGGGAAACACACCCACAAAGTTCACTAAAAATATACAAACTTGGTAATTGTTTTAGAAAATGATTTGCTACAAGAAGAAGTTATGGCGTAACCTAATCGATTGAGTTACGCCGTAGGTAATGTGACCTGACAATAATGTGTGCTAGGAAATAGTTACGCTGTAACCAAACAATGCAGTTACGCCGTATAAAGTCTCTGAGGTAAATCTCATAAAACTCGATTTTTTTTAGACAACCAAGAGGTCCCTCCAGCACTTCTCCTGAATTTCTTCGTTGTATAAACCTGCAAAAATAATGCACAAACATACCAAGCATAAAATCCTATAAAACTAAACTTAAAATAAAAAGATAGGCATGGGGTGCCTCCCACAAAGCACTTATTTTTGTTCGAGTCACGAGCTTGAATCCACCCTTATTTACTGAGTAAAAGGGTGTTCATCCCCTCACTTGTAATCAAGTGTGGGTGAAAATAGCAATAAACACCGTGAGGGTGTGAATTCGCTATGGGATAGGGAAATGATAAATTGAGATTATACTTGTCATTTCCCTTTTTTTCTTACCCGGATTGGTTGATGCCTTGGATGATTTGAATACTCTGTGTGTGGTTGAATTATTGGTCTCCATGCCACGGTAGTGTCCAAGATTTCATCTCCTAGCTCCTTCTCAAGCTCAACCAAAATTGGTTCAGTAGCCGGTGCTACATATCCATCATCAGGAGGTGTGATGTGTATGGCATGTGAGGTTAAGGGTTGCACTATGTCATCCACAATTTTTGTAACCTGTATAGGAAATCTAGCAAGATAGTTAGTAATAGGAATGAAAGAGGAGTTAGAAGTGTTACCATTCTGTGTTGTAGTTGTTTCCACATTAGTTTGTGGAATTGCTTCTTCACCCTGTAAGCTCATTGTTTCCATCTTCATCAATTGATCTTTGCTCGTTTCTTCCTTTCTCACAACCTTCAAACGTCCTAGAAATGGGATAGGTGGTACATATGGTTTGACAATAGGTAAATCATGAGGAACCGGCTCCTCGTTGACTCCTTTGATCTTTCCCACTGTTGCTTTGACATTTCCAACCGTAATCTTTTTATCTTCCAGGATTGTCTTAGTTAATTCATCAAGCTTCACCTCCACATTCTTTTTCCTTGCGTCGAGCTTCCATAAGCTCAAGTCCGTGCCTTCCTTGAATTTCCTAATCCATTCATCATTCGAGTCGTGCATCCTTTTTAATTTTTCACGGTATTTGTTGATGGTTTTCTCCAATGATTCTATATACTTAACCTGTTCAACTTCCTTGTGTTCTTCTTGGAGAGGGCACTTCTGTGTAATGTGCATCCCTTCACAAATCCTGCTACCTAATTGTATAGTGTGAATATTTGCTCTAAGCCTCTTCATATCATTTCTAAGCCTATCAAGTATATTTATAATGATACCAATATCATCCAAGCTATTGTTACACTTTTGCCACGTGGTTGCTCCATCATACCAATTTTGTGAATGGTCTGCCATTATTTGTATTGATCTAAGGGCTTGTGCCAGTGGCATCTTACGGATTGGCCCTTGAGAGTCAAGCATTCGGCGAGAAGGGATGCTTAAACCTTTGTAGAAAGTAAGGACTTTCTGATGTTTGTTGAGATCATACATTGGGCACTTGTAAAGAAGGTCATTATACCTTTCCCAAGCTTCATATAATGTCTCATCCATCTTCTGTCTGAAATTCCTTATCTCTTCCATCTTCTTGGCAGTCTTTGAAGGGGGACAATATCTTCGAATAAATGCTTTCTCTAGAAGATCCCATGTTGGGTATGCTTCTCGCATCAAAATGTGACAACATATTTGTGATTACATTAGTTATCTTGTTAGGCTCAAACACAAGGACTAGAACCGTCAATATTGTAAAGTCTTGTGTTTTGGCCCTATAAATACACCTCCTAGACTTCACTAGGAGGGTTGAAGCTTGTGTGTTTTTACATTTTCCTATTATCAATAAAATCATCAAGTTTTCCTCTTTATTCTTCTCTACTTTCTTCACTAAACTTTATCATGAAGATGATGATCTTTCATCATCCAAGGCCTCCCGATCTACAACATATCAACCAAAACACGATCCATCAATTGGTATCGGAAGCCACGGTATTTAGTTTTGGTTAATTTTATTGTATTTTTCTTGTCAAAATCGTATCTATGTGTGACTCAGATCTGTTTTTTGAGCGGTTTTTACTGGTCAACAATTTTTATTGTCATAAAATGCTTTAAACAGTTCATCAGTTTATTAATGTATCTGGTCATCTTTCAGTCCGCATACATCCTTATCATTTGTTTGTGTGACTGATTTGATTAATCCCGTGGAATTATTGGTCTGATACTGGCAATATAAAAAGGTGGTCGGATATAACTGGTCGTAAAAATGAACTCGCCGGAAAAGTCATCGGAAAATTCGCCGGAAAATTCATCGGAAAGGTTTTTCTCGCAATTGCTTGTAAAGCATTTGCGAGAAACCCTTTTTTCTCGCAATTCATCAGAATCTTCGATATTGGTACTCGGTGTTTCCGTCTTTGTAAAAGATTGTGAAACTACCTCGACTTGGTTGTATTCTCATCTTTTGGATAAAAGTTTGAGAACGTGATCGGAATTGCGATAATGCTTTTCGAAAAATGGTTACTTGCAATTCATTTTTTCGAAAATGCGTTTCGCAATTGTTTTTCACAAACGCGAGGTTTTCTCGCATTTGCAAGTTTTCTCGCAAATGCAAGTTTTCTCGCAATTGCAAGTTTTCTCGCATTTGCCGGGTCAACAGGTCAACGGGTCAAACCTTTTCGCAATTGCCGGTCAACGGACATATCAGGTCAACAGTCAAACTTATCAAAGTTAAAAAGAAATAGAATGGAGATGGATGAACAGACCAGACCACAACTATTATATAACTACTTATGCAACCTCTGTTTTCACATCACTGGTTTTGACATCACTGGTCCACAAGGGTTACATGATAATAAAATACAATCGACCTCCAAATATCTAATCGATCAACCAACATCTCAACCGACAACAACTCAGTCACAATCTCTAAACCCACCTACAACAAGACTCGTATTAACAAATCAAATCTCAGATACGTTTTTCGTGATTAGTCTGCGTAACATCAACGACCACATAAGGTCTAACACACGAAAAAGTTTCATCACAGATTTTATTGAAGCCAATTCTTCACTATTAATATCCGAAAAGGTAAAGAGGGAATCATAACAATTATGTTATGCTCCTTCTTTATTTCGTTCAATTGAAAACAACAACAGATAAGGAACCTACCGTGACCCTTCAAAGGATCTTGACGCCTTTAATGAGCATCTTGATTTGATATTGTGCACCATCAGTAGATATGGATCCAGTATGAATCTGAGTTTGTAGTTTGTTTTGATTGTTCGATTTGATATGTGATTCGGATTGAATGTGGTGAAGGACAAAAGATGAGATTTGAGAATAATACAAGTGTGGTGGGCGGAGAAGATTATGTGAGATTAGAGTTTGAGTTGGTGACTGCTAAGAAGAGAGCGAAAGAGGCGGATGTGTTATGATGAAATGAAATTAGGGTTAGTAATTTATGGTTAATAACCATTAAATACCCAAATATATTAGGGTTGATGTTTGGATCGGATCTTCTTTAATTTTGGGCCCGGGATGAAAACTTTTATTATTACTCTTTGTTGGGTTGTATTTGTTTGCTTGTTTGGGCCGAAAATTTTTGATAAGGGTATGTTGAGGTTGGTTGATTGTTGGACTTGGACTCAATTTTTCTTGGGCTTTACATGTTATAATCGAATATTAGTTATGTTGTGCTGAATTTTTGCCAAATATATGGATTATAGATTATTGTTGGGGTTTTAAGAGACAGTATGACTTATTTTCACGGGGATATGATTTTGACAAGATCGGGATAAAACCATTATCATAGTTCATTTAAACCGTCAAAAGGCTAGTATTGGGTATTGAACCGCAAGATGTGACTACGGGGTTAATTCTTTATTATTTATTTGAGGTTGAAGTGGGATATCACGGGTGCGTGTACTTAGTATCTTGAAGATATCGGGGTTGGTTGGATGCATGATTCTTCGAGATCCTTGTTCGAGCTTATAACCTTCAAAATGATTAAGACTTGAGTTATCTCGTTATACCTAGATGTAAGGAGTTACGTTGTTGTGCTCACAGTGTATAGCCATCACTTTAAAGGATTTACGTTGTAGTGCTCAAGTGTCACACAAAGATGTGGATAATTCAAGATGAGTTCATATACAGAAAAGGATGGTTGGATGGGTATATGAAACGACCTATGCTTAAAGGAGTTACGTTGTAGTACTCAGTATAGGTACTTAGTCAGACAATAGTGCAAGCTTAAGTCACAAGTTCGGGTTATTTTACTTCAGTCTCAAGTTCGTAATACTGGGTTTTCTCCATCAGTGGTCACTACAAAAAGCCGTCAGAATGATAATGGGGTCGGTAAAGAGTTAGTTGAGAAGAGTATAGAAGAGTAGAGATTCTATCAGCAATTGATTCTCACGGGCTATTTTGATACAACACACATCTTCGACAAATTGGACATACAGTGTGGACGCTGCCTCCGTTTCCATCGTAACCATAGTGTGTATGCTTCCGATTCCGCGAAGACATCGTGGGGGAAGAGAGAGTAGAAGTGCTTTGAGTTTCTTTGACTTTCTTTGCATTTTTTGCGAAAACACTCTTTTTCCAGATGGATCTGCATTCAGGGGGAAGAAATGTGCACATCGGGACGCATAACAGACTCACGTGATCGAGCTTACAACTTTATTACTACCGGAAGACGTCCGCAGAAATGATCAGTGATTCAGTTTTGTGATTTTAGTGTACTCGTTTCAACTTTCGCAGGTTGTGATGTGCGAAGTAGCCTACTTATGTGAGAAGATCTTGCTAAATTTCTTGCATGTTACCCCCGAACGGAGTTTCCCGCATTAAGCATAATCGTTTGCTTGGTGTGGTTTACAATGTCATCTACAAATTCCGCTGCGTACTTACAACTTTCAAAAGATAGAAGACATGTTAACTACATCAAAGTTTCGAATCTGCTGAAGATGGTTGTCAGTTTGGGGGGAAGCTGATTCAGAAACTTCACCAATAAGAAGTGTACGAAGAAGCCGTTAAAGACATGCAGCATGAATTGGGGGGAAGTTAATCCAATTCATGTTTATTACATCATTTGACTACAAGTGAAGAAAAGTTCTCAAGCCGAGGTACAAGATATAGACAAAGAGCGTCAACCGTAATCATCCTCAGCACATGAAGAGCTTATGAAGACCTTTCTTTATTTGTATTTTTTACTTGTAGGATATGATGTAAGTAATCCCATATGTTGCCACATTGGGGGAAGATTGTTGGGTATGCTTCTCGCATCAAAATGTGACAACATATTTGTGATTACATTAGTTATCTTGTTAGGCTCAAACACAAGGACTAGAACCGTCAATATTGTAAAGTCTTGTGTTTTGGCCCTATAAATACACCTCCTAGACTTCACTAGGAGGGTTGAAGCTTGTGTGTTTTTACATTTTCCTATTATCAATAAAATCATCAAGTTTTCCTCTTTATTCTTCTCTACTTTCTCTCACTAAACTTTATCATGAAGATGATGATCTTTCATCATCCAAGCCTCCCGATCTACAACATATCAACCAAAACACGATCCATCATCCCATGTATTGATTGCACCAGTAGGTAATCTGTCTAACCACCTTCTGGATGCCCCCGTGAGTGTAATTGGAAATACCCTAAGCATTAGTGCATCATGAGTGATGCCAGGAGTGTGAAAAGATCTGCTATCTCCAATACTCTTCGTACATGTAGGTGGGCATCTTCATCCTCAGCTCCCGCGAAAATCTTATGTCTTAGTTCCTTCATAAATTGGCCACTGATCTCAAAGTTCACATTATTATCAATTTCGGGTCTTACCACGCCCGGTCTTTCGCTACCTTGAGTCAAAGCCATGTATTGCTCCATAGTGAGCATATCAAATTCCAAATCACCCATACCTGAAATTCCAAAAACAAACCAAACAGAAAAGACGGGAGAAAGAAAACTAAAAACAAAAATTCTAAAAAGCAAAAACTTAAAATAAAAGCAAAAATATTTACAAAACTTAAATTAAAATCCTAATATAGCTCCCCGGCAGCGGCGCCAAAAACTTGATGCAGGATTTACCGACCAGGTTTTAAATTTATAAATTGCTCGTCTACCTAAGGTCTACCTAATGCACTATCGGGCAGTGTACCCGGTCATGTATGGTATAGCAAACGGTAAAGCCGAGGTTGTCCCAAGAGCTATGAGTGCGGATAATATCTAAGTCTAGTGTCACTGGTTTTAAAGGGGTTTTGTAATTGATTAATTAAACTAATGAAATGAAATAAACAAGACAATAATAAAATAACAAAGAGAAATCAGTTGGGAGAGAAGTGTCAACCTAATTACTACTCTTGTTATTCAAATGACTAGTTTTCTATTAAATGCATCCTATCGTTTCATCTGGGGATTCAAGTCGATAGACTCAGATGGTCAAATCGTCTATCCTATCTTCCACCTTGCCCTATTCCGTAACCTAATAATTACAAGAGTTCGCTAGCAATACAAGATGCAAGAGTCTTTAAGTGCCTCTACTAACTAAGACTTGTCTAATGGGATCCGGCCGGTCGGAACTTAGATCCCCCCTAATTCCTTAAGCAAATCAGTTTGATAGGTGGTCGTTCGTTGAAATTCCCACACGAATAGTGATAGTCCTATGGTCAATTCTTATCACTAAACACACCCTCATCCGCTATGGGTCTTATGGTCAATTCTCCAAGCTTCAATGAAACTATCAAACCTTAATGCTACCAAAACAAAGGTGTCCTAAGACATGCTAAGAAAGTATGCAAATAAAATGATACGAATACGAGAAAACTAAATCATAATCATAACAATTTCATAAAAAGGCTAACACCAAAGGTGTTTAGCCAAACATACAGAAAATTAAACCAACAATGATGAATAAATCATGAATTGAATTAGACATAATGTGTGATACAATTTACTTGATGTAGATCTAATAATGATGATGATTGCACGTGAATTCTCCCTTGGAAAGTGGTTGATTGCTGCTGGAAAATACTCTGAGATGGTGCCCTAATCTCCCCTTAAAAAGGGAGGAAAAGAGATCATGAATAGTGCAGAATTCGGGCTCTATTTATAGGGTTCGAACCAACTACGGCGTAGCTAATGGTTAAACTATGTTGTAGCCTTTGTAATACGTTGCTACGCTGTAGCTTGATGATCTGCTACGGGCGTAGAACTCTCGTACACCCATCTACGGCGTAGCCAAATGAGGAACTACACCGTAACTTCATCAAGGTCACGGAAATTCTTCTAAGTGTTGGAATGAAGATCTACGGCGTAGCTTGAATGATATCTATGCCCGTAGAAGTCTCGTAGTCTCATCTACGCCGTAGTCAATAAGTTGACTACGTCGTAGGTCTTTAGTCAGCGTTGACTTCAGTCTTGTAAAAGGTCGCTACGGCGTAGGTAGAGAGGACATCTACGCCGTAGTTAGTGCAAAAATCAGCATACTTCAAATATTTTGATTAATAACCTTCCAATTCCGCGTCTTTTCGTTCCAATGCTCATCTTTGCCCTGAAAATGAAATATAAACAAATAAGAGTATATATCCTAGTAAAATGACACAAACGATGAGCATAATAGGGGGAAATTAACACTTAAATATCGGAACTATTTGAAGTTATCAAGCAACCACAACAACAAGTACAACAATACCCATCCCATCACAAACTGAAGCAAACAAACCAATCCCACCATCATCAACAACTACATTCGTTCCTCAATCAGATGCACCTCCAAGTTATGTAACAGAGGGATATCTGAAACGAGCAGTAAAAGGGTTAAATGCTGACTACAAAGAGTAACTTGAAGCTGAAGAAAGAAGTCAAAAGATTCAAAAAGAAGTTGCTGAAGAAGTCACTGGAGATGAGGAGCTAACATTTGATCAACTCAAAGATATGATGTTGAAAATATTCACAGAACAACCTCATCTACAGCAAGAAAAACCCAATCTCTACTACTCACTCATTGAAACACAAGACTCGGGATCAAAATCACAAGAAATAGTTGCCCTACGAGCAACAATGAATGCAACACACAAAGCCTTGATTGGGGAAATTGGACAGCTAACAGATCGAGTCTTCTCTTTTGAACAAACCTGCAAAGGTGGATCTCGCAAACGTCATCAAGATAACCCTGACTCGGATAATCCTAAAGGGGAGAGACGTTTTAATAGGTCAAGACACACCATAAACACTTCCTCATCATCACAAAGAACATCAACTACCTCTAGATCAAGCAAGCAACCCTCCAAATCCAGATCTACTGATGCACAAAAAGATCAAGACGTTGCTGAAACCGATGAATCTAGTGAAAGAGAAAGAGAAGAAGTGAGTGGTAGTGTTTCTACAATGGGTGAGAAGAATGTTGTTACGGGAAAGTCAAAAGTAGATGAACTGACGAAGAAACCAACGGTTGAAAAGCCTGAGGCTACTTCATAGGGAACATTTACTACAGAGTTCTCAAGTCACGTAACGGATGAGCTATATGGCAAGATTTTGATGGATGCACGAATCAGAGATGTATATGATCATGAGCTTGTTAAGAAGACCATCACATTCACTGATCCGTTAAAATCTCATCCGCTACTAAAATTCCCTGAACCATCAACATACGAGAACTTCGATCTACACTATCTGGACACGATAAATATCATTCTTCAACTTCCACAAGTCTAATGTTTGAATAATGGAGCGATGAATTCCTAAAGGAAGGTATCCATAGAGATAAGTACATCATTTCTGAGATAAACCAACAAGAATACAAGGTGGAAGCTTACATGCTAATAACCGGAATGAACGAGGCAGCTCAAAGATTTTTCATTAGCAGATACAGAGATGCAGCTCCTCGTCACAAGGTCTTCACAAAGCACCGGATTATTCATTATGTGTATGTCTTCTCAGACCAGTTCAGAACTGATGGCTTCATCAACTTCGCTGTAAGAAGATACGACAATCTATATTATGTCTTCCGTGAAGCTGATTACCACAACCTCCATCCTCAAGACATTCAAGACATGTACCTTTCTAACATCAGCTACATCTATGACCATGGGAATGAAGATGACATAAAAGATTCCCTAAAAATCTTTATGAGGTCACAGTTAGCTTTAGTACATGTTGAAGACTTCCAAATGAGAGTTGAAAGCCTACAAAGAAAGGTTAATCTCACACATCCTATGATTACCTTTCCTGGAATTGATGAACACGGCCCTTGGACATGCATTCAGAGTCCATTGTTCGAGCTCGGTATTGTTTTTGAAAATGCATCAAGGGTAAAGAGGTTAATGATATCGAACGAGATTCCTAAGTTCAGCTCAGGTACGTTGAAATGGGTTCAGAAAGGAGTAAGTGACTTGTTAAACCAAGATCTCCAAGAGACAAGTACCAGATTAGATGATGATCAAAGGGTGAGGTGGATTGCTTGCTCAGTATGTGAAAGAACGACTCAGACTTCGAAATATCTTGAGATTCATGGAAAAATGCATTGGATATCGAAGATGAAGTCTACAAGATGCCCATAAATAGAAGACCTGCATGATCTACCCTTAGGGGGAGATTGTTGGAAAACAAAAAGTGTAAATCATTAGAGCATGGACTTCTATTTATCTTTTGTTATAGACTAGGGTATGTTGTGTAATATTGTGTGGCTTGCGACAACATTATACCCTCGCAGCACTTGTATAGTTGCGAGGGATGCTTGACTATGTATGGGTATAAATACCCCCTACCTCATGGGTTATGAGGTGTGTGTTCTATCTTATCTCAATGCGAGACTTTCTATCTTTTCTCTCGTTTCTCTCTCTAAACTAAAGTGTCCACACCCACTTTGTTGGGATTTATATTTGAGTTGATAAATACAAAACCATAAGTGAAGAATGAAGACAATGCAACACACGAGGGACTTAGAAGACAAAGAAGATTTTACTTATTAGTCCTTTGTAAACCTAATTCTCTAGTATATAAAGAGATACAGGTTATTAGTTTTTATGTGTGTCAAGATGTAAAACACCAAAGGTGTGTATGTAACCTAGGCGTAAGGTATAGGAAAAATGCCTAGGGTTAGTTTGTTTTCAGCCTCAAGGATCGTTTGATCCCTGTTATTGTTGAGTAACCGTACTACACTTGATCAAGTAGTATTGGGGCTGATAGTGTTTGTAATTGTGTTATAGTAGAGATGATGATGAAGAAAAACCTTATACAATAACATTGTTCTTACTTATTCCGTTGTGCATCTTATTGTTTTTGTTATTGTTATCCCTAGATGAGATCTAACCAATCTCGAGCTCTAAACGATCTCCACAATTGGTATCAGAGATCAGGGGGCTCGTGATCTAGGGATTATACAAGGTTTTTTTCGAAGAATGAAGAAGAAAATCGATTTTGGTTTTTATTTTTGTAACTTTCTGCAGTGCTGTTTTCAAACGACGATATCTCATTCGTTAACCATTGGATCGTTACAAAATTTTTATTGGAGGTTCTTTGCACATCAAGGTAGATTCTCACCGGAGGGATCTTTAATCTTAGCTTTTGTTTGGAAGATATAGATCGTCGAAGTCTGTTGCAGAACATTGAAGAAAATCGATTTTTAGGGTTTTTAAGGGTTTCACAAAATTGACTTCTTGTTCTGCTGGAATTATTCTTCATGGAAGTTGGTATGTATTATTATTATGCTTCAAATTCATGCTCTAATCATGTTATCAAAAGCAGCTTTGGATATAAGTACAAAACGAATTTTTATGGTTTCTTTGGTTTCGATGCAGTCTGTTATAACAAACCCTAAAAGATCATTATGTCTTATTATCATTGAAGAAAGTAGCTTTGATCGATTCTGTTAGGGTTAACAGATTATTACCAAGGTGTTGGCGTATTAAAACCCTACTGTTCTATTGTAAACGTGGGTCGTTTATGTTAGGGTTTCTATATGATAGTCGAATAAGGTTTATTTGATAAACCTAATATTGATTGATATTGGTTGTATGTTGCTGCTATACGTGGTTTTTGCTGAAGTTGGATCTGAAAATAATAAATTCGGGTTTAAAGAAGATGGTTTCTGTCATGACTTCTGATGAAAATAATTTTTAGACTAAACCCTAAGTCGCATGATTGAAGAAAACAGATGCTGCTGCTTTTCGTATTAATACTTATGGGTTGAAAGGTTTGTACTGCTCTTGGTTGTGATTAGTACTTTTTGATATCAGGTTAGTACTGCTGGTTTTCCTCATTAGTACTGCTACTTATAAGTTTGTACTACTGTCTTTAATCCAACTTAATACTGCTGGTTCTTGATCCGAGATACTACTGCCTATGGTCGTTAGTACTGCTAGATATATTGTTAGTGCTGCTTATCATTCTTTATACTGCTGGCTTTATACTTGGTGTTGCTTGTTGAAATTTTAGTACTGCTAGCATGTTCTCTGGTCATTAATGCTGCTACGCTATGGAGTCTTGTTTGATATTGGAAAGTACTTGGTTTTGGTGATATGTTTGACTAAAGGTTAACGATCAGGTTGTGGATCTGATTGTTCAATAATAATAATAATAACAGGTTGTTTGAGATTGTTCATGATACAACCTAGTTTTGGACAGATTTATGCGACATGTTTGGTTTTGGACAGATTTATGCGACATGTTTGGTTTTAGACAACATTAAGTTCGATATCAGATAGGTATGAAGATGTTGCACACACACAGGAGATTGTTTGGCTTTGGATTTGTAAGAGATGTTTTTGGTTCTCGGATGAGTTGGAGAAATTAGATAACACACATAAGGTTGGTAATGATTGAAGACATGGTGTTCATTAATGATGATTATTATTATTGGGTCCAAGTTCGTGTGAAAATTTATTGAAGTAGTGATCATGTCTATACTAATTGGAAGTATATGTTGCTTTTTACATGGTTTCTACTAATCAACCAAAGAACTATTCTTCCTTGTTACTACTACTTGGTTTCGAATTCTATTGTAGTCATTTTTTATTAGTATTCCTACTACTACGTTCGTTCATGGATGGTACTACATGGTGTTCGTTGCTATGGTGGGTAGTTATTTGAAAAGTTCTTATGGTTACTACATGCACCATTCGAGGGGAAGGTTTTTACAACTGCTAGTTGTTATTATTACTACTGGTTTAGTTTTCTTTTGTATTGAGTTCATTTATAGTAAGCTTTTTGGTGTTCTTCATGGAGGGTAATTCGAGACATTGGAAGACTGGATTGGAAGTATGATAGTGGTTTGTGGTTGTCGAAATCAAAGTTGCATTTACTTGAGTCCCCTAGTGGATAATACAAAAAGGGGAAGAAGATTTACAACAAAGAATTGCAACTTGAAGATCCTTGGTGGTACATGTTATTTTAAGCTCACGTGGTGGGCTTAAGGGGAAGATTGTTTTATTCATGGAAGATCAAGACGAAGGTTTTGTAATTATCAACTAGAGGATGTTTGTTGGGATTTATATTTGAGTTGATAAATATAAAACAATAAGTGAAGAATGAAGACAATGCAAAACACGAGGGACTTAGAAGACAAAGAAGATTTTACTTATTAGTCCTTTGTAAACCTAATTCTCTAGTATATAAAGAGATACAAGTTATTAGTTTTTATGTGTGTCAAGATGTAAAACACCAAAGGGGTGTGTGTGTAAACTAGGGGTAGGGTATGGGAAAACGCCTAGGGTTAGTTTGTTTTCAGCCTCAAGGATCGTTTGATCCCTGTTATTGTTGAGTAACCGTACTACACTTGATCAAGTAGTATTGCGGCTGATAGTGTTTGTAATTGTGTTATAGTAGAGATGATGATGATGAAGAAAAACCTTATACAATAACATTGTTCTTACTTATTCCGTTGTGCATCTTATTGTCTTTGTTATTGTTATCCCTAGATGAGATCTAACCAATCTCGAGCTCTAAACGATCTCCACACACTTTATCTGACTAAGATTATTAGAGTAGACGTGATATTATTGGAACAACATGGTGTATGACACTGGATGTGGTATTCATATTTGCAATACACTATAGGGACTTAGAGGAGCAATGAAGCTGGCTTATGGGGAGCAATACATGCACGTAGGCAATGGAGCACATGCAGCTGTTGAAGCCATAGGAACGTTCGATTTAGTTTTGCCTTCGGGCTTAGTACTAGTTTTGAACAATTGTCATTACGCACCTTCTATAATTAGATGTGTTGTTTCTGTTTCCTTGTTGAAAGATATTGGTTTTGTTCACACATTTACTAGTTATGGAATTTATGTTTCTTTAAATAATGTTTTTTTATTTTAATGCAATTCTTGTAAATGGTGTGTTTGAAATTGATATGCATGATATTGTGAATGATAATAATAATAATTTTGTCTTTAGCATCAATAATAAGAGAATCAAGTATGACTTGGATTCTGTTAGCATTAATATTTTATATGAAGTGATGGTCATTCATATGTCGAGAACCTTGTACGTTGTAATAGATAGTTATAGATTAATGGTAGGCTTAGGAAATAGTTTAAGCTAACCGGTTATGCGTTTGGGCTTATTATTATGTTATTAAGTCTTGTAAAGTCCAATCCTAACCCAAGCCTACCAAGGCCCAAGTGCCTTCTTCCCATGTATAAATAACTAAAAACACCTCATTTGTGAGGTGTGTGAGTGTGTGTTTCATTGTGTGAGAAATAAACATTCATCACCATTCTCCATCTCTCTTTCTCTCTCTTTTTCTCCATACGCCTTCTCTCTTTCTTCTTTCTTTTTCTAAAACTATATCATATTTTGGGATCTACAAGTGGTATCAAGAGCCTAAAGATGATTTAGGAGTGATTTGTGTGTCTAGTTTAATAGTTAAAATATTTTGTTGGTACGTCTTGTTTTAGTTTTGCGAAGAAATAAAATTCGTACAAAGTTTGGCGTCGTTGGACTTTTTGCTCGCAACTCATCTTTCACTTTTAATATTTAAAACTCAACTTTTAATATTTAAAACTATATCATATTAAAAGTGAAGGATCTGTTACGAAGAAAAAATAAAGGAGATGTTATTGGTTCTTTTTTGTTTCATCACGTGATTGATCTTATCTACATATTCAAACCTCATCTCTTTTATTGTTTTATTACTCCTACGATTAGAAACAAAAAGGTGTGCATATTTTTTTTGGGTCGTACGTTTTTGTTCGTAAAGAGCTATTACGAAGAAATTTTTTTGTTTTTTTAGTGTGTTTTGAAAGATTGTGAAGCTTGCGACAGTTGGAATTTTGTTAGCAAAAAGAGGGTTTTGTTGTGATAGCAAATTTTGCAAGACTTTTTCTTAGCAAAATTTTATTGTGATAGCAAAGTTTTTTTGTTGTGATAGTAGTTGCAAGACTTTGTTGTGATACCAAATCTTAAGAGACTTTTGTTACCCACTATTTTACAAAAGAAAACTCTGCCAAAAAATTTTGAAAATTTTGCGATACGAGACTTTCTTGTGATACGAGACTTTCTTGTGATACGATACTTTCTTGCGATACGAGACTTTCTTGCGATACGAGACTTTCTTGTGATACCTTGCTTAAGAGAGTTTTCTTGTGAGACTTCTTGTGATACCTTAGTACTAGACTTTTCTTGTGATACCTTCATTGCTAGACTTTTGTTACCCACGTTTTCCTAAAACGTTACTCTGGCAAAATTTCAAGAAAATCTTATGAGACTAAAGTTTAATTGAGCTTATCATTAAGAAATCTCTTACGATATAACGACACAACATATATTCAAAGACTCTTCAACAACTTCAACAAATCAAAACACAATTCAAAACACAAATCAAAACACAAATTCAAACACAATTAAATCAAGACAACAACAAACAACACAAAACAATCATTCCTTTATCGTCTACAAGATCCATTATCATTTTCCTTTACTTACACATCATTCATCATGACTTCACAAAACACATCACAAATCAATTTACAAAAGCTATCCTCTCAAACCGATGTTGCTCAAGCCGGTTCAGATAATCGTCCACCAATGCTTGTTAAGGGTTCGTATACTCAATGGGCAAATCGAATGCGACGTTTTATCGAGGACAAACCCGAAGGTGATCTTATCTGGAACTCAATTGAGAACGGTCCCTACATTTGAAAGGTCGTCACCATTCCTGCTAACCCGAAGTCTACACCTCCAACTGCTGAGATTATTCGTGAACAAACCAACACTGATCTCAATGATGATCAAAGAGCTCAAGTCAAAGCAGACAGGCGTGCCATGCATCTTGTATTTCAGGGACTACCAAATGAAATTTTCGCATCTGTAGACAGCTATCCGAATGCAAAGGCACTATGGGAAGCAGTTGAGCGTCTAATGCAGGGAACCGAAGTCGGTAAACAAGATAAGGAAGTATTGTATTTATAGGAGTATGATAAGTTTACATCTATTCCGGGAGAGACAATTGAATCATATTATCAGAGATATTCGACCGTGGTCAATGACTTAAACAGAAACAACATTGTTATACCTCCACTCATCTTAACTGTCAAGTTCATGCTTCGTCTACAACCTGAATGGAAACGTTTCATCACACAAGTGAAGCAAACTAAGATTCTTCAAGAATTAACATTTCATCAGATTTTTGATATCTTGAAACAGAATCAAGATGAAGTAAATGATGTTTGAGAAGAGCTTGAAAGACGTAAGCTTGATCCATTGGCACTAATGACAGACACATCATTGGCATCTCATTTATCCCAAGCACAAGCTCAACCACCAGTTAAGAGGCAAACGGGGCATCAACAAACTGCATATGCACCACCACCAACCCCAACACCACCTACCACTTATCATCAACAATCATCTGCTTTCGTAGCACAAACTCCCACATACCAATCATCTGCATATGTAGCCCCCGCACCTACTTATCCTACCACAGTTTACACATCACCAGAACAGACTTATTCACCAGTTGACTATGCATCGCTACCTGCAGAGTATTCCACACCAGAAGCAACGGGTGTCATGCCACATCACACTGCTGAGGTTGATCCTATTCAAGAACTGAACACTGCAATGTCATTACTTTCCCGAGCTATCACTCGAACCTACACAACCCCCACCAACAACAATCTAAGGATGTCATCCAATCTGAGAAACCCAGTCGGAAATTTCCAACCACCCAGAGCTCCAGTACAACAATGGAATTATGCGTCTTCAGGACAGAACAACGGGTATTCAAGAAATAGTGGGTATCCCAGAAATGTTGGCTATCAAGGGAATGTTGGATTGAATGGGAACAATGTAGTTGTTGGGAATTCTTTGCAGAGGAGTAGTAGTGCAAATGTTAAGTGTTATAATTGTAGGGGTATTGGGCATGTGGCAAAGGATTGCAAAGAGCCAAGAAGGCCAAGGGATTCTGAGTACCACAAAGAGAAGATGTTGTTGTGCAAGAAAGCTGAAACAGGAGCATAGTTGACTACTGAGGAAAATGATTTCTTAGCTGAGAACACTGATGATGAAGAGGAATTGACTGCACACTACATTTTCATGGCCAATCTTCAGGAAGTCGCATTTGAGAACGACTCTCCACCGGTCTATGACACTGAGAAGATAGCTGAGGTACCAACTACTTCTGATAATGTATATAATGTGTTTGATCATGAACAAATACATCCTGCGAACCGAGAATCCATGAATGACACATACGTGACGCAACAGGATGGTAGTAATATCATTTCTGATACGCCATATATGGATCCTAATGGACAAACGCTTCTACAGGATATATTTGCTTATGAACAAGATCGTGCTGTGATTTTTTCCTTAGTTGATGCATTGCATGTTAAAATCCACAACTGTACTGCTATCATTCAAAAACACAAAGATGAGAATGAGGTATTAACCAAAGAGCTTGAGAGGTACAAAGACCAAGTCAAAAGTTTTAATTTAGGCTATGAAAGGAAAAATGTTCTTGAAATTGCGTATGCTGAGACTGTCGAGCGTGAAACAAAATTGAAAAAGCATCTTGATGACCAAAGTTTTCTTCATCATCATAACACTCAAAATCTAAAAGATGAAATTTCAAAACTCACGACTCAGATTTCCAAACATTCAACAACTATATCTGATCTTGAAAAAGAAAAAGAAATGTTGGTTGAAAAACACAAGAGTCTTGAAGACAAAGATCTCGACAAAATTCTAGAACTTGAAAAACATGTCAAACGGTTATCCACCATAGTTTATAGAACTAACCAGTCAATTCAAACAATTCATATGCTTGCACCAAAACCAAAATCGTATTATCTCGGTGAAAGCAGTGTCGAATTTCAAAATCCTCAGTACCTCAAGAAAGCTCAGTGGGAACACCCTGTTCTGTATAATTATGATTTGCCATGTTTGCATAATGTTCACTATGTTAAGAGTAATGATATTAAGCATTCATTCATGTGCGAATCTGAAGAGTCATTGCAACATGAAGCCACGAGTCGCTCAAACTATAAATATGGAGAAATTAAACCACCTGATTAAAAGAAAATAAATAAACTTTATGATGATTTCGTTCCACAAAAGCAAAAATCTACTAATGAAGTCTTTTTCACATATCCTTTACAAATAGAAGCTTCTTCATCCATTCAAAATGTTGAAATCAAATCTTGCAATTTGGAGAAGCATTTAGATAAAACTCAACCCGATACTCCTATGAGTAAAGGGATGAAGACTTTTAAGGGATTAAAGGAAATGAATGATTTTCTTCAAAGAGCGATTGAAGGCAAACTTACACTCAATTTACCACAGTGGAACACCGAATATCATCGTAAATTTCAAGAGATTTTGAGAAAGGAAATCAACCCAATTGTTCAAAACCTAAATTCATACATAATCCAGTTTGAAAAGGATTTAACAATTGAAATGGTTGAAGATTTGAAGTACGTCAATTCTCTTGAAAAGGAGGTTGATGGACTCCGGTTTAAAATGTCAAAATCTGATGATCGACTTTGGGAAGCTGTTGAACAAACTGATGTGATGAATATTGTGTTGCATTCTTCTGCCATTGAACAATGTGAATCTCGGAACAAAAGGAAATCATGTGCAAATGAACTCTCAACCCAAAATGTCACAAAAGAGAATTTTGCTTTGAAACAAACGATCAAACGAATTACCAAAGAAGCTGCTGATCTCAAAGATGATTTGATGAAACAAATTGCTCAGTTGCAAAAATCGTTTGATAAACTTGAAGCTCAAAGCATTTCTTTCGAGCTACAACTGCAGCATCAAAATGGAAAAACCGACAAATCATTTTCAAAAACCTCTTTGACATCAACTCTTGAGAAACTTGAAAAAATTGAAAATTCAAATGTTTCTTTGGAATTCAAGGCTTTATCTCTTGAAAAGGAAAACGAGCACCTTAAAGAAACGTACAAAAATCTTTTTGACTCAATCAAACCAATGAGGGCTGAATTGTCACGTTTCAAAAGACAGTCCGTGGATACTAAGTTTTACAAACCTTCTATTCTTGGGAGACCACCAGTATACCGATTTTCACAATCCCGGTTTGCTCCCAAGATAGATGTGCAAAATGATTTATCAAAAACAGTCACTCCACAGACTTCGTCTAAAAGAAATACAAATGTTTTGAGAAACAAAAATGTGATTGCTCCTGGAATGTACAAAATGGAAGTGTCCAAACAAAAAGATAAAGAACCATATGGCACTAACGACATGTACTATGAAGGACCTAGGAAAGAAGCAACAAACACCAAAGCACAAACTGCACAAAAAGTTGAGACTAAAATTCCTAACAAAAATGTGTTGCCTTCTACAGGACTAGAGTGCACTCCTAGTGTTAGCAAACCACATCTTAAGAGCACCGAAATGAAGAATAGGGTCCAGCAAACATCTAAGAGTAGAAGCACGAAGAATAAAGGAAAAGTAGAAGAACACCCTAGGAATTTTATGCTTTTTAATAAGAAACAACTTTCAACTACGTGTAATGACAATGTTAATGTTTTACCTAAAGATATTGCTTCTAGTTGTGTTGCTTGTGGTAAATGTGTTGTTTTTGGAAATCATGATAATTGCATTTCTCAATTCATTAATGCTTTGAATGAAAATTCCAAACCATCCACTAGTAGGGCACCTAAGCCCAGACGACCTAGGAAACCTAGTGTTCAAAAAACTAGTGTAAACAAAGCATCAAAACCTAGTATCAAGAAAACAAATGTTCCTAATCCCAAACCAGAAAGAACCAAGAATGTGTCAGAGACACGTATAGTGATTGGGGATAGACCATGGTTGTCGTATAGTATAATTCCACCATACTATAAGTGGGTAATTAAGAAAATACCAGCAAACGTGACCCCCACTGCACCAATCCAAGAGGCTAGGAAGAAGATAGTTGAAATCGTCACTTCGAGTGTTAAGAAGATAATTGACACTCGAACTTTATGCTTCTAACACTTCGGAACCCATTGAAAGATGGGGATCCATGTTTTTCCATCTTCCATAGCCCTTTCCTACATTTTTGCAGGTGATTCAAATCTGTCTTTGGTACGTCAATTCTGGTTGTTCCAAACACATGACCGGCAACAAAGCGCTTCTAAAGAATTTTGTGGAAAAGTTTTTGGGCACCGTTCGATTCGGAAATGATCACTTTGCTCCGATTCTAGGTTACGGGGATTTACAACATGGGAACTACTTGATTACACGGGTATACTATGTTGAGGGTCTGGGACATAATCTTTTTTCAGTAGGGCAGTTCTGTGATTCAGATCACGAGGTTGCATTCAGGAAAGACACTTGCTTCATCAGAAATTTGGAAGGTGTTGATCTAATGAAAGGATCTCGCGGCAACCACAGTTCTACACTCTACACAATCAACCTATTTGATCTTATTTCAACATCACCAATATGTCTCATGACCAAAGCCTCATCAACTAAGTCTTGGTTGTGGCATCGTCGTTTATCACATGTAAACTTCGATACCATGAACAAACTTGCAAAAGATAACCTTGTCATCGGTCTACCAAAATTCAAATACGAAAAAGATCATCTTTGTCCATCCTGTGAATTAGGCAAAAGTAAACGTGCATCCTACAATCCAAAACAAACACCAAGTTAACAGGAAAGGTTACACCTGTTACACATGGATTTATGTGGCCCAATGAGAGTTGAAAGCATAAACGGGAAGAAGTATATCTTGGTAATTGTCGATGATTATTCAAGATTTACATGGGTACAATTTCTTTGATCAAAGGATGAAGCACCAGCCATCATCAAAACATTTCTGAAGCGTGTGCAAGTTCGCTTACAAGTTCCGGTAAGAATTGTAAGAACTGACAATGGCACTGAATTCACAAACCAGCAACTAAAGGCTTACTTTGATGACGTTGGCATAACTCATCAAACATCCAATGTCCGAACACCGCAACAGAATGGAGTCGTTGAAAGAAGAAACCGCACGTTGGTAGAAGCTGCTCATACTATGTTGATTTTCTCAAATGCACCACAGTTTCTATGGGCAGATGCAGTAAACACCGCGTGTTACACCCAAAACCGTTCTCTTATTCATCCAAGATTCAATAAAACACCTTACGAGCTCCTCAACAAACGAAAACTAGATATCTCACATCTACATGTATTCGGCGCTTTGTGTTACCCGTTGAATGACCGAGAAGATCTAGGGAAGCTCAAGGCAAAGGAGGATATTGGTATCTTTATTGGATATGCTGAAAATTCGAGGGCTTATATAGTGTATAACTGAAGGACAAAGAGGATAATGGAGACCATGAACATCAAGTTTGATGAGATATCGGCAATAGCTTCTGAACGACTCACGTCAGAACCCGCGCTAAACCCGATGACTTCTGAACACATCTGTTCATGACTCGTGCATAACCCTGCTCAATCAACAACACCGATTGTTACACCAAATGAGCGTGACTTGAATATTCTGTTTGAGTCCATGTATGATGAGTACTTCGTCAATCAACAACGTGATGCTCCCACAACAACTTCCGCTGCACCTACAACTCTCAATCAACAGACACAAACTGCATCTACAACCGTTGAACCAGAAGCACCATCACCGATAACAACAAATACATCGATAGAGACTCCAGATATTGCAAGTACCTCACAGAATGTTGATAATGAGCCAATTACACATGTTCAAGAAGAAATAGATCAAAATGGAGATGATGCAGAGTTGGAAGACGAAGAAGTCTTTGTTAACCCGTTTGGCACACCCCCGTCGACTGAGTCAATCGAATCATCTACCAGACACAGAGATCCATCAAACATGCATTCATTCTACCAAAAATACCCTTCAAAGTGGAAAAGGGTACAGTTGAGCTATATTTCGTCAAGACGGATTACCAGTTGCCTTATCTATTTACGAAAGCTCTTTCAAAAGAGAGGTTTCAGTACTTAGCTCACCGAATTGGTATGCGAAGCCTACCTCCAGAGGAGCTAGACCGTCTTGTCGAACTTTCTTGAAAAATTTTCAAACCAAAGCTTCGCATGTAAATTTTAGAAAAACAAAATACAAAATTTGAAAAACCAACAAAAGCAAAATACAAAAATAAAAAACATATAAAAGCCAAATACAAAATTGCAAAATCCAAAAATCCAACAATGATACGGAAGTGTAAAGATGCTTGAGCGAGAGTTCATTAAAATGTTTTCAAAACATGTCGTCTCTAAATTCTTCATTATGACTTGTGTACACATTACAGTGCACAACTCGGACTTCAAAGAAAGGAAAGTGTTACGCAAAATGATTTTATCAACTTAATACACTTATCCTAAAGGACTTTGTTGTACGCATCAGTGCGACAATCTTATGGAAAAAGAAGTGAAAACTTCTTAATTTGAAAAACAAAAAAAAAAGATTTCTCAAACTGAATTTCTAAATCATTTTTGCAAAAGAAACTTTGTTTTAATGTGATGAAATTCCATATCTTACATGTGGTTTTAGAAACCTTAAGCAAAATTCGTTCTAGAAATTTTCAAACTTAATTTTCTGATTCTTTCACATTCTTTCACAATTTTGCTTAAGAAGACTCACTCCCTCAAACTTTCAAAAAGTTTTCAAGTTTTGAGGGGGAGTAGTTCAATATAAAGAAGTTTTTCTCAAAACTGAAATTTCAAAAATCATTTGAATAAACTTCTTTCCATTTTGAGAAGATAAGATTTCAGATATCTTCTCATAATACCTTCAAAACAGAATTTCCACATCTAAAAGAGGTATTCTATACCTTGAAGGAGAATTTATTCAAGAAATTTTCAAACTGAATTTTCAAATTCTTTCAAAATTTTGCTTCAAGAAGACACATTCCCTCTAACTTTTGAAAAGTTTAAATTCTCAAATCCAATGCAAGTTTTGAGGGGGAGTATTTCAACACAATAATGTTCCAAAAAATGTTCATGCAATAATATCCATTTCTCCCTAAAAGCATTGAAAACAAAGATTTTAATCAAATTGGTATAAAAAATACCATGAATATGCTATTTTTTAGGGGGAGAAAATGTGATTAAAATGTGATCGTTTATCTCAAAGAGCTCGACTCAGAAATGAACCAAAGAATTGACGGGAAAATAATGAGAAAACTCTAAAAGGACTTGTCCACTTGGGTCTATCATTTCATCAGTTTATGTGCTGAATGTACCATCTTGAGAAACTCTTTATAGACTTGCACCTAGACGGGTAATAACTTCAAGTTGGTTATTAGGGCTAGTTGTCACCTAAAAGCTGATAATGCATCCCTTTAGCCAGTCCACGTAAGCGTGTCTCGCGAGGTCTTGTCTATTTAGGGTCTATCATTTCAAAAGTGCGAACTCTTCTCTCAATGTGCGGAATCATTTCAAATATATATAAGCACATGTGGAGGGGGAGTATTTATGAAAAATAAAAACTTTAAAAGTGTGATTAAAACGATTTCATACATACACTTTGATTTATTTTTCAAATGGTTTTAAGGCTACGATCAATATTCCAAACCAAATATCCATAAGAAGATATAAGGCGGTTAGGAAATAGGTATTAGTCCTATGGTCCAGCCAGAGCCGGAAGGACCTACCCAGGGACATTCCAAATAGATAGATTAGAAGTCCTTAGGAAAATGGAGAAGTATGAGAAATGGGGAATGAAGGCGTTGAAGAATTAAAAAGAAAAGTTGTAAAAGGGTGAAAAGAAATAGCCCTCCATAAACTTAGGACAGACACCGGGTCAATACATCTGCTATCAGTTATCACAAAGATGATACTGGTATTGAAGACAAGACGTCATGGACCCAGTGACGCGCTGCACAACCCTTCCCTAGCTACTCAAGTTCCTCTAAAAAGGTTCTTGTTTCATTTCTCACGGAGACTAAACACGTAATCTATCGACCTCTCACTCCGAGATGTGTTGGTATTGAAAAGGTGACAGTCTGCTCCAGCCTCCGCTCACTAAAACCAAAACGCACTTATCGAGTCTAGAGCCATGAGATTCATCAAAAGATCTCTTAGGACACAATTTCCAAATATATACACTTGTGTTCACCAATAAGAACACAAGTTGTACGAGAGTCCTTAGCAAGATCTTAGTAATCTTGCCAAATATTCATTATGGTGGTTATGTCTCAAACGGTCTACAGTCGTGGAGTGATACCTCGGTATACTTCAGCGACTCACCTGTTTTGTTGTAAGCCTTCTTGAGGGTATCCAATTCAGGAACAACCTTTGTAAGGATCCGAGAAGTGTTTGCACACTATGCTACTAATACTCTCGACATCCAAACCTGTAAGTGCTGGAAATCCCGCCAATGAGATTCCTTTCATGAATCGAATCCTGAAGACATGGGTCGTTACTTGGATTTATCCGATGTAATGATAACTGTCCCTAACGGGATTCGGACGGCTGATGTGCCCGACCAAGGTGAATGGAATCAAGACATTCATCAGTAAAACAATCGTAGTGGATCTATTCTCTAAGAAAAGTCCACCATGATCGATTGGTATTTACAACTAACATTAATTATGCAGGTACTGATGATGTTACCTTGGAGAAAAGGCGTTTACCACCATATACATCAACATCTTCAAGCTCCACATACTCATACTCAAGTGATCAATCCTCAACGAGTTCAAGACAAAGATTATCAAGACAAAAAGGATTCATCAAATTCAAAGTCAAGAACAAGTCAAAGTAAAGAGAATATTCGAGGAATGTCATAAGAGTAAAGATCTAAAGAGCATAATCTACATGTAGTATGAGTATGTCGGAGAGAGCACAACACCATATCAAGCGAAGATGTTGAAGGCAAGACGAAAGATCACAAGCATGAATGGAACAAAGAAGTCTATAAAATCTATTACAAACAAGGTTCAAGATCAAGAAACAAGTGCCGAAGATGAAAGATCCAAGTTGAAAGACTCAAGATGCAAGTGCTAAAGATCAAGATCCAAGTTCAAGACTAAGGATGCATCATTTATGAATGACCACCCCTTAGGGGGAGATTGTTAGCATTAATATTTTATATGAAGTGATGGTCATTCATATGTCGAGAACCTTGTACGTTGTAATAGATAGTTATAGATTAATGGTGGGCTTAGGAAATAGTTTAAGCTAATCGGTTATGCGTTTGGGCTTATTATTATGTTATTCAGTCTTGTAAAGTCCAATCCTAACCCAAGCCCACCAAGGTCCAAGTGCCTCCTTCCCATGTATAAATAACTAAAAACACCTCATTTGTGAGGTGTGTGAGTGTGTGTTTCATTGTGTAAGAAATAAACATTCATCACCATTCTCCATCTCTCTTTCTCTCTCTTTTTCTCCATACGCCTTCTCTCTTTCTTCTTTCTTTTTCTAAAACTATATCATATTTTGGGATCTACATAGTTTATTTTTCTCTTTCTTCTTTCATATCTTTGGCATTGTAGACTTTCCTACATAGGCAAGAAACGCATGGAAAAGATGCAACACGATGGGCTTTTACAAAGTATCAATGATGAATCATTTGATAAGTGCGAGTCTTGCATATCTGGGAAGATGACAAGGAAACTTTTTTCACATCAAGTGGAAAGGGCTTCAGATCTACTTGATTTAATACATAAAGATGTATGTGGACCATTTAGACATGTGTCAAGGAAGGGTGCTAGCTGCCTAGCTACTTCTTAACCTTTACAGATGATTTCAGTCGTTATGGTTATGTTTATTTACTTAAACATAAACATGAAGTGTTTGAAACATTTAAGGTTTTCAAGAATGAAGTAGAATTGCAACTAGGAAAGAAGATTAAGGCTCTTCGATCCGATAGAGGTGGTGAATATATTAGCCAAGAGTTTAAAGATTATCTTGCTGAGTGTGTAATTGTCCAGCAGCTCACATCTCCATATACACCACAACAAAATGGTGTATCTGAGAGAAGAAATCGTACATTGCTAGATATGGTACGATCAATGTTTAATCTTACAACTCTTTCCTTATCCTTTTGGGATTATGCTTTAGAAACTGTTGTTCGCATTCTAAATATGGTTCCGACCAAGAAGGTTGATAAGACTCCATACGAGTTGTGGTATGGAAAAGCTCCCAATTTGTCTTACTTAAAGGTCTGGGGTTGTGAGACGTTTGTTAAACGTGACTCAACTGATAAACTCCAACAGAGATATGTTAAGTGTATCTTCGTAGGTTACCCAAAGGAAACGATGGGTTACTACTTTTACTTCCCACCTGAAAACAAAGTCATTGTGGCTAGGTATGGAGATTTCCTTGAAAGGAATCTCATATCTCAAGAATTCAGTGGGAGAGTTTATGATCTGGAAGATGATCAAGAAGATACATCACCTTCTGAAAACACTAGCCAACTTCAAGTGGAACCAGAAAGCCTGGGACCTCCACCTGAAGTTACTCCCATTCGAGGTCGGAAAGGACTATACATGCTCCTGAACGTCTATGTCTTAATGTAGAAGTTGAGGGAAATATGTTAGGGGATCTTGGAGAACCTGCTAACTATAAGGCTGCCATGGCTGATCCTGAAAAGGACAAATGGCAAGCAACAATGAATGGTGAGATGCAATTCATGAAAGATAATGATGTCTGGATTGAAGTAGACCTTCCTCCTAACACTAAAGTCGTTGGAAGTAAGTGGCTCTTCAAGAAGAAAACTGACATGGATGGCAAGGTACACACCTATAAGGATCGTTTGGTAGCTAAAGGCTTTACTCAAACCTATGGGGTTGACTACGAGGAGACCTTTTCTCCTGTAGCAGACATTATAGCTATTAGGATTCTTATAGCCATAGCAGCGTACTATGACTATGAGATTTGGCAAATGGATGTCAAAACCGCCTTCTTGAATGGTCGCCTAGATGAGGATATCTATATGGCGCACCCTGAGGAGTTTGTGAATCCATAATTTCCAGAGCGAGTATGCAAGCTTCAAAGATCCATTTATGGATTGAAGCAGGCATCAAGGCAATGGAATAAGAGATTTGATGAGGAAATAAAGAAGTTTGGTTTCACTCAGAATCTTGATGAGCCATGTGTATACCATAAGGCTAGTGGGAGTGATGTTACTTTCCTTATCCTTTATATCGATGACATATTGATTATGGGAAAAGACATTCCAAGTTTACAAGAGGTTAAGTCCTATCTTGGAAAGTGTTTTTCTGTGAAGGATTTAGGAGAAGCAACATACATTCTAGGAATCAAGATCTACAGAGATAGATCTAAGCGGTTAATTGGATTAAATCAAAGTTCTTACATTGATAAAATATTGAAAAGATTCAATATGCAAAATTCCAATAAAGGATATTTGCCAATGCAAGTAGAACATGGCTTAAGTAGCAAACTGTGTACTTTAACACCTGCAGAGGTGGCACGCATGAGTAGAGATCCTTATGCTTCGGCTGTAGGATCTATCATGTATACAGTGAGATGCACAAGGCCAGATGTGGCGTTTACATAAAATATGACCAATCGATATCAACAGAACCCAGGTGATCTTCACTGACATGCTGTCAAGAACATTCTCAAGTATTTGAGAAATACAAGAGATATGTTTTTAGTGTATAGTGGGAATCCAGAAGCAGAACTTGATGTTACAGGTTTCTGCGATGCGTCCTGGCTAACTGATAAAGATGATACGAAGTCTCAGATGGGTTATGTCTTTGTCATTAATGGAGGAGCTATGGATTGGAAGAGCAAGAAGCAGAGTACAATTGCGATGTCTGCAACAGAAGCTGAGTATATAACTGCTTCAGAAGCTGCAATGAAAGCTGTTTGTATTAGGAAATTCATTTCAGGGCTCGGAGTTATGCCCTCAATTGATTTACCTATAAATGTATATTGCGACAATTCTGCTGCAATTACATTCGCCAATGAACCTGGAGTCATGAAAGGTGCCTGACATTTTCCTCGACGATAGCACTATGTTTGAGAACAAGTCGAAATAGGTGAAATCAATCTACTCAAAGTTCACACAGATGACAATCTAGTTAATCCCTTTATGAAGGCTTTACCTATGGAAAAGCTTACTCAACATGCCAATGGCATTGGACTTCGTTTAGCTAGTTGTTTCATGTAAATCTGTGGTTATGTATTTGGATAAAGGATGTATTAAACAATTATTATTTTAATGAAATAAAATATTAGTTATGTTTATTTTTCATTTATAATATTGTATCTTACATTTGCATGTTTAAATCCGTGAATAACTTAGGTTATTCTAAATAGTCCGTTGTTAATCAATGATATGTGTATATCATTGAATTAAGACAAATCTGAGTTTTGCTTAGAATATACTTGTGTATATTAGAGTTGAGATCCTATAGAAAGTAATAAAAAATAAAAAGTCTACAAAGCCAATAAGCATGTGACAAGTGTCCTCCACTAACTTTATCCCACTCCCTCCTTTTTTTCTTAATATTTTCGTTTAAGGGCAATTGAGTCATTTGACTCGTTTTTTAAATTCCACCCCAAATTTGAAACGCACATATCTCTTAAACGATAAACTTTTAGAAAAAACCGATTTCACCATAATTTTTAAAATTTAATCCTCTTTAATTTGGTATAAATCTTGTTAAATATTTCAAACTTTTTTTTAACATATTAAATGGGTCTTTGTTTTCTTATTTTTTTGGTATTTTCGACCCTATTTTTTACCCTCATAAATGCCGAATCATGAAAAACTTAAAACATGAAAGTTATAGATTTTCATTCACTCTTTACTTAGAAATTTGAATCACTCAAATCCGAAATGATATGAGTGAGATATTACACGTTAAAGATAGCGTTTTAGTTATATTTGTTGCACACAAAGTGTTTGATAAAATGTCTAACTTAGATTTTTAGTGTTAAAATTGCGTTAATTGCATTAATTTTTGTACCACAATTCATCATTAATCATTTTATTAACTATTAGGCTACTAGCCCTAGCCGATTTTTACTTATCTACATCTAAACATAATACATGATAATAACTGATGAACCAAAAAACATAACACATGACAATAATTGATGAACCAAAAATAACTAATATTCATCAACTAAAAAAACATAAACTAACTGATGAACCTATAACCTATGATAACATAATAGTTAAAATAAACAAACTGATGAACCTATGATAACAGAATAGCTAACTGATGAACCTATGATAACATAATAGCTAAAAGTCAATAACTGATGAACCAAAAAAGCATAAGCTAACGGATGAACCTATGATAACATAACCTATGATAACACAAATAAACTAAAAAAACATAAACTAACTGATGAACATATAACATATGATAACACAAATAAACTAACTGATGAACCTATGATAACATAATAGCTAAAATAAACAAACTGATGAACTTATAACATATGATAACACAAATAAACTAACTGATAAACCTATGATAACATAATAGTTTACGCAATGTTTTCAAACCCAGGTCGACCCGGCCGGTTCGGCCACAAAAAACGGGTTAACCGGTTAGACCCGCCGGGTTTTGAGTGACCCGGGTTTGGTTTTTTTTTTCAAAATTCTTTTTATAAAAACCGGGTTGACCCGGTCGGGAAATAAAAAAAATGGAAAACCGGGTTGACCCGGCGGTCGAATCGGTGCCCGGTGACTCGATTAAAAACCCGGTTTATAAAATTCAGAATGAATTATCATATTCTGTTGATCCTTGAAAGAAATTTTTTATGAATTGATTATTCAATGGATAATCTAATAGCCATAAATAAACCCGGTCGGAAAAAAAAAAGATTTAAATGGAAAACCGGGTTGACTCGATTAAAAACCCGGTTTATAAAACATTGGTTTTACGTTTAATAATCGTTTTGGTTTTAAAAAAAAAGGTATACTATTTATTAATTTTGCTAAAGATAGCTGATGGGCTTGGGGCGAGGAGATTGTCAATATATATATAAGGATGTTAGGAGTCCAAGTACATACATCTTGTTCTTTCTCTATATCTTTGACTTTTCACGCCCAATCATTCCTCCGGATAAACTAGATCTGTTTCGGTACAACAGATTTCTTCAAGCCTTTGATTTCGAAATTAATTAGATCTGTTCCGTTCCTTCAACATATGTCTCTACAAAGTTTATTGGTTTCGGTTTTCTTATCTGTGGATATAGATCATCATAAGAAAAGAAAGAAAGAAGAAGAGAATTTGATTAATTTCTCACCGAGCTGTAAGGTACAGAGTTTCATTGAAACTAGATCTGTTTGTGAAACAGTCATATTCAGATTTGTATGGGGACTTGTTAATTTTTTTTGTCTTGTTCTCGTTATTGATTTCAGTCTTCAAGCATTATAAGTTTCTAAAATGCTTATATTATCAAACCGATGTGGGACTTTGCTCTGGTCAGTTGAACCATATTATTTTCACCTATAGTAAAATATTATTACAGTATTTGGGTAAAAAGTTACACATTTAGGGGTGTTTGGATTATATATATTTTTCATTCAAACTTTTCTTTTTTGACCAGTATCAATGAGTCCCGCAATATCTACAAACAAAACCTTTCATCGTTCTTTAAAATGAGTAAATTTAGTCATTTCAATAAAAAGTAAAACACACAAACTAGAAAATTATAATTTTCGGGATAAAAAGTTACTACTATTCTTCCATTAGTTTAGTAGCAAAAACATATTAACAACACCATATCCATTACCCTCATTCTTTTATTTTTATTATTATTATTATTATTTTCTTTCTTTCTTTCTTTTTTTTTCCTCATACGCTACTCCCACTATATAAACAGCAACTATTCTTCGAGGGTTTTGTAAGCAGCTTCTAATGGAGACCGATTCTTTTTATTATTTTGTTACAGCTCAGAAACCTACAGCTGTATCTCATTCTAGAGTAGGTTTTTTTACGGGTTCTGATAAGAAGGATCTACTTATTGCGTAAGTAGACCTGTTTGCTTCTTCATTTTTGTTTAATTATTTTTACTAAATCATTGATGATTTTTAATTTAGTTAGACATATTTCCTTGTTAGTATTTTTTTTGTGATATTTTTATACATGAACTTTAAAGGATCTGAATATATGGAATATCTAAGGATCTGAATGCTTAGTCATCTCATACTCATTTTGTTAACATGTACCTCTGCTGTTGTTGTATATGTCTGGGTTGAAATTTATTACACTCTTGCATTCACTTATCTGTAACTGTAATGGATCAATAAGGATACCGATTATTTTGGTAGAATTAATATGTTCAAATGAAACTACTTGCTGACATAGAGAAACTTGTGTTTTGGTTAATTCTATCTACCTTACTACGATAGGTAAAGGCAACCTACATAGTCACATGCCCAACGGCTGGCGACCTAATAACTACAACACCCTTCAGCATAGCATTTAAGAAACTTTGTTTAATCAGTAGCCATGACGCTATTCCAAACACTCATTTAGATGATTTACTAATTTACCAGCTGCTTTTTGCTAATTGCGAGGAACGACTCCTTTGTGTCTTAGTCTGATATTAATGATATTGCATATATGTTATTAACTGAGCATGTAATCCGATGTTTACAGGAAGAGTACGCTTTTCGAAATTCATTCCATTGATAGCAAAGGGGACCTTGAGGTGGGTTCGTTTCAGTTATTTTGATAGTTTCTATAATTAAAATATGTTTTGGTAATACCTTAAAAGCTTTAGAAAGCAAATTGTCAACAACACCGAACCTTCACCATATCAAATTTGATTTTGCTTTGCATGCAGTTATTATCGGAAGTCCCCATTTATGGACATATTGTTGTGTTTGAACTCTCTAGACCCCATGTAAGTGTACCCAACTTTAGAAAAACCAGCTTCTTACATTTATTGCTCATGTGGTGATTATTTTGTATCTTCTTTCCTATTGAAGGGCGCATCAAAGGACCTGCTATATATTTTAACAGAAAAGTTAAAACTCTCTGTTCTTCAGTGGGATGCTGCTCAAAAGTGCATCAAAACATTGTATGATTCTGTCTCTCTCTCTCTCTCTCTCTCTCTCTCTTTTAACAACTTTTTCCCAATGGAAGTAGCCAGTTTATGTTTTTTTTTTTTTTTTTTTACTCTTGGATACAGAGGAGACTCTGATTGCTCGTGTCCTCCCTTCAAGGAACTTGTTAATGGGCAGGTACATCACAAGTGTCCTCAAACGCCAAACCTGATCACATTTCTATTTTTGTAGCTCTGGTGTTTCAACTACTTTGCCGCCTTATTATTTTTCATCTTTTTATCTCCGCAGATGGGATTCTTTGACCCTGATGGCCGCATCTTTGGGCTCTATCTGTACCATGGTCTGTTTAAGGTAGTTTTTCTACCATTATAGTTTTTCTGCCTATTTAGCGATTTTTGTGGTTCTCATCATTTTTATTTTAAATTCAGTTCATCTCCTTAGCTGCAAATGGACTTCCTGAGCAAGATACCATGTTTCGGTACGTGTTGTTATCAAGGAAAAAATGTGTTAAACTTTGCATTTAGAGTTACCACATGATTGGTTTCGATATGAATGTCGTTCTAGGCTGGAAGACGGAGAAGTTATGGATGCAACATTTCTCTGTGATAAGGGAAATCCAACATTTGTAGTCCTTTATAAGGTGTGATCCCTTGTGAGCTTCTTTTGAACTTGCATTCAACAGATTTTCATTCTTTCTTTAGAATACATCTAATTTTCTGTTGCTTGGTTTAGGTCAACGAAGAAGATTGTCTTCTTAAAACATATACCGCCACTGTGTTGGATCATAACATTTTGGTCTCTCCCTCGGCTGAGTTTTCTCGTGGGTCACGCATAGATGTTGAACCGGGCTTTTTCATACGAGTTCCTTCTCCTCTCTGTGGTCTCCTGATATTAGGAGAGAGCAGAGTTTTCTACTGCAGTACTACTAATGTTGTATCCATACCAATCAGTTGTGTAAGTCAACAATGTAATATGATTTGCTAATTATTCTATTTTCTTAAGTTGTATCTTTTTGACTGATGCTATAGAGTTTTCTTGAACTTTGTAGTCTTTTACTGGAGCATATGGAGTGCGGAGTCCTACCAGCTATTTTCTTAGTGACTGGAGCGGGAACCTTCATAACCTACGCTTAACGGTCGTGGGTGAAAAGTGAGTTTACAAGTGCCATGTCTATATAAATGTCCTAGAGTGTGATGTTTTGGTTTTTTCTCTTTCTTTGGACATTTTCTAAAAGATTGTTTTTCTATGTTTTTTAGAGTTGAAATTTCAATAGACGTTGTTGGAGTAACTTCAGTCGCCTCAACAATATCATATCTTGAAAATTCAAGAATTTATGTTGGATCAAGATACGGGGACTCCCAGGTATGTAAATGTTCAGCATTTACGTTTCGAGTTTGTTTTGAGAGAAAAATACTGTGAAATAGACAATATACCGTGTTCTCGAGTTCAGTTATTAAGAACTGAGTACTAGTTGTTAGCGGGAGATGCTTCAGCCTACTTTGAGGAATCTCATTTCCGTTTTTATTATAGCTTTTGCAGTTGGCAACATATAGTGGTGAAACTCGCGTGTCGGTATTAGAAGCATATGTAAATTTAGGACCGATTGCAGATTTTCATATAGTTGAACTAGAAACCGGTCAAGGGAAGGTGGTTTGCTGCTCAGGAGCTTATAAGGACGGTTCGATACGTACATTTACGAATGGAGCATGTATAAATGAAATGGTACAGACTATTTTTTCCCCTTATTTTTTGTTTGGTTAGAATCATCATTTTTTGTTTCTTAAAAATGTTATTTTCTTTCCTTTACAGATGCAAATTGATCTTGGCGGCATCATAGGGATCTGGGCCTTAAGCCAAACGTGGATGATACGTTTCACCATTTACTGGTAGTAAGTTGCGTTGACGAGGGTGGCCGTTTTCACACTTGCACATTTTCATTAGATGATGGGTTTTCAAAGACTGATGATCTATTTTTAGACGAGGACAAGACATTGTTATGTCACTGTGCTCAAAAAGATCGTTTGGTTCAAGTGTGTGCAAGTTTAGTGCGCATGGTTAGTTTCGAAGCAAAATCTCAAATATGTGGCTGGGAGTTTGAATGGGGGGACGAGCATCAACATTGCGACAGCCGATTCCACACATGTACGTTACCCACAATTATTTTGTATTTTCATATGATAAATTTTTTGACAATGTTGACTAATACTAAAACAAAATTTGTATCAGGTTTTACTGGCTACCGGCGACCGTCATCTGGTGTGTCTTCAATTAGATAATATTATAGTAGAAGTGGCAAAAACTAAAGAGTTAACTGATATTAGCTGCCTTGACATGATTACAACTGCTGCACAAACTCTTGCTGCCGTTGGCTTTTGGGACAACACGATAAAGATATACTCGGTCCCTGGCTTCAAGGTTCTTCATACTGTGAAGTCATTGGGTCAAATTGCTAGATATTGCTGTTTTTGCCTCTTTGAAATGGTATGAGTGCCGACTCTTCTAGTCTTCTTTACCAACTCTTTTGTTTTTGCCTCTTTGAATCTGTCAAAAAATCGAACTAATTGGTCAAATTGCTTTTTTTTTGAGTAACTATGAATAGTTTGAAATTTACAAAGGATATTGATCTATTTATTACAAAGGTATTGATGTAATTAATAAATATTCAGAGGGTATAGGTGAAATTGTTCTCTCTTTTTTTTTTTTTTTTTTTTTTTTTGTTAATTTATCATCAATGATTGTTTGATTTTTTTTTTCCTCTTAGACAACGTACCTGTTGTGCTCACTGGAAGATGGACTTGTTTTGCACTTTGATGTAAACGGCGATTCAGGCACACTAAGTAACCAGGAAAAGGTTTTGATTGGGTCTAAACCACCCAAACTTCTAAGATCCACTCTGAGAAACAGGGATTGTGTGTTTGCAGCCTGTGATAGGCCAACAATCATACACCGCGATAGGAGGGAGAAGTTTCTGTACACTCCTGTGCAGCTGACAGATGTCAGTTTTTTTGTTCCTGTTGTTGCACAGGGAATGCCGAACAGGTGACTAGTTTTCACCTCGAATTTTTAGCAGCATCATTGCTCCTTTTTTTTATTTTTTATTTTTATTTATTTTTCTGTTCTAAATAATTTTATTTTGTAACAAAAAATTTGTTTGATCTGCAGAATTCTTTATGCAAACAGTACTGGTTTTAAACTAGGGACACTCGATGATTTTAATAAGCCTGACATTAAACGCACCTTGCTTCCTGGACATGCATCTTGTATATCTCGCCAACGGGAGACACAAACGTATGCTGTATGTAGCGTCCAGTCCTCTCCTGCGGGAAATAATGAAGTGCACGGATTGTGCCTGCTGTTAGATGATCGATAATTACTCGGTTCTCGACACATACATGCTTCAAGAAGAGGAGTATGGCTGCTCCTTGGTGAGTTGCTCATTCTCAAAAGACGATACAACTTATTATTGTGTTGGGACAGCATATGTTACAGACAAAATGTCTTATTTTAAAGGCAAAAGGTCTCATATCGTGAAGAAGGTGGTAAAAAAACCCGAGGTATGATTCTCTATTTTGAGTTCTATATTACTACCTGTCGTATTTTAACTTACAGATTTTAATGTTTTATCAGGGATTTGGGTAGTGTGTTTGACTGCAAGGGACATTTTTTGTTTTTATTGTTCTTTTCATCTTTTTAATGTGACCCTGTAACTTATGAGTTTAACTACAACCCAAAAATAAACTGTTAATCACGCTTACTGTTTCTTGCTCATGTTTGAAAGTGTTGTTTTTTAATTACGAACAGGGGCACATCATGGTTTTTGGGGTTAAAGGTGGTAATAAATTAGAGTTCGTATCTCAGACTACTGCCGATGGCTATGTTCTCTGTTTACATTCCTTTAAAGGGAAGTTACTTGCTGCCGTTGGTAAAAACGTTAGGGTTTATGAGTGGGTACCCGATGGTAGATATTTTGTTTCTCAATGTGTTATTGGTTGTGGTGATAATCTTTCCCTCTGTGTACAACCACAAGGTGACTCTATCTACGTCGGTGATATGTCCAACTCGGTGGCTCTCCTTAACTGTGAGGTATCTTCTTTCTCGTGCCACAGCTAGTTTTTCTTTGAAAGAACGGACTTTAAAGCCCAAAAAGCTGATCACCTTAAAAATATGTCTTGTTAATATTACATATTGTATTTGTGGCTTGGGTCTCAAACCATTGAAAGACACAGATATACAGAACTGAGTATTTTTATCAGCTAAGAAAGAGGAGTTGGTAATTATTTTTATTGTTCTTGTTTTTGTTTCCTCCAGCATGACTCCATAGAGAAAGTTGCCAGTGACCCTTCGTCCAAGTGGATGTCAGCTCTCTGTACTATTGGTCAGGAGTTTTGCCTCGGAGCGGAGAACCATGGTGACATATTCATTGTTTCTAAGAAGTCTGTGAGTGATGATGCCTCTGCAGGTGAGCAAAGCTGCAGGAAAATGAATGTCATTGGAGCTGTCCATATCGGGGAGGTTGTGAATTGCATTCGTAATGGCTCACTTGTGAAGGCGCCTCCAGAGTCATACGTAAGCAAATTGGAAACATTGGTTTTTGCAACTTCGACTGGTCGTATTGGTGTTATCGCCTCTCTTCCAAAAGAAAACTTTGACCAGTTGATAAAACTTCAAGGTTTCATTAGTGACTTACAAGCCAGAAAATCGGTTGGTTTGATGGTTCACAAAACATGGAGGGCGAGTCCGTATGGAAGTGGACAGCGGTTTATTGACGGCGATCTTATTGAATCTTTTCTTGATTTTGATGTGAGCTCAATGAAAGAAATAGCAGGCTTGATGCGTTTGTCTGTTGCGGCTATAAAAGAGCAAGTTACCGAATTGCAAAAAGGGTTACACTAGTGTTAAGAACAGGGAAGGTAATTTGATGCTAACTTGTGATAATTTTCGGTAAACACGAATACAGTGACAACTTGAAAGATGATGTATCTCATGTTATCAGTTTCAAGATGTTTTACATTCCTCTAAAGAAAGCAATGTTTTTAAGTGTCAGTATGCTTTTTTTTGCTTTGTTTCCCTTTTAGGGTCATATTTCTTGTTAATTGCAAGATTTTGTTTGCTTGGTGCTGTCTGTAAGGGTGTGCTTATATCTTAAAAGCCTGTTTATGTTTTTCTTTCTTTCTGTGTTCCCATTGTTGGTTAAGTAGAATTTTGCTTGCCCTTTAAAATGTTGTCACTTAGATGCGTATTCAAATGGTATTTGTTTATTTTCATTAGTAATATTCTATTAGAATGTGATGAATCTTTTACTAATGCATACGTCAAACTATATTTTTTGTAAAACTTGTGATTCATAGGGGTACCCACAATACGGTATTTTGGTTAGATTTCACCAAGACCGCGCACTTCAAAGTGACTACATCTTTCTCATTCAGCTAATGTTTGTAACCCGGTACCACGTGCATCTTGATTGCTCCTTGCATGTTAATTAACTGCGATTATAAGTTTGATACCTAAATATTTGTTTCTATTAATGAAAACGAAAAAAGAGACGAAACATTCTATGAAAATGAATGAACCAGGTCGAGTGATATGTACCCAAAGGATGATGTTATACTTATGCAAAGAGACGTATGTTTGCACGTTATATGAAAGAAAGGGATGTGTCGAGTGATGGGTTGCACTAGGGGTGTTTGGTACGATGGAATGGAAAGAGGAGAAAGGAAATATGGAACGTTTCTCGTGTTTGTTTGTGTCATGGAATGGAAATAGAGAATCAAAATGTGATTCTCATTCCACCTTATTCATTCTTCTCAAAAGACAGAGAAAGGCCAAGAAACCAAATTTGTTCATCTCATCATTCCACAATCTATTCACGGAGAATGAGTTTATTCGTCTAAAAAACGGGAGTCTAAATATAATTGCTCATGTGCAATGCACATTTAACAAAATAATAATAATAATAATAAAATGAAGACCACACATCCTATTCTTATTTGGTGATTGCAAAACTCCTTGCACCAATCAAATGCATTCTTCATGAAATAAAATGATTTCTTAAACGATCATTATTTTGATAGTCTTTGTTTTAGTCAATAATTGAATATAATTACTATATGTTGAATCTGATTTATGTTCTTGTCACTGCTCACTCTGTTCATGGTCACTAATGATTCTTACATACTTTTTAAGACATAAGATCGAGATATATTGTTCGGTTTATGATCAAATGAATACCGAAGTTATTTATATGCATGCTTTCACAATGTCATTGTTGTATCAGAAAGTACGGTGTAATTATGTCGATAAGGTGTGCATCGATGATTCGATGCCTTCTAGTGGTGCATGCCAAATGTTTGATAAAATGCCAAGCCTAAAATTTATCTCCATTTTCATTATCTTTCTGTTCTTATTAATTTTAATTTGAAAAACAATGTCTACTCATTCTGCAAACTTGATTGTTTTTTGTTAATCTGGTAGTTTTCTTTCAATTTGTTTTGTAAGTAACACAATGGTGCACAATGTTATTCTATTACAAAATTGCTGATGGTTAATCTCGTCTTTCTCTCTCTATTTTGTTTTGGGACTCAAGTCCCGTATGAATGTTTTTTTAGTTTTTTGTCAAATGATGGGTGTGGTCCTAAGGAAAGAAAGAAATAGGTGGTCCCATGCGTTTTTCCGTGTCCCACGCCCTCTACCTAAGAGAGCAAGGTTGCAAAAATCGTGAATCGGTAGTCGGGCGGTCGACCCCCCTGTAGCATGTAATCGGTCTAGGCAGGATTAATTGGTGATTATTCGGATTGGTATTTTTAATGTTTTATGTATTTCCAACAAATTTTAGGTATTAGTGGCAAGATTTTTCCTAAAAACATCTTGAAATAGATATAACAAGTATTACTTATTAAACAATTTTACAACGAGTTTTGGGTATTTCCAGCAAGGTCTGTAGGTTTCGGGCAAGCTTGACCACCGTTGACCGTCATTAACCATCGTTGACCACGGTTGACCGAGTTGCTTGACCGATTTACACAAATCGAAAAGGTTGGTGGGTTTGTAGCGCCTAATCGGCGATTAATCGGCCTTGTAGGCCTTGTTTTGCAACACTGTAAGAGAGCTATGTATAGTGTGGTGCCATAGGGTGGTGTCAAAGGAAAAATGGTGCCACCTCAGCAATTTTTGCCCGTGACACCAATTTTGCATATAGCACCGATACCACTGATGGAAAACAGTAGTGTAACAAGTAGTAGATTTTAAAATTTATTGAACCATTGAACGTAATAGTACATATCATATCAAATATAATAATTGTGCAACGGAAGACATTATAACTCCTGGACACAAAAATGAAGCACCTTAATCTACAAATCTTATATCTTCTAAACATACGGGTCAATTACCTACCTTATCACTCCTTGACAAAAACCACAACACAAATATCTAACTCACACGATCACAACACATCTCAGATAGTCATTTTGTGACTTTCTTTTTCTTTTTGTTCTTTTTCTTTTTTGTTTTTCCAGTTCATTATAACAACCGGTACCTTTGTTGATGTTTATTAGATGGGGACTAAAATATTACAACAACCATATAAAGATTTACACTTCATGATCTAAACACATAACTCTTCAAGATCAACACTTCACCACCACCGCCGTCGGGTTGCGGCGTCTCCATTTTCCACCGGTGGCCAAACATAAACCAAAACCTCTTAGCATCCCCCCCCCCCCCCCCCCCCCCCCCCAAAAAAAAAGTAGTTTATAGAAAAAAAAATCATATTTATATAAACTTTTTTAGGTGAAAAGATTTATATAAAACTTGAAAAACCAAGATTTATTAAAAAGAAATTAGTTTTATGAAAGGAACCCAAATTCGTAAATTAAAAAACATACATTTACAAAAATGAATTAAAAAAAACGTTTATTAAAAAAAAGAAAAAAAAATGACAAAAAAAAAAAGAACGTGAATAGAAAGGAAAAAAAGACAAAAAAAGAAAAAAACAATGAATAAATAAGAAAGACAAGAAAAAGACATGGACTTAGGTTCCATATTAAATCTTAGGTTAATCCCCACCGTTAGATCAAATTAGATGGATAGTGGGGATTTGTCCCTCAGTATGCAACAAAAACTTAGTCCCTAAATAAACTTTTCTCTATCATTTAATTGTTTTCTTTCGCATATTAATTTTTAATCGTGTGCATGTGATAAATGTTGTTGAAATTTGTTAATACAAATAAATGAGATGCAAGCCATACTATAGAATGAGATGAATATGTGATTTATGTAAATTCATTGGTTGAAATTTTATCATTGTTTGCATTTATATAACAAAACACACCTAATTTTTTTTTTAAATACTGAGCTCTATCATCATTGCTGTTGTTGAAGTTGTGATCAGCTTAGCAGTCGTGCCACGTGTATGATAAACCTTTGAATATTTTCATTTGAAAATAAAAGTTGTGCATTAACTCAGCCGACAGTGTAGAAAGTTTTTTGAAATGTAATTTTGTTAAGTTTTTTATGTTTGAAATTCTTTTTAATTGGGTCATCATTTTAATTTTGGAATCCATGATCTTCATTTTTACATTCTATGTATTTTCTATTTTGAGTTTGGATAATAATGTATTTTGAGTTCGGATAATAATGTAATTGTAGCAAGCGTATTATTTTGAAGATCTTTTTTCTAGATGATTTGAGTAGATTTTATTAGTTCAATTTAATTTCTTTTAGTAGTGAAACAACTTGTGTTACCAATATACCACATTATGTTTAGAGGTTACGATGGGGCAAGAAAGGCTTATAACAAAGTTTATCAGAACAACATAATACATGATTCTCAATCGGTTTGATTTTTTGTAGGCTACACGACGGTTTACCAAATCATCGTTATTATCCATTTCAAATCATGAGGTAATAATTCTATTGAAGTTTGCTACGTGATTTTTGCTATGAATTTGTCTCCATTTTGCATATTCTATGTCTTGATTAGGTTTTTTTCTTTGTTTTTGAACGACAAGCATTATTTTCTACATCACTCACACTCCAATTTTTTCGCAAAACGGATACCTATAGGCTTTTGCCTATCCTAAATGACGAATACCAACAGATTTTCCTTTCTCAAAAAATCATACGTTATAAGAGTTAAGAATTGTACTTTTAATATTTGATGCACATTTTTTTCTACCTACCCATATAAGTTACCCTAAATGAATTAAAAATTTGGGACGTATTAAATGTAGAAAATGTACTTTGTTATTAAATCTGCTTTGATACACTTAATTAGTGTATAAATCTCATATCCTCCATCTTTTATACGGTTTGCATGCAATCTTGAAATCTCAAAAAAAATGTTGTCAATCTATCGTAATAACTTTTTCCATGGTCGCTCCCACCATGTCATGAACATCACACCGTGTAAACCTTCAAGGTAATGTCATTTTTTGGTGTTTGAAATCAATCTTTAAATGTGTTGGTTGCTTTAACAAAATGAGCTATTAAACCAAATAAGTTGTGCTATTGTTTGTGTTCATATTCTTTAGTTACTTCAAGTTTATGAATTGTTCCCAAAAAAAATTCCTAGAAAACGAACGAATGCCACAGTTCTAAACGTATTTCATCAGCATTTAAATCGGTCGTATTATAATGAAAAGATGTCACCTTATATTTCTTTCAATTAGTTTTTGTTTTCATATAGATTTATGATGTATTTTTCGTATGAATGATCTTCGAAACCATTCATCTATTTGGCCATGGATTTTGATTTGGTGGATTACTGATATTTTGAAAATCATCCTATTAAATTTTAGCAATTCATTATACATGAAGCTTTTTATTAAATCTATTTTCTTTGTATTTAAACCTTGTGATGATTCATTGAATGTTGATTGATTGCTAGTGCAAAACAATTACAACATGTTGTGTACATTTGCTATTAGTTAAAGTAATGTATCTTGTATCATGTTCTATTTTGCGAGAAACGCTATAGTTAAATTTTGGCGAAACAACATATGTCTGCCACTAAATTAGGAGGTTCATATGAGTGTTATATATCTGCATGCACTTCTTTGTTGATCATTTTTTTAACGCACATAAATCTACTCTTTCGGTATTCGCCCAAATACTTTGTAGTTTGATGTTTATACAACTGCTTTTGTAATTGTTACGCAGAAAGTGTTTTGGTATTTGCACAAATGATTTTCTATTTTGAGGTTTATATAACTACCATTTTGTTATTGTTACAAAGAAAGTTGCAAAAAGCTTATGTGAGGCTTTCATTACAATTTGTATGTAGACAAAAAGATATGGTATGATATATTTCAACTTTTCAAGTATCTCTTTTAGAATTACACTCACGTGAATTATTGAGATAGCAGATTAACAATTGTAAATGGCTTTTAACACGTTAATTGTTAGTGCACGAGTGCATGATCGTTATTTCTTATACCGACTTTCATTCAATTTTGTAACCGAAACAAAGTATATTTATACAAATTAGGATCGAGTAAAATGTTTTGAGGTGAGACAGGTAATTTTGCATCTCATAACTAGCAAATAGGGCATAATTTACACTTTACATTAATTCATTTACCTAATAAAGTTTCATTACAGTTATTTGATTTTAGGGATCTTTGATCATGGTCATTGTAGTTGAAATAAATAATGACTTTATATGGAAAGAAGAGAAATGAAGAAGGGAAAAAAGAGAGAAAAGAGGAGAGGAAACAAATTGATCTTTAATCTTGTGTTCCCGAGTTGAAAAGAAAAGAAGGAGAATGTAAGGAAAAAGACTTTAGAGTTTAGAATCATCCTCACTCCATTTCATCCCAATATAGCAAGGAGATTAGGAGAGTAATTTTGGTGTAATTTATTATCCTTTACTTTCCTCTCATCTTTTAAAAATCTCAAGAACACGATTTTTTTTTTTTTTTTTTAATTATCATCTCAAATCTTTCCCTTTATCTCCAACAATAAACTCGAGAACAAAGCGTTATATACGACATTTATTATCCAAAAGGCTTATAATGACTAAAACAGGTTATAATGTTGTGAGCATGTTTGTTTCTCTTTTTTGTAGCCAAATCAGAAGAATGTTTGTAAAAAGAACGATTGAAATGGGTATGTATCAATGAATTATTTAAATTAAAGTTCCATGTTGAAGAAGTATATATTCTTGCATGTACAACTCGAAAGAAATGTTACAGTAAGTAATATTGTAGCATATTATGTGCAACAATATTGTAAAACTTAAGCCGTTTATTAAGAAAAAAGGGAAACTCATTTGTACCTTCCGTTTTAACATTTGCACCTCCCCTAATGTTGTTTTGGGTTTTTATTGATTTTTTTTTTTTTCAGAAATACCATACCCTAACAACTCAGAAGCTAGATTTTAAAAAGATAACTAAAAAATAACCATAAAATAAATTGTAAAGATCTAGAAAAACACTCGACACACACAAAAAAAAAATCAATTATTATAAAACTTTTTTTGGTGAAAAGATTTATATAAAACTTGAAAAACCAAGATTTATTAAAAAGAAGTTAGTTTTATGAAAGGAACCCAAATTCGTAAATTAAAAAACATACATTTACAAAAAGTAAAAACTTAATCAAAATTAGAATAAGGAAAAAACTTTTAAAAATCAGATTTATAAAAAAACAAAAAAAACACATTTTTAAAATAAACTAAAAAACTAATTTAAAACTAGCTTCAAAATCATATTTCGGCTATGTTTGGCGTGGAGCTTTTTATAGCTTTTTGGGGCGATGAGCTTTTTGATTATTATTTTTCGTTTGGCAAAAGAGCAGTGAGTTGTGGCTATTGCTCACAGCTCACTGCTACATTTAACAAACACACCCTTAATTAAAAGAGAAATTCAATAGAAGCTAGATTTTTAAAAAGATAACTAAAAAATAACCATAAAGTAAAGATCTAGAAAAACACTCGACACAAAATTTAGGCGCCTGCAACAGTTTCTGGTGGGTTTAGGTGGCGGCGACTGAAAGAAGCAAAAAAAAATAATAATAATAAAAAAAAAAATCTAACAACTCAGATCTACAAACCTTCAATGATACTGCTGTGGCGGGGTGTTCAGTGGTGGTGGGTATCGGTGGGGATAGGGTGTTCGGTCATTAGGTGTCGGTGGCGGTGGATAAATCGGCGGTGGTGGGGTCGGCTGTAAATTTGTTGATGATTGGTAAATGTGGTGGTGGATGAGATGTGAGAATGAGATGAGAGTGTTTGGTGTTTATGTGAGAAAGAAATATATGAGATAATACAGTAAGGACAAACAAAAGTGCTCGGACAAAAATGCCCTCGTGTGATTTGCACGTGAGGATTGATATATCGGGCAAAACTAACGATCGTTAGAAAATTGGACTAACTACGTAATATTTTCAAAATAATGGACTAACGACACAAGATTTCACGTTTTTGGATGTCGTATGAAATCTGACACTTTTACAGGGACCAATGGTGTAATTTACTCTTAAAAAAAAAGAGGTGATTTAGTCAGTGACAATTGTTTCATCCACAGAAAATAAAAAAAGAAATCACATATTTGCCCTTACAATTTATTTATCTCATATTTACAAATTTGATCCTTAGTAACAAAGTACCGAATAATTATTTTTCGGATGGAGATTCTCCCGAGTTGATTTGAACATGATAGATCATGTTGAGTTTTAGTGTGAGACAAAATAAACAAGTAAGCCCTTGAATTTCATTAAAAGAAAAACTTTTATATATTTATTTTAATTTTGATTGGTCAACATGATCTATCATGTTACCGTTAACTTGAGAGGATGTTTTGATCCTAAATTGATAGAAAACAAATAACCATCAGTTAGTAAATACAAATGTCAATGAAATGTTATAAAGGGAATGCCTCTAAAGCGATTATAGATGATGATTATGTAGGAACACTCGTATTATCTAGCATGATGATTCATATGTTAGTTGGCAACTAGCATTTTCAATTGATATGGCAATTATTGATATTGTAGTCTAGAGATGGCTTCTAAAAACAGTACAAGGAATATAGTTCTGTTCATTTCATCTGCAAAGAAAGAAATGTCAAAACCTTTAAGCGAAAGAAGAAAACAGATGAGGGTCAGACGACTCGGTTGATTTTGGATAATATAAGGCATAAACTAATGAGCCTTAGCGTTGAAAAAAATCCTCAGCTGTGATAGATGTTGAGAGGAGATGGAATGTAAGCATCGCGAGAGTTTCTGAAAATTGCCAATCAAGGAAGTAATGGCAAAAGTCAGCTTTTTGGCTTCCTGTGACATCTAGATAGTATTGTTTTGATTGTCATCTAGTAGTATTTGTATGGTCTTGGGGACTGTTCATAAATGTCTAACCTGAATTTGCATCTCATTTTTTTCACTATATATTCAGTTCGCCTTTTCACAACAACAACAAAAAAAGGAGGGTTTTACAATGGAAACGAAAGCTATCAGTTTACGCTAGACTTCACTGATAAAACTGTGAAAGATCCAATCCCGATGCCGTGTACAAGTAGACTTCACGCTAGGTAGTTGTAGATCTCAGGATTGTTCTTGTCTCTCTCCATGTATTCCCTCTCGATCAAACTTTCGATCCTCTTCTTCAAAAAATCTAGTTCTATAGTAACCTTCAACTGTTCCAGAAAAACAAAGGATTTCAGAACATAGATTAGGGTTAAATCTCGAAATCTTCGAGAACATGTTTCGCATACTTTTGAGGTTCATGTGCTACACACGTCAGATATGCCTAACGCCACGGGTCACGTTACACATACTTTTGGGGGTGGGGTTACACCTTGGTTATGTTCGTCCTACTTGTTATGAGGTAGAGATGGAAAAATTGGGACATTTCGACACGGGTCAAGTTTGGTTGACCCGTCCACTATTTTTGGAATTTGAAACAAGGAACTGACTTTCTAACATTTATCAAAAATTGTTTTAAACAGGTTCCACATACTTTTGGGGGTGGGGTGACACCTTGGTTATGTTCTTCCTACGTGTTATGAGGTAGAGATGGCAAAATTGGGTTGACCCGTCCACTCTTTTTGGTGCACTAAAACAACACCCGTATTATGATTTAACTCCCTTATAGAGAAACTGATTACCTTCTCAATTAATTCAGTTATCAGAAGTTTGTGACTCAGAGTTTTCCTAGTTTTCATAGTCCGAACAATAGCAGCGTCAATCTGCAAGATGTTTAAAAATAAGTGTGATCAGGACACTAGTTCTGGTTCATAAGCTCAAAACCCAGCATATAACAGAAATTAAAAGAGTCTAAAGCACTATCATGCTCAAACGGTTGCATAAGATCTTGGACCTGCAGCTGATAATCTTTGTCTACCCTCTTGATAGTGCTTTCATTTTCTTCCACGGTTTCCTTCAACTGGATAGCATTAACCTGTACACACATTTAACTTCATCAAGCCATGCTTTAAGCAGTACAATGAGATGCAGAAAGTATAATGTATGGGTCGAAATGGCCATCTCTACTTATTCTAATAACGGTTTATCAAGCATATGATTGTTGCGGTATGCTCCCACCTTTATACGAAAAAGAGGAGACTCGAATGCATCATTGACCATGAAAGAATCATTATCACCCACTTCCCTGCCTTGCGGAATCTGGTCATAGGATCAAGATCAGTTGGTTCTTTGAAGGGTAGCAAAAGAAATGCAACGAAAAAGAATCGATTCAAGTTCGCACCTTTTCAAGGACACGGACTTTTCCACAAGCAAGGGACTGCAGAGTTGTTCTCAATTCTTTATCCTCAATGCTTGTAGCATCCCTAATATCTTGAAGACTCAGCTTTTGTGCATCATTGAACAGCATCAGTACAACGGTCTGAAATGATACACTGACAATTTTAATATGATAATAACACTAAAAAAGCCTCACAAAAGTAATATATTACTGGCCACCTATGCAATATTAGAGGAAAAGACCAACCTGGAACAAAGAAACACCCAACTCTTTTTTGCCATTGGAAATTCTGCTCTCAAGACACAGTGGCCTAATGAATTCTTCCACGTTAATCGCCTACCGCCGTATTTGCTCAAGTAGAAGTCTTTAAAAATGTCCTGCAGTAGCGTACAAGTTTTAGCTTTTGCAAATAAAAAGAAGACTTATAATACACCAGAATCATATTTCTGTCATGTCATACCTGACAATCAGTCAGTTCAGGGGGGAGGCGGGCATCCATTGGAGGAAAATTTGGCCAATCCCTGCATTGCATTATCGTCTTACTTTTGCTAGCAATATAAGCAGATTTAAGTCATCTTCACTCAGCATTGTAAAACATACTCAGTATTTAAGACATGGACACTCAGCTCGATTCCTGAAGGGAGGTTTGTCATAGCTTGAGATGATTGTCTGAAAGACTCATTTATCTCCTTGGATAACTCTATGTCCTAAAATGAAAATTTTAAATAGAGTTCAGACCTATTCATCAAATGCCAAAAGTGATTCTTAAAAACATTAAAATAAAGGAAGCTTGTGGACCCAGAAAATAAAATATAGATACATACCATAAACATTTTTTCAAGTTTTTGCGTGAACTGGCTACCGCATTCGGTTTTCAACTATAAAAATGATCAAACTTGTTAATAATTAAAAAAAATATGCTTGTATGGCAGGTAAAAAAGTTTAGACTTTGAACCTTTAAGATCATAGACTTTTCAGCATCAATGGATTCACACTTTTCCAAAAGAAGCCTTTTTGCAAGATCCTTTCTATAGAACGCCTGAAAAACATCCTTACCCTATATCACAAAATGAAACATGAATAGATGATAAGAAGAAAGCCTTTTGGAGTGAGCCAGCAAAGAAAATGCGAACAATGAGCAGCAAAAAATAACAAGGATAAGCTCATAAACAGAACTGCTATCATTTAGTTTTTGTTTAGCTACAACACAGCCATGGTTAAGGTACCTCTACAAATCTGAACAAAACCAAGACTTTATCAAGAGTTCCCTCCAATTCTTCCTCTGATGTACCCTTATTCCCAGCACGAAGTTTCTTATCCAAAAACTTTGCAATTAGCTCAGCAGCAAGTCGCTTCTGCAGATGACACAGTAATGTTCTGTTAGTTTCAGGGTGAAAACAAGCATAATGAGAAGCCAAGGAAACATAATTTATTAAAGAGTAAACGCTACTGATGTTGAATTCGACTTCTGGGCATTTTAACTTTATTCAAATGTCTGGGGTATGCATGTAGGTTTTAAGTCATGGGCGTCACACACCATCAAGTCTGGTACTGTGAAAGCTTAATATTTTGAGTTGTTTGTCCTCTTTTAAGTACCAAGATTGAACTTTCAGACGCGTTATTCTCATAAGATGCTCGATGAGACTCAAGTCTGGTACTGCCATATCCCATCAGTACGGAATTAGCATCATCGTGCTCTATAAATATTTAGTTAACCTAAATCCATGTCCTCAAATGTTATAAGGGAACCAACTTTGCAAGGCCATGTAGGAAAAAGATCAGGTAAGGGATTAACAAAGTATATGAATGCCCCTGAGTGTTCTCCCTACTTCTGGAAAGCGCAAGCCTCCCTCTACTACAGCTTTTAGACCCTTTCTCTTTTGACAGCAATGACAGGTGCTTCTACATAACTATCTGTGGATACACTACGACGTAGATGATGGCCAATTTGCCAAACTGATGTAAACCTAACGGATGTTCTCCCTATATATATGCATAAATTGACACACACACACGTATATACATACATAGCAAGAGCATAGAGAGAAGCGGCATGAACTTACCTTGAAATTAAATTCTGTTAAAAAAGATATAAAAAATTGGTACCTTGGGGCGATTAATGAGATGCTTAAATGCTTTTTCTATTGTCTCACTAAAATCATCACTTTTCGAGAAGCTAGATTCCCAAATATTATCAAGAGACAACTTGAGCTCTAAGAGAGAGGACACCATATCTTTATCCTTGTCTTCATCACTTACAAGGCCCTCCCCTGTTTTCCGGATGTATGAACTAAGGGCCTGTCGTAAGGATTCAAGGGCACCTACTCTAGAGAAAAGTGTATACATCCTTTGAAGATCTTGAGTGTGATTACCATCCATCAGCATTTTGAAACCCTGTGGACCCAGTTATAGCAGAGGTTAATGGTTGACCAAAACTTACCATATTGAGAACTATTGAAAGAAGTTAGATAGAGAAGGGGTGAAAATCTATTCATGCCTTATCAAGTATAGCATTTATATGGAGCACAAGGAGTTGCCTTTCAGTGGTTGCTATTGACAGCTTTCTTGTATTAGCATCGAGATAGGCTAAACATCTATTGTCCTCTTCACGCAACCTTACCTGCAATGATGAGCAAGATAAAATATTGCTAGCACATATAAAAGTGAAACAGATATCAGAGCATCATGTCTCTAAGGGAAAAAAAATGATTGAATACCGAATACTTCCACCCACCCACCTCGACATGGTTCAAAAATTCTAGAACATTCAAGTTCTGCATGAGTCTTGCTCCTTCAGCCGCATAGAACTGCGATGTACCGGAAAGGAATGGCTTTTCAAACAGGTCAGAGTAAATGCTCAAGTCAGTTAACATCTTCAAGAGATGGGTAAGGAGTGTTCTATCAACTGCTTCACCAGATCTGCATGTTAAAAACAAGAGCATGTTAGTCATAACAGATACAAGAATATTCAGAATTTTAGTTCTAGTAATCATTTTTCTATCACAGTCATACTTGGTTGAGGGTGCAACGAAGATGAAAGATTGAGTCAGCAAAAACTGAAGCCCGATAAGAAGTTTGATTCGTGTGGAGGTTGGTATGCTCAACAAGGGAAGACATAGAGGAATTTACAAAAAAAGACTGATCTACCATGAGTCCATGACTAGAATAGATGTCCTAGATCTCTACCTATGTGGGTGAGTGTGTGTTTTGTTAATCTTGCCTGTGGGAGTTCGAGGTGAACACTAAAGCAGTTGTTAAAATTCAAAGACAAAAAAATGTAATAAAAATCTGGTACTTTACCTATCACTCTCTATCATTTTCAGAAGGCCAGATACTGTGTTGTGATCAACTTTTGAAACTGAGAAATGCTTCACGAAAAGTTGAAGGCCCATGTCCCATAATGATCTCACACCTGTGGTTGATTTTACATACCCGTGGTCAAGCCCTGATGCTATACGACATATCATCCACATTTGATCACAGAAATCCTGCCAAGTTTTCTGCACATGTGATAAAAAAACCACAGGATCTTCACTTTGACCAACTAATGACTGTAAAGCAGCAGATATGTGGGCTTCACACTCCCTCTCAATCAGTTGGTAAAGACTTCCTCCTTTATTCCAGAGACAAAGCTCATTGACTTCCTATAGCAATAAGGATTTTAGTCAATTGATTGTAAATGAATAGATCATGTTAATAAACAAATAAATAAAATGCAGGTTAACTCACATGATAAAGTTTCTGTAAGTCAATATTATGTGGCTGCTTCAAAAATATGGCTCGGATTAAAGACTTCCAGACTCCCCATCTATCTTCCTGCTGGATGGCGGGCTTGGCTTCAACACAAAATCATATACAGATGAACATTTTTAACAAAGTATCATAAAAAATATAGAAAAAAAAAAAAAATGTAAAAAAATGTTCAATAGCCATGCTTAAAAATTTAAAACGACGAGATTTATCATGTTACTTAAGCACCAGTCATAAGCATGAGAGACTACTGCCCAATATAAGTTCGGTTATTTGCAAATGGATAGTTTGTATATGTATCCTCATAAACACAGCCATATATATCGTACTCACTAAACAGTTTGCATATAATTACACTAGAAACATAGGACCCTGGAGACTGAAAAGAAAAACATGACATACATGCCGAGACAAATCAGGCACTAATCAGCCAGCTTGGCTAACTTATTTTACGGTTTTAGATACAAAAATAAAGCTAAATTTTCCCCATACAAATCATAACAATGATACTTTTAAATCGATATCCATGTCAGTATCTCAATACCTCATCTCAACAACACAATTAACCTAATAAGTTAACTACTCTTACAATTAGCTACTCAATTTCAGATTAAAATCCAACACCCTAATATTCAAACTCCGTTTCGTAAACACAATCATATATCCATACTCGTTAAAGAGTAACGCTCAAAAAGTAATTAAAAAATGTAATGTGCCATACACAATTCAACCAGCTTCGGTAACTTATTTTACATACAATCATACGGCTCATTTCAACCGCAAGCTTAAATTTCCCCTAATATTCATCCTAAAGATAATAATACTATAAAATCAAAATCAGTAACACTATTTTACTGTGTTCGAAACAATTGTACGGCTCATTTCAACTACAAGACCAAATCCATCCCCAATATACATCCTATTAATACTACGTCGAATCGATATCAGTAAGAAGCATACATAGCAATACCTAAATGCCTAATTTAAACAACAAAACTAACCAAAAACGAAGCCATATATCCAAAACCCTAACACACGTAATTTACCTCACACAATTAGGTCAATCAAACATAAATGCACAAAATTAAACTAATCAACAAACAACCTTTGAGCTCAATTACAATCGTCTCATTAGACGTCAAACAACCGCCGGATGACGTCATCTCGTTCGGATCTTCAATCATAGCAGCACTATTCATGCTAATCAACAAATAACCTTTAGCTTTTGTCAACGGCGGTGGTGCTACGGTGGTGGTTTCTGGTGGTGGAGTTGCGGTGGTGGATGAGTGTTTGCGGTTGTTGGTGGCTATAGTGAAATAGAATTGCAAATATATACCAACCAAAAACGTATTTCCCCAAAATATTATATTTGTGTTAGAATTGTTATCGTTTTAGTGGAGCCATTTTGTAATATATTAATCGGTTATGGACATCCGTCGGTAAGCACTCTTATTATTATTATTTTTTTTTTTTTATTTTTATTTTTTTTTTTTCTTAACGGCTTGTTAGTTGTTAGTGATTCAGGTAGCAGTGACATCCAATTGGGCAATATGCTGACCCTGAACTCCGCCTGTACTTCCTCCTATTCCGCCTAAAGGGGTAAAAGTATCGGCTTGGTAAGCACTCCTATTATTATATTCGATCTTTGAATTATAAACCCACTCAATTAGCTTTGTAACTCATTCCAGTTTGCATATTTATTTAACTATTCACAACGGGCAATTTTTCATGGTGAAAAATCAAAAGTTGTGTGAAAGATATAGCTTTTGATACGAGAAAAGGCCATTTTGAACGTTAAAGTATCTATAATACTATAAGATTGAGTCCCTTGATTTAATGTGGAGTAATCAAGATACTCAAGATGGAGTCCCATAATTTAATGTTAAGTATATACAACATCGAGATGGAAGTGCAAGGGTTTCCGGAATTGATCACATGGTATTTAGTATAGAATTAAAAGTCGGTTATGGATTGAGATGAAGTTGAAAAGGTTTCAAGAATAATTGATGATTTAACCTAATTCATGCCTATAAAAACCAGCCAAAATCACATGCACAAACACAAAAGTTCGAATCTGGGGTTATTTGACCTACAACGACGAAGACACCGAAGCCGGTGGTGGCGTGAATACTAGCTGTGGTACGGCTGGGTTAGAAGAAAGGTAGAAGATATTGACATTATCATCTTTTTCAGTCAATAGTTTTTCCATATTTTTTCTTATCTAAACCTAACGTACATGATGCATATGTAGAACCTAGAACCTGCAGTTGAGTTCGATACAGTTGCATATCAAAAGCAACAACACGAAATTAACGTTGGTGAGTATATTAACATTACCTCCTTAATGGTTGACAAGCTTCCATATCAAATTCATTTAGTTTTGGTTCACACAACTCCGTTGTAGTGCGGTCTACAAATTCTCTTTTGCAACATTTAGTATGTAAATGTTTGTTGAAGTGTATTACTGAGAAATATCTTGAAGATGATTCACACATCTTTTAGATCTTTGATTGTTTGTAGCAGTTTGTAAATTCTCTTTTGCAACATTTGGTACGTACATGTTTGTTGAAGTGTGTTAATGAGAAATATTTTGGAGATGATTCACACATCTTTTAGATCTTTGTAATTAACTTGGTCTTCTTTTTTTTCTTAATTTAGTTATCATACGCAGGTACCATGAAAATCACACAAGATCATGCATGCTCAGATAAATGGAGATTGGGATACGGATGCGCGTGATGTGTCGTTGCGGTTTAGCAGTGTTAATGCCTACTCAAGTTTTACATTTATATTTAGCCGACTTATCAATAACACACACACTTAACGAGCAGTGTACCCGGTAGTTTGTATATAATGGTAAGTAGAGTGTCGATCACTAAGAGTGGAACGTATTATCTAGTTATCCTAATCAGTATTTTAATATCCTAAGTTAGTTTTACAGCCTAATCTAACGAAAGGGGGGTTTAGTCTGAGAGACTAACACGATTTGGTTTTATTAAACAGTAAATTAAACTAATGAGCACGAATCAGCGAATAGCATACACGTACACAGATAGATAATAGAAACTATAAGAAGACCTGTCCTGATAATTAAGTAGCTTGTCACTTATTTTATTGCTAGTTTTATATGAAGTGTATATCAATTAAAACTTTCTCGTTGGTTTCATTACATCGGCGAGTAAACTCCTAATGATTACTTATGACTATCCTATCTTCTAGACACTAGATAAATAGGCGAGGAAGGGGTATGGCAGCCCATGCAGTGCTCAGCTAGACACAGATGTTATCAATGCACTAATATAAATTCACCAAAGACATCAAACATATAAACTTTAATTGATGGGAAAACAATTTTAAGGCGGGCATATGATTTTGCGTACTCACATACTACCGGCCATTAATCCTGATGAATTAAAGCTCACTATTACAATAAAACAAAACTACTTAATGAATTGAATACATGCAGGACCCTCTTACATCTCTAATATCTCTGTTTAGGGCGTGTCTTGTGTTGCTTGTTCGTCTGAATTCGGCTCCTTAGGGTTATGATGCACACAAAATTCGTCTAGGTCTTGGGGTATTTATAGTTTTTGTCTGAGGGCTCGATGCGGCGCATTGAGTAAGTAGATGCGGCGCATCGACTTAACTTCGCGTGGGGTCCAAAGTTAATATATTCTGGAATATTCGTACACCGTCTTCAGATGCGCCGTAACTTGTATTTCTATGCGGCGCATGTCCTTCAGTATCTTGGATTGTATCTGGTGAAGTCTTGATAGAGATACGGCGCATGTTGATAATGAGATGCGGCGTATCTGGAGTAGAACAAGTTGGTTCTTCTTCGTTGACCAAAGTTTCATATGCGGCGCATGCTGGAATTAGATGCGGCGCATTTTTCAAAGTCAGGCAATGGTCTTCGAATTCATCTAAGTCTGTTGAGTGAGATACGGCGCATCTTCTGGGTTTCAGTAGACTTTTGATATCTCGCTTGTTTTGCTCCATAATTAGTCCAAAATCGCCAAGTTTCACATATTACTTGTTTTTACCTAAGAATCACTAAAGTAAACATTAAAGCACCGATTCTCATAAATAATATAATAAAACAAGTTAAATAAATGGGGTAAATGATGATAATAAAATGTACTTATTTGAGTTCATCAAATATCCCCCCACTTGAACTTTACTTGTCCTCAAGTAAACCTTAGATTTAATCTTATAAAAATGTATCCTAAAAGGTGTTAGGATTTATTTCTATTAATTAAGCACGTATTCTTTTCATCATAATCACACAACCAAACATTTAACGAAGTAGGAACAAAATAATTTTTCAATATAAAACAATTCTAAATCGTTTAGTTGCTTAGTTGTGATGAATATTCTATCATAAGCTTGACCATAATACACATCTCCACCACTAAAGCTAAGGAGTAACGAGTCTAAAGCGGTAAAAAAGGGTTTAGAGGCTTATGGGTTAAACCTAGCTTTGTTTAAACATCTCCTGTATAAACTTAGTAGATCGCTAGCGCGAGTCCTCGACGCTTCAACTAACGGATGGTCACTAATGCACTCCTTGGATTGCTAGCGCGTTATTTGCATAACGGATGGTCACCAATTCATATACTAGATCGCTAGCGCGTTAGCCGATTAATCTAATACTCGGATGGTCACTACCTTATTCATACATTTAACATTCTCACTTAGCCATCATTATATTCGGATGCTCGAAAGCTAACAACGAATACAACAATACGGTTGGGTATGGATAACATTTAGGATATAAATTGGTGTAAAATAAAAAATAAACAAAACAGATAGATTAAGTCCTAATGTGTGGTTAATCACTTTTCCCAACCATCCCATGAATAAGACTCATATCATTGAATAACTCACGCTTTTATGACTCATGTAACTCACGCTTTGAGTAAACACGAATTATACTCAATAAATTCTTAATCAAAGAATAAACCTTAGTTGGCGTTCCCATAGCGGCCAACTCCCATTCAATCCATAAATATAATACAACAAATAGTGGCCATATGAACCACTTACATAACTTAACATTGTTGGTTTAACAAACTTCCAACTTCTCTTCTTTCTTTTTCTTTTCTAGTTTTTTTCGATTTTTTTTTTCATATAAACAAATAACTAACTAATGGTGTAAAATTTCACTATTTCATTATCACAATAATTCCGGATAATTTTTCTTTACTTCTCATACTTTCAGACATAAAGGTAATAGTGAAAGTAGTAAACACACGAAAAACAAAAATACAATATATACTTTCACTTCCCATTGCATTGTGCAATCTCCCGACCTAACCAAGATAATGAATTACGCACGCGAACACAGGTAATGTAAGAAAACACACTTTGCCTAAAGCAACTAACCACGGACATTAATCTACAGGGTAGGCTAAGGTTTAAAGGTGTAACGAAACAATTAACAAAGGTGTAAGAAACGAAAGGAATGGCTCTGAGGGTTTTTCTAGGGGTATCTTACTCTAAAAATGAGAGTAACAAAAGGGTTTTATACGGGGATTAACTAACCAGTGTAGTTAGTTAATGAACATAACATATAAAGGCTATTTGGGTGTAATCCTAGAATTTTACCAAGTTAGAAAAGTCACTCCAATTATATCAATAATGCTCATTATGGTGGTCTCGAATAGTATACAAGCCAAGTCCTAAAGTTTACAAGTCACCAGCACACTAAAGTTTTTGATTTTAGGCAAAAATAAGGTTATGTGTGCGGCTATGTAATTTAGACTTAAACAAAAACATGCTAAAAATTTTAAATTTTTTATATATTAAGTGCATTTTAAGCATATTTTGAAAAAGTTTAGGACAAGTAACGTTCTAATTCTCCTATCCCCCCACTTAAGTTAAACAACGTCCTCGTTGTTTGTTATTGAAATGAAAAATAGGACATAAAAAGAATTAGAACGGAGAACTCCCCTGAGATTTGCTCGGTTTGATCCTCCATTATGTTTATGAGCAAAAATCAACTTTCTTGTGGATGAGAACATTTAAGCTTCATAATTGATGTATCCACAAAAAGTGCAGGAATCTAAAATACCACCTAGGCTTTAACACACTTGAGTTAAGAAGGTTCAAACTTGCATAATACATTAGTAGTTAGTAAAAATAAAAATAAAAAAAATTCTGGAAATCATCAGGTCAGTCGATGCGCCGCATCCATTGAATTGGATGCGCCGCGTCGAGCCTGGAATTAAGTACGAATCAGAAAATAAGATGCGTCGCATCCTTAACCAGGGATGCGCCGCATTAAATAAACTGACAGAATGTTTTAAGTTATAAAAATAAAGTGCAGAAAAATAAAAACGGATATGACCAATGCAGTCGATACGCCGCATCCTATGATGGAGATGCGCCGCATCTAATGCAGGTCTGACAGACTCGACAGTAATCAAAAATTAAAAGATAAATCCGGGTTGTCTCCCGGTAAGCACTTTTCTTTATTCCAGAGTCTTTAAGTTAGACTCATCTTCAGCTCCTTATTTTGTTCTTGTCGCGAACCATCCATTGTCCTTCATGCTAAAAATCTCATGATAAGCATTCGCGACATTACTTTCGGTACGAACGATTTCATTGTATTCATTCATCTTTATTGCAGCGTATTCTTCAAGTGGTCCAAATGAATACCTAACAACTTCGTACTTTTCAACCATAAATGTTGGCGGCTTATGATAGGGAATCCCAAGTAATCTACACTTTCTCTCCTTGAATGATTCTTCCTCTTCGTCAACGAAATTGGATGTTTCATCTGGAATAAGGTAATCTTCCAATCCTTCAGTAGATTCATTATCATCATTAAGCTCATCCCATTCTTGTTTTAGTCTTCATTGCAATCCTCGATCAAGCCTTGTGTAATCATCAACACGCCTATGTACCCATTCCCAAAACGTCATATTTGATGTTCCTCTTACTTCTTTTAAAGACTCGATTCTTTCTTTCTCTTGTAAAGCTTCACTTTTCCTTATATACCAACTTGGGGTCGAATGGTATACCATATGGTATATATAAATTCAATATAAGAATAACAGGTATACTCGTTTTAATGTAAACCATAATCTCCTTTTTTAATAAATAATTCTTAATTCCAAAATTCGAAATAAATAACGTTTTAAGCTTATCAAAATCGAGATTGTGATTTAGAGATGATGTAATACATAGAACAATGTCTGAAGAATTATTACGGAAATCACAACTCTCATCGTGGATTTCCGTGCTTTTAAGTACTTCATAAGGAAAAAAGTTTGTATCAATTTTTAATAAATCAAAATTTTTCCTTTTTAGCAAACCGTTTTTTAAAAATTTTCTTTTCAGACATGTCTTTGTGATGATCAATTTCAAGTAATAATAATAATTCACTTTTATTATCAATTCTAATCAAGGAATCATGTGAAGGATTCTCCTTATAATTAAGCGAATCATTATAAATAATAGTTGGAAATTTAAGTTCAAAGAATCGAAGACACTCGATGTCACCTTCATCGAGTTTTTTTCTACCTTTGCCGTTTATCGTAAGTTTCCAGCTGTTGAAGGTTTGATCATTCCAACAAGCTTCTCCGGTTAGGTTCAGAATGTAATCTTCCATAGTGATGCTAGATTCATCCATAATTCTGAAAATACACAACTTGCACAAGATTAGTGGAACAATCAAAGTGTAATGAATACAAAATTTTTGGATTATCAGAAGAGATGCGCCGTATCCAATAATTAGGATGCGTCGCTTCTGTTGTTTTAATAAATTCAAAAACTGTTTTTAATTTAAATATTAAATATGCCGTATCTGTGAAAACAGATGCGTTGCATTGGCGTTAGGGTTTCGAAAAATTTCTGATTAAAAACAAAGTACGTCGTATCTAGGGGATAGATGCGTCGCACTCGAATTATTAAATAAGACGCTGTATATAAAAAAATAAAACGCAATGCGCCATATCTGAAAAATCAGATGCGCCGCATTGTTTGGATCAGCAAAATACAGCAGATAGCAAACAATGAAGAAAAAAAACAAAAAACGAAAAACACACAAAATAAAAAAAATAAAGAAAATAAGAAAAGCAATAAATATGCAGAAAAATACAATGAATGCAATCTAAAAATCTAAAAAAAACTAAAAACCTAATTAAAATATTAATCAGTTTAACAGATAATAACAATTCACTCCCCGGCAGCGGCGCCAAAAACTTGATGCGCGTGATGTGTCGTTGCGGTTTAGCAGTGTTAATGCCTACTCAAGTTTTACATTTATATTTAGCCGACTTATCAATAACACACACACTTAACGAGCAGTGTACCCGGTAGTTTGTATATAATGGTAAGTAGAGTGTCGATCACTAAGAGTGGAACGTATTATCTAGTTATCCTAATCAGTATTTTAATATCCTAAGTTAGTTTTACAGCCTAATCTAACGAAAGGGGGGTTTAGTCTGAGAGACTAACACGATTTGGTTTTATTAAATAGTAAATTAAACTAATGAGCACGAATCAGCGAATAGCATACACGTACACAGATAGATAATAGAAACTATAAGAAGACCTATCCTGATAATTAAGTAGCTTGTCACTTGTTTTATTGCTAGTTTTATATGAAGTGTATATCAATTAAAACTTTCTCGTTGGTTTCATTACATCGGCGAGTAAACTCCTAATGATTACTTATGACTATCCTATCTTCTAGACACTAGATAAATAGGCGAGGAAGGGGTTATGGCAGCCCATGCAGTGCTCAGCTAGACACAGAGGTTATCAATGCACTAATATAAATTCACAAAAGACATCAAACATATAAACTTTAATTGATGGGAAAACAATTTTAAGGCGGGCATGTGATTTTGCGTACTCACATACTACCGGCCATTAATCCTGATGAATTAAAGCTCACTATTACAATAAAACAAAACTACTTAATGAATTGAATACATGCAGGACCCTCTTACATCTCTAATATCTCTGTTTAGGGCGTGTCTTGTGTTGCTTGTTCGTCTGAATTCGGCTCCTTAGGGTTATGATGCACACAAAATTCGTCTAGGTCTTGGGGTATTTATAGTTTCTGTCTGAGGGCTCGATGCGGCGCATTGAGTAAGTAGATGCGGCGCATCGACTTAACTTCGCGTGGGGTCCAAGGTTAATATATTCTGGAATATTCGTACACCGTCTTCAGATGCGGCGTAACTTGTATTTCTATGCGGCGCATGTCCTTCAGTATCTTGGATTGTATCTGGTGAAGTCTTGATAGAGATACGGAGCATGTTGATAATGAGATGCGGCGTATCTGGAGTAGAACAAGTTGGTTCTTCTTCGTTGACCAAAGTTTCATATGCGGCGCATGCTGGAATTAGATGCGGCGCATTCTTCAAATTCAGGCAATGGTCTTCGAATTCATCTAAGTATGATATTGCGGCGTATCTGTTGAGTGAGATACGGCGCATCTTCTGGGTTTCAGTAGACTTTTGACATCTCGCTTGTTTTGCTCCATAATTAGTCCAAAATCGCCAAGTTTCACCTATTACTTGTTTTTACCTGAGAATCACTAAATTAAACATTAAAGCACCGATTCTCATAAATAATATAATAAAACAAGTTAAATAAATGGGGTAAATGATGATAATAAAATGTACTTATTTGAGTTCATCAGATACCAACTATTTTATTTGTTTCTTACATATTTAGGTGATTGTTATAGATAAGCATATATATATAGATATATATTATGTTAATGCATTTTCATATACAAGTAATTTATGTGTGTTTTCTATTGATGTAGCTCACATGTGCGAATTGATTCAAGAAAATGTGCACGAGCATGTATGTAAAGCAACATTTAAATGGTTAAATGATACTTTTTAGCGTGATTAGTTGACATCTCAGTACTCTCTGATTAGTTTTCCATCTTACAAATGAGATTTTCATAAATCATTGTATAAATATCTACTTATCCTTATTATAACTTTGTTTATGGCAAGTATTTATTTAACAATTGATTTTTTAGTTGCCTACATGCCTTCGAGTGTTGTTTATGTGGGTGAATGAATATCACTTTTTCCCTGACATGCATATATACTTGCTGATATTCTATTATACTAATAGGTTTTTTTATCTATCTTTTATTTTTTCTAAAGGTAACAAGCTAAGTCTTTTTTTTAACAAGCTAAGTCTTTAATCTTGCATTAGGCACTGCGATTATTGTTTCCTTATTGGATGTCTTTTGGCGACACCAAGAACCTTTTTTGGATCCAAATACAATGGGAGGAAACAAAAGCTCTAAGTGTTCACCAATTTAAAAAGAGCATAGGATATCATTATATATAAATATATATATATATATATATATATATATATATATATATATATATATATATATTATATATATATTATATATATATATGAGTGCTTTTAATCAGTAAAGTTAGTTTATGTAAGTAGTTGTCACACCCCCAAGTTCATGACTTGCAGCGGAATGGAATACCTGGGGCGTGACTGCCATAGCATCTCACAACAGTTATATTGAATGACCTAAAGTGTCATTTTAAAAGAACATCGTTGGATACATTAAAAACATGCAAAGTTACAAGCGTTCGGTCACAAAAGATGAAGTACAAGTTTTATGGAAAACAAGTTTATTACAACCAACGATATTATTAAGTGCATATTAAACAAGTGAGACGCGTCGTCGCCGCGACTCTATGAAATGCTCACATGCATGCCATGATGTGAACGCCTAGTTACCTGAAAATACATTGCTAAAACGTCAACACAAAGGTTGGTGAGAAATCACAGGTTTATGTAAATATGATGAAAATACGATAGCCACTAGTATATAATTTCATGACATGAATGCCACATAAAAATGTTACACTTTCTCTTAAGCTCATGACACCGAAGCTAGACAAATGAAATGCCCATTCAGAGTGTTTACCAGACACTCAATTGATTCAAATGAAATGCATCCGAATGACTATTGGCAATGCCAACGCGGATGGAGGAGTCACCCTCAATAGATCTATTCACTCACTCTCGCTTACGCATAATTAACGGTCCATGATAAATCGGGTCTTGTGAAAGGTATGAAGCAACTTAAGGAATGTAAACTGAATTTGCAATACTTGGCTCGTATGAAAATGAATGCAATGTATTCTCCCTCGTAGTTTGAAATAAAGTATAAAGTTAAAACGGGGCCGTGAAAACTCACCTTATACAATTGATATGAATATGATAGTGATAGAACAGAAACAAGGCTCGATTCCTTAATCGCAACCTAATATGGATGAAATGATTCTATGTAAGAAATGAAACAACATCGCACACATGCATATACGTACGTCATTATACCACTTGTAGTTTTGAAAATAAAGTTTATCGTCGAAAAATAAACTTTTGTTGCCTCGCTAAGTTATAACCCATTTTCTCATGTAGAACGTTGAAATAATACTTCATGATCCTTATTTAATGTACTAGTAGTGAATATAATGTTTTCGGCGTAATTTAATACTTTTCTTCACTTGTGAAAAATATGCCCGAACGGCTTTGTAAAACTAGTCGTGAAATATTATACGTCAAGTGTTAGTGTTCATGTTCGGCATTCTTGAAAACCTTGCAACGTTAACTAAACGTCGTCTTGTTTAACTTTTAAACATACTTGCCTCGACTAATGAGAAACATGGCTCTCAACGTTGTTACTTGAAAAGATATGGTTTTAACACTTAGAAAACAAAATACCAAAAGCTGTCAAAACTTATAAGTTTTGTCGGAATTTCAAACGTGTATATCTTTTTCGTTATAAGCTCGTTTTCTACGTTCTTTATATCCCCGGTATCGTGGGACAACATACTAACATATTTTTGATAAGTCGGGACGGCTAGATCACGTTTTAAAACTCAGATTTGCCTTGAAGTACTGTTCATCAGCAAGCTATTTCCAGATTTTGTAAGTTTCGTCGCAAACTTTGAAAAATCATAACTTTCTCGTCGTAAGGGCTCTTTTAGTGATTCAAAAGGCTACGGTTTCGTTTTTGAAAGTATTTTATGAATATGAAGGCCAAAAGTTCAGCCAACCCCCTGGATTTTCTGGGTTTGCCAAAAATGGACAGAACCTTTTCTATACTTGTTAAAACTCATTTTTCTTGTTTCAAATTTTGCTAAACCACTTCAATACACCACAAAGCTATTCTAATCCTACCATACACCTTCTTAGGGTGTCATGGAGTCCTAGTACTCATAAAATTCATAGGATTGCAAGGGAGTGATCATAGGATGATTATAACTTCATAAAAATCAAAATACTCGAAAAGTGGTAATATAACATAAGTATATATGCATGTTTTGTGTCTAGACAATAAAAATACATCATGTAACCATATGTAAGATTGAGAAAATCATGAAAAGCTTACTAGTTGATGAAGAGGTTAAAAAGTAACAAGGGTTTTCCTAATTACTTCTTGGTTTTTATTTCAAAACCTTATGTAGAAGTATACTAATGTTGTGTAATTAACTTGATCTTGAAAAACTTGTTCTTCCTTGGAATTTGCTTTAGGCCGTGGGTTAGGAGAGAAAGGAGAGCCAAAAACCTAACTTGGTGATTCTTTAAAGTAAGTTATGTTTTGTGTTTTTAGTTTATGTAACAAAAGTCTTGGATACAATGGCAATGTGGTAAATAATTGTACAAGTTTAAGTAAAATACTTGCCACATGTATATAAAATGTCGACCCATGTAATTTAATTAGGAGATTTTTGTGATTTTGTATAGTATTGAGTGTATTGTTAGTCATTTGGTGTATAAAACGCGTTACGTCATGAGTTTTGGGTACTGTGTTAGTTAAAAATCAATTTTAACGGAACAAGACGGGATATAATAAAGTTGTAAAAATTATGAAATCACATTTCTCACATGCCTCGGGTGAGTAAATATTTGTCGAATCGAAGTTACTGAAAACCGGCATAGTTATAGACGTTTAACGATACGCGTATGAAATAAATTCAAAACGTCGGGTAAATTAATAATATAACTTTTATATTACTGAAATGAGTTCAAAAATATATCTGGACCATAGTCGGGATTGTCGGATCAATTATTCAAAATAATTGCTTATAAGATAACGTTTATTATATCAATGATCGTACGTATACTGAAATAATGCAAACTCACGCATGAATGCATGCAGATGATGATACTGATGATATGCAGACTAATTCTAGCCTACATGATATTTCTGAAATGTGTCCTCTGAATACGCTGCTAAACCCTTAAGGTTCCGCGAATTCGACACTTGTAAACTAGGTTTACTGAAATGCTGAATGACAAACTTTTTCTCGGGAGTGAATAGTGTCTGATGAATAGTAAAATTTCTAAAAAACATCTCAATATCTCAAACCGACTCCAAAAACGATGAATAGTAAAATGATGAATAGTGTTCGGTGAATAGTAAACTGATGAATAGTAAAATTGAAAAGTTCGGGAAATGACCTGATTTTCCGGTTTGTCACAGTCTCCCATCCTAATTGGAACTTTGTCCCGAAGTTCGGTCAGTGTTGGTCGCTGGGGTGGTGTCGGTGAAAAGATGTGGATATTTGAGCCGCATCTGGTCTTCTCGTTCCCAAGTAAACTCAGGACCTCTTCGAGAATTCCAGCGAACTTTCACGATAGGAATTCGACTTTGATTTGGCTATGATTAAGTTGATTGACTTCTCGGTCCATAATCTCTGCTAGTTCCTTCATGAAATTAAGCTTATCGTTGTTGAATTTCCTCCAAAGTAATGAAGAGTGATAGGGTTGGAAACGTGAATCGTGTTATACATCACTGGATTCTGACGGAAATTCGAGTCTATACGCTACTGGACCGACTCTATCAGAATCTCAAATGGTCCAATGTACCTCGAGTTCAACTTCTCGCATTCTTCCGTATCATATCATTCCTTTCCAAGGCATGACTTTTAACCATAATTCTGTTGCAATCTGAAACTCTAATGGTTTGTGTCGTACATCTGCATAACTTTTCTATCCATCTGATGTCACTTGTAACTGATTCTTGACTTGTTGAGTTTTCTTGATTGTTTCATGAATAATTTTCTGTCGGCTCTTGTTAATTCGAAGTCTATCTCGAATCTAAACTTTCTTCATCGTAGTTTTACTAACCATGTCTGGACTAGTGAGTTGTGTTATACTAACTTCGGCCCAAATAAATAGGTGATCGGCACTTTCGACCATAGAGTGCATTAATTGATTCTATTCTTATACTCGTGCGATAGTCAATGCTTTAGATGATAGCTGTTGTGGTAAGAGAATTCAATAAATGGCAAGTGGTTATCTCAACTATCTCCAAAGTCAACCACACATGCCTTGAGCATGTCTTCTAGTGTTGGAATCGTTCTCTCTCTCTGACTGTTTGGCTGATGATGATAAGCAGTGCTCACGTCTAATCAAGTTCTAAGGAATCTTAAAATGATTGTCAGAAGTCTGAGATGAGTTGACTACCTTATATTAGGTATAATTGAAGTTGATACTACGTGTCTTGTAACAGATTCTAAAATGTTAAGTCGGTCAGAAAGGACGTTGTCCAAAGGATAAGATTCGGGTAACGGTTTCGATTCCTTGCGCCTTGTTCTAACGAATGCTATGTCATAAGTTTTTCTCCACTTAAGGTACTTAGTCTCCATTTCTGGGGTTTCACTGTTGGATAATGTCTTTCTTAGAAAGGTCATTGGTGACTATCTAACTTATCGGTTGAGTCAAGGATGAGTGGTGAAGGTACCTATAGAGTGTTAACAAAAAGAGATGTTTTTGTACAGTTTACTTGGTTACGAAACCTTGTTTTTCAATATTTTGAATGAAGATTGTTATAGGGAGTTTAAAAAAATATATTTGTTTCTTTCATGACATGATTCTTCCTGAATTATACATAGGTGATCAGGCTATGTATACTTGAGGACAAATGATGTTATGCTCGGTTTAGTCAAAATAGCATTATGTTTATCAAAAGTTTTAGATGGTGTTCAACGTGTTGTTTTGTAAAACGGAATCCTAGATAATTCCTTTCAGGTAATGTAAAAATCATCTCGTGTAATAGTAGTAAATAGTTGATAACATGACAAAAATCCAAATTCATAGGGTGGTATCAAAATTGCTTATTTTAAAAATTCTGTAAAACAGTTTCCCATTATGTAGTAAAAACGTTTGAAACAAAATTCGTGGAATGGTTTATTGGATACGTGAAAGAATCTTATAGAATGGTAGTAGTCTACTACTTAGTCAAGAATGAAATCGGCCTATTCCCTAGTATGCTAAAGGAGTGTCGTTGTGAAATGATTGTGAATTGGATAGGTAAAATAGAAAATGAAATGGACGGAGATTATGATTATCACGGAGATAACAAAAGATAGAGATTACATTAGATAGGAAAGTGTTTGTTACAACTAGGTTACGCCAACGTACCTATGGAAAGGACAAAAGAAAATTACAACCCTAGAGGGCTTGAACTACGGTTTATTTATTAAAACAGGAACTCCTTCTGTTTAACCTTAAGCTAGCTTGTGATACTGTGGTGGTCTTGACGAGCTTCCTTTTTGATATCCTACGCTCTTCCTTGAGCTATTACCCTTGATTCCCATTCATTTGATTTCCTTGTTTTGGACATTCATTCCTGTAGTGCCCAAACTCTCCACATTCAAAACATTTCACTGGAGCTTTCTGATTCTCATTCAACTTTGGGAGCTTACAATCCCTGGTATAGTGACCAACCTTCTTACAGTTGCCACATGGAGTAGGGCAACGACTTGGGTTATGGTGACTGAGACACTTCTCACACTTCGGTAAAGTACCAGTGTAACCTTTCTTTTCATTCTGGCCTGCAGCATAGGCCCTTGTAATTTCTTGTCTCTTGGGTGCTTGTTGAGTAGGATTATTACCTTGATTATTCTCCAACCTTCTCTTGTTGTTGTTATAGTTATTGTTGGTGTTATTGTTTCGGTTGTTGCTGTAGTTGGTACGGTTGTTGTTATAGTTGTTATGGTTAGAGTTGTTGTTGTTTACCCTCTTCACAACCTGTGCCATGAGTCTCTGAGTGATTCGGATAGTTTCCTCGATCGTCTGAGGATCAAATGAAATCACATCTCCTTGAATGCTCGGTGGAAGTCCTCCAATAAAATTCTCCAACAGTTTCTTATTGTCCGGAACCATAGATGGACAAAGTGCAGCCAACTCCTGAAACCTTCTGATGTAGGTCTCGATGTCATAACCAATAGTTACCAATTCATAGAATTCAGTCTCTAGCTTCTTCACCTCAGTGCGTGGGCAAAACTTCTTGGTCATCAACTTCTTGAATTCAGCCCATGTGAGTTTGTAGGCATTCTCCATACCAATAGGCTGAGCATACGAGTTCCACCATGACATTGCAACATCCAAGAGTGTACCAGCGGCAAACTTAACCTTGCTTTCCTCTGGACAATTGCATAGCAGAAACACAGACTCCGTCTGCTCGAACCAACGGATCATAGCTGTGGCTCCTTCTGTGCCTTTGAACTTAGTGGGATCACCACACTTAAAGTCCTTGTATGTACATGTACGAATTCCAGACCCTCCTGCAGCTCTTGAAGCAGCAGCAGTCCTGGCAACTTCAGCAGCAGCAGCCTCAGCAACAGCTGCCTCAGTAGCAGCAGCTACAGCCGCTCGCTCTTTCTTCAATGCTTGGTCAATACTATCCTTCACATACTTCTGAATAGCAGCCTGTGTCATGGCTGGTGCATCTTTCTTTGGCGGCATGTTTCTTGAAAATCATAAGAAATAACAATAGTGAGAAACCATAAGTAGAAACGATCATCATGCACAATATAATCACAACACACATGAATATAATACATGAAAATTTCGGTCTACATGGACCGATAACATATATAGCACAACCATTCATACATAGTAGAGTCAACACTTGATATATTTTGTTTGTACAACATACAAAAGACTACAAGTTTCTTTGAACTATGTCACACATCCCGTGACTAGATAATGATAGTAAAAGCTATATGATACAAGTCATGTCTAGACGCCTCCTGGTGCTCCGCCCAAACGCCTCTGTAAATCCTGAACCTGTGCAGCAAGACTCGTAACCAAACTGGTCAACTCCGTGATGCGCTCACGATCCTCTATCTGCCTAGTCCCCAATCCATAAAAAGAGACATCAATGGAAACTCTGCCCTGGATCAAGTCCTCCACATCCTCCTCAATCCTATCTATCTGTCTCTGCTGATCACTCAACTGTGTCATAACATCTCTAGATGCAGCCGCTCTCGAGCTCTCACTAACACAATGCTGGGTCTGTGGTGGAGTATCTGAAGTCTCAGCAGTAGATGATGCAGGTAAATCTAGTAATGCACGCTTCTTAGGCGGCAAGTCCGATGAACGTATGGGATCTCTAGTATGTGATGGTGTAGGTGATGGTCTAGGTGATGATGGTGGTGTAGGAGTAGCAGTAGGTATAGCTAGTGGTCGTCGTGGAAGTCTCACGCTCTTCCGAGCACCCTGACGAACCTTAGTACGACGGACACCTGAAGTCTGACCTGGATGAATGTCAACAATGGGTGGTGCTGGAACTGAAACGGTGGGTATAACTGGTGATGGTGGTGTGTGAACAGTATGAGAAGTGGGTGTAACTGGTGATACTGGTGTAGGAGATACCGGTGGGGTAGGTATGAATTCACCCTCCTCAAAGGGCTCAGTGGTAGCAGAATATGCTATAAGTGATGGATCTAATGTAGAGTCAACTGAAGTCAACACTACTGTAGGAAATGATGGAGTATCGTCTGTGTCTGTGTCTGAGGAAATACTGATGGGGCGAGAGTTCGAAGACATCTCTGTGACAATCGACGCAAAGTGGGAAGTAAATAAACCATATAGTGTATGTATGAAACAATATGTAGTGAATATGCACTTATGATGCAATGATGAAATGCTATGATGGTGTGGTTATAGTCTAGGGTCAATGATACATCCTAGTTCGCTATAACCTTCGCTCTGATGCCAATCTGTCACACCCCCAAGTTCATGACTTGCAGCGGAATGGAATACCTGGGGCGTGACTGCCATAGCATCTCACAACAGTTATATTGAATGACCTAAAGTGTCATTTTAAAAGAACATCGTTGGATACATTAAAAACATGCAAAGTTACAAGCGTTCGGTCCCAAAAGATGAAGTACAAGTTTTATGGAAAACAAGTTTATTACAACCAACGATATTATAAAGTGCATATTAAACAAGTGAGACGCGTCGTCGCCGCGACTCTATGAAATGCTCACATGCATGCCATGATGTGAACGCCTAGTTACCTGAAAATACATTGCTAAAACGTCAACACAAAGGTTGGTGAGAAATCACAGGTTTATGTAAATATGATGAAAATACGATAGCCACTAGTATATAATTTCATGACATGAATGCCACATAAAAATGTTACACTTTCTCTTAAGCTCATGACACCGAAGCTAGACAAATGAAATGCCCATTCAGAGTGTTTACCAGACACTCAATTGATTCAAATGAAATGCATCCGAATGACTATTGGCAATGCCAACGCGGATGGAGGAGTCACCCTCAATAGATCTATTCACTCACTCTCGCTTACGCATAATTAACGGTCCATGATAAATCGGGTCTTGTGAAAGGTATGAAGCAACTTAAGGAATGTAAACTGAATTTGCAATACTTGGCTCGTATGAAAATGAATGCAATGTATTCTCCCTCGTAGGTTTGAAATAAAGTATAAAGTTAAAACGGGGCCGTGAAAACTCACCTTATACAATTGATATGAATATGATAGTGATAGAACAGAAACAAGGCTCGATTCCTTAATCGCAACCTAATATGGATGAAATGATTCTATGTAAGAAATGAAACAACATCGCACACATGCATATACGTACGTCATTATACCACTTGTAGTTTTGAAAATAAAGTTTATCGTCGAAAAATAAACTTTTGTTGCCTCGCTAAGTTATAACCCATTTTCTCATGTAGAACGTTGAAATAATACTTCATGATCCTTATTTAATGTACTAGTAGTGAATATAATGTTTTCGGCGTAATTTAATACTTTTCTTCACTTGTGAAAAATATGCCCGAACGGCTTTGTAAAACTAGTCGTGAAATATTATACGTCAAGTGTTAGTGTTCATGTTCGGCATTCTTGAAAACCTTGCAACGTTAACTAAACGTCGTCTTGTTTAACTTTTAAACATACTTGCCTCGACTAATGAGAAACATGGCTCTCAACGTTGTTACTTGAAAAGATATGGTTTTAACACTTAGAAAACAAAATACCAAAAGCTGTCAAAACTTATAAGTTTTGTCGGAAGTTTCAAACGTGTATATCTTTTTCGTTATAAGCTCGTTTTCTACGTTCTTTATATCCCCGGTATCGTGGGACAACATACTAACATATTTTTGATAAGTCGGGACGGCTAGATCACGTTTTAAAACTCAGATTTGCCTTGAAGTACTGTTCATCAGCAAGCTATTTCCAGATTTTGTAAGTTTCGTCGCAAACTTTGAAAAATCATAACTTTCTCGTCGTAAGGGCTCTTTTAGTGATTCAAAAGGCTACGGTTTCGTTTTTGAAAGTATTTTATGAATATGAAGGCCAAAAGTTCAGCCAACCCCCTGGATTTTCTGGGTTTGCCAAAAATGGACAGAACCTTTTCTATACTTGTTAAAACTCATTTTTCTTGTTTCAAATCTTTGCTAAACCACTTCAATACACCACAAAGCTATTCTAATCCTACCATACACCTTCTTAGGGTGTCATGGAGTCCTAGTACTCATAAAATTCATAGGATTGCAAGGGAGTGATCATAGGATGATTATAACTTCATAAAAATCAAAATACTCGAAAAGTGGTAATATAACATAAGTATATATGCATGTTTTGTGTCTAGACAATAAAAATACATCATGTAACCATATGTAAGATTGAGAAAATCATGAAAAGCTTACTAGTTGATGAAGAGGTTAAAAAGTAACAAGGGTTTTCCTAATTACTTCTTGGTTTTTATTTCAAAACCTTATGTAGAAGTATACTAATGTTGTGTAATTAACTTGATCTTGAAAAACTTGTTCTTCCTTGGAATTTGCTTTAGGCCGTGGGTTAGGAGAGAAAGGAGAGCCAAAAACCTAACTTGGTGATTCTTTAAAGTAAGTTATGTTTTGTGTTTTTAGTTTATGTAACAAAAGTCTTGGATACAATGGTAATGTGGTAAATAATTGTACAAGTTTAAGTAAAATACTTGCCACATGTATATAAAATGTCGACCCATGTAATTTAATTAGGAGATTTTTGTGATTTTGTATAGTATTGAGTGTATTGTTAGTCATTTGGTGTATAAAACGCGTTACGTCATGAGTTTTGGGTACTGTGTTAGTTAAAAATCAATTTTAACGGAACAAGACGGGATATAATAAAGTTGTAAAAATTATGAAATCACATTTCTCACATGCCTCGGGTGAGTAAATATTTGTCGAATCGAAGTTACTGAAAACCGGCATAGTTATAGACGTTTAACGATACGCGTATGAAATAAATTCAAAACGTCGGGTAAATTAATAATATAACTTTTATATTACTGAAATGAGTTCAAAAATATATCTGGACCATAGTCGGGATTGTCGGATCAATTATTCAAAATAATTGCTTATAAGATAACGTTTATTATATCAATGATCGTACGTATACTGAAATAATGCAAACTCACGCATGAATGCATGCAGATGATGATACTGATGATATGCAGACTAATTCTAGCCTACATGATATTTCTGAAATGTGTCCTCTCAATACGCTGCTAAACCCTTAAGGTTCCGCGAATTCGACACTAGTAAACTAGGTTTACTGAAATGCTGAATGACAAACTTTTTCTCGGGAGTGAATAGTGTCTAATGAATAGTAAAATTTCTGAAAAACATCTCAATATCTCAAACCGACTCCAAAAACGATGAATAGTAAAATGATGAATAGTGTTCGGTGAATAGTAAACGATGAATAGTAAAATTGAAAAGTTCGGGAAATGACCTGATTTTCCGGTTTGTCACAGTAGTTACTTTCGAATGCTCTTTGAGAAATATTAGAATGAATTTATCGTGTGCAATTGAATTATTATTAAAAAGAAGAAGGTCCGCGCATCGCAAAGTGTTTTCTTTTTCTATATGTAGAATCATTAGTGAGAAACCAATATTTACGCCCATTAAATGAGTTTGCCATAATAGCAAAATACGACATATTAAAACTATCACATTGAGTAATGAATAGAAAGAAAAAATACATAATTTTGACTTAAAGCTCTTTGTAAATTATAATATCAAATAAAAAAGTCGAGTTTTAAACATAAGCAAAAGTTTAAACTTTTATCGAAAAACAAAACCGGTGCATTTAATGTGAAGTATATACAACATCGAGATGGAAGTGCAAGGCTTGCCGGAATTGATCACATGATATTTAGTAATTAGTATAGAATTAAAAGTCGGTTATGGATTGAGATGAAGTTGAAAAGGTTGCAAGAATAATTGATGATTTAACCTAATTCATTCCTATATAAACCGGCCAAAATCACATGCACAAACACAAAAGTTCGAATCTGGGGTTATTTGATAACAATATTTTCCATAACGTTATCATAATTTGAACATTTTATTATGAACCATAACTAAGTGTTTCCGATTATTACTTCGAACAATTAGGTATAGATGTTATATTGATATATTTAATTACTTTCCTAAAAAAATGTGTTAACATCAAAATCTACGAAAGTATCTATAGTTTACATGAGTTATTTAGTATTAAATGATAAATGTTTCGCTGGGCAACTTATGGAGTATATAAATGGAATGAGATTCGACATGAATTGAATCCGTTTGACATGGTGTAAAGCTGAACCAAACACTTTTAGCCCATAGTTTATATGTTATGAAATAACAAGACCCTTGCATCGCATGCAACTTGAATAATGAATATAAAAGAAAAAGTATATAATTTTTGCTCGAACCCATTCGTAAATTATAATAATAAATTAAAAAATAATTAAGTTTAAGACATAATAGTGGAGTCCAAAGGTTTTAGGAATAATTAATAGTATGTTAATTAATATCATTTGGTTAGCTATTTAGAATTGAGTTTATTGATAAAATGATGTTCAAAAAAAAAGTTTATTGATAAAATTTATTAATATTAGTTAGACTTCAATGTTAATTTTCAATGAAATTAGTTGTACAGTAAAATGAGATGAAGCCAAAAAGGTTTGTAACGATTTTTATACAGTTTATGTGGCATTATTATATATACATGATTACACAAACTTTTACATATACACGGTATTGATAAGGAACCAAAGAATAATATTGAGTGTTGCTTCATCGGTAAGCTACTAAAAGATTACATTTGATAATGCGTAATTATGATGAGCAAGCGAACAAAGATTAGTAGTGAACTATGTAAGGATATGCTTGCATCACTTACATGAATAACAACGTTGGTACGTTGCATGTAATGTAGAAACAATGTCACCGATAAAGGTAAAATAACGCTCTTTTGTAGCGGTGGGTTTTAGTACATCCAATTTGAACAACAAAATTAAAACAATTTGCTAAAATAACAAAATACATCATATTAAAAATATCAACTTGAATAATGAATAGAAAGGACAAAATACATAATTTTGGCTTGAAGCCATTTGTAAATTATAATAACAAATAAAAATTTGAGGTTTACACATAAGCAACAGTTAAATAGTTTATTCAAAAACAAAACTGGTGCATCGCACATGCTATGAACAGGAACTCATTATTATCATTTTGCCCATGCAAAAACGTCATATCAAAGCAGATAAAAAATATCAACTGCTCCTACAAGGCTACACATAAATAAAACATACTCTAGAGGCCCAATGCAAGTAACAACACAAACATAATTTAAAAGTTACCTAAGTTCAATCCAAGTAACAACACAAACACAATAATAAATAAGATGCAAGGTAATAAATAAGAGTGTGAAAAGATCAAACCGAGAAAAGAGTATTAATAGTGGTTCGGCTATGAAGACTTCTTAGTTATAGATTGTTGTATATTCAACAAATCAACAAAGATCCCCCGCGGAAACCTTAGTTATAGATTGTTGTATATTCGGCAATTTACACAAACATTAACCGATGAACACTTAGATACAAAGTTTGTGCGTAGCACGGGTTCTGAATGCCTGGTCTAATATATTATAAAGTTGAAACTTGTTTGATATGTTATAAATACTTTTGATTGCGTGGGCGTGGACTAAACTTAGAAATGGTCTCCATTAATCCAAACCTTGTTTCCTATAGGTTTGAATCCTTCTATCACTCTTGTCAGCATTTGTGGTACATACTGGAGGCAGGGGAGTGTCCCGGCTTCCCAAAAATCTTGAATTGTTGTTAATACTCCATGGTTTAAAATGAAATATTGTGTCTAATATAATCAGCTGGGGTGTTGTGGGGAATTGTTTGTCAGTTTTGATAGTTTTGTGAAGCTACTAGTTAACATCAATTAATTAAATTTATGTTTCATAAACAATGCATTGTGGTTCTTCACGTGTGATTTGGTATATGTTTCTTATTGTTATCTTACTCAATTATTTACTATAATTTATGTATTGTATTTTCTAGATAAAACAAAGCAAAATGTTGCTTGGTTTTATTTGGTTTCAATATTTAAATACAATATATCTATATCTTCATTAAGTCAAGATATTAAAAGAGTACGTGGCATAATTTTAGACTAAACACGTTACTTTTTTCCTACGTGTTTACTTCACCGTGAATTTCTCATCGTCCCTACCACTTTATTCACAAAAAAGAAATAACTGATGTTTCATGTAACCAATTAGTAACCGTCATTTTTCAATCAGTCTCAAACCCCAAAAGGCTTTCAATAGAAGATTAAATGGTTGAAAATCAATTTCTGATCCAGGTTCAACCCTAAATTGAATTATCAATCGTGTTTCCCAAAGATTCGTTTGTGTAAGTTTTAGGGCTTTAGTTTAGTTTTTCTAATTCATTCTTATGTTTTATATATGTATGTATGTATTCCATCTTCTTATCATCTTTCCCACAAGTATTTGTTGATTCGTTGAAAATCAAGCTACTTTAACACAGAACTTTTTATGTGTAATTCTATAAATTCCAGTAAGTTTTTCTTATGATTTATCTATTTGAGCAAAGTTTTGTAATCTATACATATCAAGTGTTTGATGAAATGTCTAATTAACATATATGTTCACAATGCTTCTTCTTTAGATGGCCGTCAAGATGGATTGTATGGTACAAGGATGCCTAACATGATCTTTTCATCTACAATGAATATTCTTTTAATGAAACAATGGTGGAGTATGATCTGGGATAGTTGGGGTGGGAGCTAAGAAAGCAAGGTTTTAGTTTCTACTCTTATATTCTATAAAATTATATCAGTGAATACTTTGCTATTTTCAATAGTTGTTTCAAGATAGACATAAAAAATGATGCATAGGAGAAAAACTTTGTTTATAATATATAAAATTGACTTTAAAACTATGTCGGAACAAAGTATGATGTTTCCATAACAACTAACGTTGTGTACTTTAGCAGTATATGTGTACTTGACACTTTAGTACTTCTGTACATGCCCGTCCACTAGAACTATGATAATTCCACTTTCAAGAACAAGCCAGTCCTTGAGTTGGGCCCTCACAGTTTAATTACCGTGTATACAATCCTTAGTCCATTTCATTAGATAATGTTCGACTTAATATGTATTTAGAGTAATACAAGCTGCACTGATATATATGATCATTTTTTGATAATATCAGTAAGTTTTATTGCATGTTTTTGCAGTATGGTCTGTACTGATTTTACGGAAAGCTTCTACTATATGTTACACAGTTTAGAAAGCTTCAATCTACAAGCCTAATGGTTATATTGAAACAATACAATTTTTATTGCCATTTGTGTATATTGAGTATGATTGCTTATGATGTATGCAAAATATATCTTGCTATCTTAAGAATATAGTCCGTAGTATAATGTATTTGTGGATGATTTAATTGTTTCGACCATTCACATTTCTATGGCTTTTTGTCATTTTTAGATATTTTAGGATGTCCGTTATGTGAATTTCTATTTGATGAATTATCTCAGATTAAAAAAGTTATAAAACTCCTGTCGTATCTGGTCTTTGGTCGAGGTATTGTCATAAGAATTGAATGTTTTTTAAAGTTGAAAGATTTTTTTATTTTACGCCAAATATAATATTATTCCATTTGATTTTGTTATCTGCAATTTTTTGTCAGGCAATATGTGTCATCATCATTTTCTCATCTTTTAAATCTGACTCAAGAACTAAAGCTCACGGCTACATCGACGATAGCAACTGGTAAGTTTACCATTTCAATATCAATGCACGCATATGTAGGTAAGTTTACTATTCATGCAGTTCCATAAAACTGTAATACTATTAATTATATGGAAATTTCATCCTATTATTAATATATAAATGGGTCAATTCGGGTTATGTTTACACTTAACGGGTTAAATTGTTAATTCATTTCTATGATCTTGATGTATATCTTTTAATGTAGTGCAAATTGTCATGCTGCAGATAAGCATTTACTCATTTTTTGGCTGTCATGTGCATTATTCATCATATTATAGGTAATCCAAATACCAAGACCTTGCATATAATTACTCGCCATCTTGATATTGTGAGTTTACCTAACACTTTGTAAATGTAATAATATTGGTGTCTTTAAATGATGCAGGATTTACTGACCAGGTTTTAAATTTATAATTGACTCGTCTACCTAAGGTCTACCTAATGCATTATCGGGCAGTGTACCCGGTCGTGTATGGTATAGTTAACGGTAAAGCCGAGGTCGTCCCAAGAGTTATGCGTGCGGATTAAATCTAAGTTTTAATGTCACTGGTTTTAAAAGGGGGTTTTGTAATAATGATTAATTAAACTAAAGAAATGAAATAAAATATGAAAAGCAAGTAAATATGTAAAGAGAAATCAGTAGAGGGAGAAGTGTTAACCTAATTACTACTCTTGTTATTCATATGACTAGCTTTCTATTAAGTGCATCCTATCGTTTTATCTGGGGATTCAAGTCAATAGACTCAGATGGTCAAATCGTCTAATCCTATCTTCCATCAGCTAAGGTCGAAGATTCAGGAACAACAACGCTCAGAAGTGAAACCAGGAGTAGATCCGCAAAAAGGCCAGTTATTCTGATCTAAAGAATGGAATCGAGGGGAAAAAAAGTGGAGTAATTGATAAGGAGAAATTTCTTACGCTTTTAGGGAGTCATTTAAGCCCTAAATCATGTTTTTATGATCAATTATTACCTCAAATCGTTCCTTTTGTCAATTTAGATACTTTGGACGAGAATTCTGGAAAATGGAGCATTTTGGACGTTTTTTGAGCAAAAAGTGAAGAAAACGACAAAGTTAAGAATCCATGCTGGAAATTATACCTGACGGCGTCAGATGTCACTACGTGACGCCGTCACTTGAAGACACAAGAGATGGATACATGTTTGTACTAGACGCTCCCGTGAAGAATTGAAGGGTTAACACCTGACGACGTCAGGTGTTACAAGGTGTAGGCCGTCACGTGTAAAGCTAATGAGAGACGGCCCAAAAGACTTTAATAAGCGACGGCGTCAGACATGTGTGAAGGCGATCCGAGAACCCTAAATACGGCGATCTGACGACGTCAGGATCTATAACCTGACGCCGTCAACATTGTAACTCTATATATAGTTTTGGATTTTTCATTCATTAGTGTGCAACTTTGTGTAACCAAAACCCTAGCCGAACTTTGCAGCTATTGCAAGGGTTTCATACCCTTCTTTCATCCATGTTCAATTGAAGATAAGTTATCCTTTAATCATTCAATATGTCTATGTGTTGTTTGATTATCTTGTATGCTTTTCTTCCTTGTAACATGCTAGCTTAGGTTTATTAGTGTTTGCTTAGATCTAATGAAACCTAGTTGTTGATTATTGATTATTGATTTGTTATTGATTGTTGTGGGTGATTGATTTAGCGTTAGGCTTAAGAAAACTGGCTAACTTTCTATCCGGTAACTTGCTTGAACGTCTTAAGAAACGTAATCGGATGTGTACTACGGTTTTATTGGTTGTGTTTAATGCATAAGTAACTGTGAAAACGTAGAGGCGGGGGGGGGGGGGGGTGAATACGTTACCGTTTAAAAACTTTAAAACTTGTTGTATCAAATATCCAATTTTAGCTTGTTCTAATATGAAATAAGTTAGTGTAGTTTGTGACTAGCATAAACTTAAAACATGTTATCACACAAGCATAATCAACAAGTAACAACACAAGCAATCACATAATGCAAACATTAAAGTAAAGCAATAAGTAAAAGAAAGCGCAAACCGAACACGATGATTTATAGTGGTTCGGTCACGGAGCTCCTCTCCGCCCTACTCCACTCCCCGAGTACCCAACTCGAGAGTTACTTCACTAGATCAACAAGCTCCCTTCTCGGCGGAGAAAACCTTACAATCGTCGCTTACACTTTATCCGGTACAAAGCTAAATACCGGGTTCTAGTTCGAGGTAGAACCAACCTAACGTCGCCTACACCATTTCCGACACTAAGCTAGATGTCGAGTTCTTTTACAAGGGTACAACCACTCCCGCTAGTTCTTTTACAAGGGTACAACCACTCCCGCTATGTTTTGTGGTCCAACATAGAAACCTTGTGTTTTATGGCACAAACACATAAACTACCTAATCTAGTTTGGTGTTTAGATTGTGATGATGCAATGATGTTTACAATGATCCAAGACATAAAAGTCTAATGGATATAAATGCCTAATCTAAATGATCTTCTTAAATAAGAAGTCTTTAATCATTGAGGATGTCAAGTGCCCTTGAATCTTCATATGTTGGTATGCTTTGATGAATGATGACTTCAAGATCTTCTAACCTTCTTGGTGGATCAGGAAGTATGCTATGCTTGTGACTCATGATCTCTGAGCTTGCTTCACAGGATCATTACGAGTGTATGCTTACAACATAATGAAAGTTAGTAACATTATGATCATTATGGAAAGGGTGATTAATGTATGATTCTACATGATTTACTACTGATCTAAATGTATGCAAAGGGTAGAGAGAAGGTATGTTATTTTTATGCTTTTAAGTGATGAAGGATTTCTTGAATGTGGCTTGCTATTTATAGGCAAAACAAGACAGCAGACTGGCGGATCCGGCGGAACCAAATCAAGGGTTCCGCCCTTGTACCCCAAGGGTTCCGCCAGGTCTGACAGTCAAATCTTCAAGAAATCTTTTCATATCTATGACAAGTCTAATCAAGATCTTCCAAAGTCAACTACAAGATTGTAGTGTGTAAATCTAAACAAAATATATACAAGATCTTACCAAAGTCAACTTTGACAAGACATGAATGATGCAATCCATGATGTAACTAAATCTTTCCATTTTTAGATTATTATAAAAAAGAAAGTAAACTTGTAAAAATGTTTATGTAGCTAAGTTAAATGATGTTTGTTTAAAAAGTAATTAGTAAGTTAATGAGTTACTAAAAATGTTTGATTACTTATGTCGTCATAAGACACATTTTTATTATTAATAAAACTTACTAATTTTACCTAGACACCTAATGTGGCACTTATTCTATTTGACACCTAAAGTGCACTTTGACACCTAAAATACTTAAAAACTCTAAAAGTATTTTAAACATTCTAAATGGTTAGTCAAGGGGTTTGATCATAATGCCACATAACAAACGTGTACGAACCTGTGTTGTAGCATACGAGGACTCGAGACGTTGAGAGGTGTTGAATGTATGTTGAGACAAAATATGATTACGAGTAACTTGTACATTTTACGTTATGTATCAAGTTATACGTTTGTCATCAATCAAAACAAACGAGACTGTATAGATTAAATATCGTAATATTTGCACTAACAATCTCCCCCTTTTTGATGATGACAAAATATGTAAACGTGATAGAAAGTAAAATGTAAAAAGTTACTTGTGTCCGTACTACCTTTTACATTACCTTCTCCGTTTACACTCTTATCCCCCTTTTGTCGAAACAAAAAGGGTGTGTCCTTGGAGTTAACTTCATTTCTCCCCGAAATGGCGAGCTTGCATCATCCCTAGTGAAGTTAAGTCTTCTACTCCAATTTCCTATGGTTGTTGCGTCCCTTAGGTTGTTAGCGGATCCATGGATCAAATTAAGTTCCTTAACCTACATCAAGGTTAGTGTTGTGCAACATAAAAATTATATGAAAAATGCATGATGAATGAAATGCATGTTGGACTATGTTGACCTATCTCCTTCTTTTTGTCGAAACACAAAAGTGTGTCGAAGAATGAGAATAAAGATGAATGCGTGCATGCTTCCCCTTGACTGTAGCTCCCCTTTGATCAATACTCCCCGTTGCTAGGGTACCAACGTATATGATGCAAGGATGAAGAATTCTACAAAATAAAGGTTAGTGTAAGACAATGTTTGTCCTAGAATGAGTATGTGATATATAACAAAGTGTGTATATGATGCATTCTATAAATGCTTGACGGAAGCTCCCCTTGCTTTAGGGCGTCAATATGAGCCTACAAAACAAATATTAGTATAATAGAAGTTTTGTCATAAGACAAGTATGTCATATACAACTAAGTGTATAGACGATGCAACATGAGTGCTTGATGGAGATTCCTCCTTGTTCGAAGGTATCAAGAAGCACCTAAAATAAGAAAATAGTTGATGCAAACTTCATCCTTAGATGAGTATATAATATACAATCGAGTGTATATAATGGTGAACCTACAATGAAAGAGTTAGTGCAATATATTTTATCTTTTTGACAAAGAAAAATATGATGTATATATGCGATATATAAATGATATAAAAAAGCGACTCAAAGTAGAGAACCATGAAATCAAAGATCTCATGAGGTGAATTCTTCTAATAAGAATTACAATTATAATAAAAACGCGAATATAATGTGATAAAATCCTACAAAATAATGCCTAGAAGGAAGATATGAAGTGAAGTTGAAATATTAAGAGTTAAAGTGAGTGGTGCTAGTGTTGGTGTTGGTTTACTAGAAGGATTCATGTGGTGATAACTCAGTAGATGATTCAAGTAAGTTTTCGCTAATCCATGGTGGTGATGATTAGTGAAAGTGATGATGGAAGGTGGTGGTGATAACGTAGACAACTATTTAAAGAATTAGAAACTCGTATGTATAGCAAATGCTATAACGAATATAAAGATTGAACATATGGACTTATGCAATCTAAAATTCACAACTTAAGGGATAAAGGAATACGACTTTCGTAATGTTAAGAGAAAAAGAAAATGTGAATGGATATTGATATTAAATGACGGCTACGGGTTATGATTTGATCGATTATTATTGACGCTAATGAGACCGAAATATGTTTAGAAAGAATGACCTATACCAAATGACAATGGATGAAAGAGTACTAACATGGTTTAGACTTACATGACCTTTAACGACATTATCATCTACCAAAGATGATGTATCATGCCATAATATATGCTTGAATGGATTCAAAAAGAAGTGAAGACAATAAGTGTAATACCCAAAAATCTGAAAGCAAGTAAAAGACAAAAATGCCCCTATGAATTTAAAAAAATTTAATAAAAGGTTTATAAAGTACCGAATCAATCCCGAACTTCTGGAAATGGACAAGTTATGTCACCAAATATTTTTGACAACTCCAATTAATATTTTTGCAAGCTATAAAATTACCAAATTGCCCTTCATGTGCCGAATAGAATTTATATCAATATTATTATAGTTTTAATGATAATTAAAATACATTAAATGACAAATTAAAGCCCAATAATTATTCCCAAACCAAAAATCCGAAATTATAGCCCATTCCCTCCCCTAAAACCAGTATCTCCCATTATTCATAATTATCCCATTTATCCTTTCCCTAAAATACAATCCGATCAAAACCAAACCACACAAATAATTCGTATATCAAAATCCGGCCACCAAGAAATTCAAGGATCATTTTTCTGGGTTGGATCTTAATCTAAAGAAGCTACGAAAAATAAGAATAGGGGCTGTGGTTCGCCGGTTTGATCTTGGTCGAGTTTCTTGTCATTTTTCCATACGTGAAGGTATAATTCGCCCATCTTGTTTCTACACGATCTAAAATTCATCTTATAATTTTCTTACATTCCTTACATCATATTAGACCCAGGAAAAATAAGTACTTCGAAGCATGCAAGGGTTTTGGGTCGTTTTTGAATTTATGGGTTAAAACACACCTATTTTACAAAATAATGTGTAACGATTTTTCTGAGGGTCATATTTATTTTATTTGGACCTTATATGATGTGTATGTTCTGGGAAAAATGTTGGAATAATTTATAAAGGCCTAGATGAGTCGTTGTAATTATTGTGGTTAAAAATATGCCTAAAATCAAATAGATACCATACGATTTTTTTGTGTTGGTTTTATAATTTTTCTGAGTTCTTTATACATCTAATAACATGGGAAAAATATTGGTTTGATTTTTGGAGGCTTATACGAATTATAGTAGAATTAATTATAAACTGGGTTTTTGAAAATCAAAGGAAGAAAAAGAAAATAAAAGTAATCGATCTGGTTTTTCTGATTAGGGTTTGAATCTGGAAGTTTAATGATGGTTTAAGGTTGATATAATGATGACCAAATTATTGGGTAATGATTGATTAAATTAGGGCTTGTAATTTTCATTTAAAAAGTATATCCGGTTTAAAATTAATTAAGAAGGGGTGTGTTTTGTAATTTTCCAAACTTGTGGGTTATTTTTGTAAGTCATATTAGATCTGGGAGAATGTGAAAAATTATAATATGGGGTCCTTATGTGTAAATATTGCAAGAAATGAATTTATGATAATTAAAGGGTATGTTTTGTAAATTATTAAAAGAGAGGGACTAAAAGTGTAATTTCTGGAAATTTGAAGTCAATCTGAGTAAATGATGATATTAAGGGTGTTTTGTGCAAATTTGAGTATTTATGGGCTTAATGTGTAATTAATATGGAATTATGATTTAAATTATAAGTTTTGTAAACTTAAGGGACTAAATATGTAATTTCTAAAACTTGAGGGGCTGGATTCGTACAATAAGTAATTCTAAAGTTATATTCTGTATTTTGATAAAATATGAGGTTTGTTTGGTAATTATGGATAAGATAAGGATTTAAAGTGTAAAATTATGAATTAAGGGGTTTAAATGGAAATTTTGTAAACTAAGGGGTATAAAATGTAATTTGGCAAACTTGAAGTATTGAAGACGTACATTCCGAATAAATGAAGGATTAAAAAGAATGAATGTGATAATTACATATTTGACCTTTAACTTTGGAGGAATTACATTTGAAACCCTAAAGTATGGAAACTTGCCAAATAAGGAAACCTGCCTAAAATAGAAAGTTATTAAAAAGTAAAGGAAAACCAAAATGGTAATCTGACTTAGAATCTTCTGTAATTCCGTCTTCTATTCCTCTAGGTGTGAAGAAGGAGAGATCCTGATCTGTTTGTGCTTCTATTTCTGTTTTTGCATTCCTAATAAGGTACAGATATTCTGCCCTTTTTTTTTAGTAAGGGTGTCCTCTTGCTTATTTCATTCAGTATCTATGATTCATCTTAGTATTTCTCTGAGCCGTTGTTATACTCTGATTGGGTCTTCATTATGCATATCAGTTGGTTATGATCTGAGCCTTTTATATGGGGCTTTCCTATTTGAATCTATGTCTTTGTTATGTTTTTCCCTAATTCATGAACCTTGCTTTATTTATTTTGATACATGATATGATCTGTCCATCACCCTGTAATGTGAATATTTATGACCCCGGAATACTTTGAAGGTTCATAGGATTTTATAACTAAATGTAAAAACTCTTCTTAATTACATGTGAAAATGTTTTGAAAACTTTCTTTAAAGGACCTACTTTATGAAGACTGTTTAAGGTTTACTTTCACAAAATTTATTTTAAAAGATTACTTTTTGAACTATGATAGGAACTTTTATATAAATCTTTAAATTGAACCTTGTTATGAACCTTGAAACAAAATGATATGAACCTTCTGATTTTGGACTCCCTGATACTCGACCCTTCTGACATTGGACCTTTTGATATTGAACCTATTTTCTGATTCCTGGTTTATTGCTATGCTTCCTTGTTCTGTGAACCTTGTTTGTTTCTTTCATGATATTATGAGCGTTTGATATGATCTTTCTGATATATGATCTTTCTGATTTATGATCCTTCTGATTGATGATCTTTCTGATATATGATCTTTCTGATATTAAAACTTTCTGATATTGAACCTTTATGATATTGACCTACTGTTATGACCTTCCTGATATGAGCCTCTGATATGAACTTCTGATATTCTGAAATGGGAATTGACTTATGCAACTAAACTAAATACTTAATGCCTTGCCATAAACCTGAATACTTGAACCTGACACCTGAATACCTGACACCTGGCACCTGATACATGATACTGATTTCTGATACATGATACGGATTTCTGATACATGATACTAATTCCTGATACATGATTCTCGATACATGATACTGATTTCTGAGACATGACACCTGACACATGATACATGATACCTGACCCTAACCCACAGTTTGATACTACGAGCCATAACTAGTCATGAGGGTTTCATGACCATGTCATTGATGCACCGATGGCATGACTCTAGGGCAGGAGAGTGATGACCTGTTCCGTCCCTTTTCTGTATTTTATTTGGTGTGTTGGGAGGTTTATGGCCACCAGGGGCGTATGGATGCATCCTAGAACTGTTCTGATTACTGATTACTGATTTCTGTATTACTGGTGACTGATGGTGTGTGCGATACACGTCTTTCACACTCTGGGAGCTGATCACTCCATATTTTCTGATTTCTGGGATTAGTGAGAGGAACATCTCTCTGCATGGCGGTATGATTATGATTTCATGTTCATGTTTCTGGGCTCGTAGAGGATTTCTGTTACCCTACACCTTGTAACCTTATAACCTGATTACTTTTGCTTTCCATTACTATTACTGTCACCCGGCAACCTGGTATGTGATTTAACACTTTACTTGATTTGATCTGACCTGGTATGTGGTAGGATCTTGGATTACGTGTTTATACTTATTTTTCTGTAACAAGTGTTATTCATGTTATATCTGTATATTTTTTAATATACCTGTTTCTGACTCTTGTGGTAATCATTCTTCTACTTCGCTATTTTTACCGTTACTGCTTGTTACCGTTATATCTGTTCACTGGGCTTTTTAAGCTCAGCCGCACGTTTTCTTTTCGTGTGCGGCAGGTTTAGTTGGAAGCTGGGTTATTTATAGAGAGGACCTTGGACTTAGAAGAATTTTACTAGCAGTTTGGAATTAGCTATTGATGATGGTTTGAAGAACTCATGTTAGACTTAGAAATCGTTGTATTGAAATCCTGTAATTTCATATTTTCTTTGTAACCGTTGAATTCTATTGTATTATTAATGTCATGTGCTTGTATTTGTTCTGATAAGGATCCGTATTTGTGACATCTCTACCCTTGCCGGGTCGGGGTGTTACAATAAGCACCTAGGAAAAGAAAATCCATAATAAAAATGTTAAATACCTATATGATGATGAGAATGACATCATATGATGGGAGAGTGTTGGTTATACCAATGTGTTGAGAAAGTGTTGGGAATGACAGTTTTGATTAATATATCGTTTGCACTGACAATGACGTGCATGATATGTGTTGAGTAAGAAAAGGATGAGATCCTATGATGGTGTTTCAGACAATGAAGTTAGACTCTATTTAAATTAGTTGTTGGTTATGGAGATGAAGAACTTTGTCAAACACATGATGTGTTTTTCACTTGATGAGGTATTGGTGCAAACTAGTGATGTTGGGTTAAAAAGGCTTGAAACACTTGTGGTTTTGTGAACCGATTTTAACTAAATGGTGTGTACCTATGTGTTGATATTTGAGGATGTAAGAAATAAGAGTACATGTTCTTTAATGCGAAAAGACAGCTATATGAATGAATTTCTTTCCCCCTTAACTGGTGGACATTCAACATAATCTGTAATGCATCAAATGAAGAATGAAGGTAAAGTATTTAGGATGTTGCAGGTTAATGAAGGTGATGAACCTAGTAATGTTTTAGTGGATGTTGGTTAGCTTACAAAGAACTTCATCCTTGAAGTCACGTAGCTCTTCTCTATCAATACGAGATGATCGCATGACGAGGCATGTGGTTTTCTCATAGGAGGTGTAAATGTTGTTATAATTAAAAGGTGATAGAGATGTTGTTTAACTTAGTCATTATGAAACAAGGGTGGTAAGAGGCTAAAGATTAAGGAGAGTGATGGTGAAGATGTGAGGAAAAACAATCCAAGATTGTACTAATTTATCGAGTGAAAGATAATTGAAAGGAGTGTTTGGATTTGATGGTGATCCATACAAAATTGGAGGTTTCTAATCATTTGGAAGAGTTAGAAAGGTTGTCAAATCATTAGAAGTCAATCTAATGAAATTTGGTTGAGTGAGAAGACTAAGAAATGCACTAAATGCTTTGTGATCATGGCGAATCTTTGTGGTCAGAGGTATCACGGATTACAAGGAACCAAATAGAGGGTTTCTTCCTTTATGCAGAAAGGTTCCTTGGGTTAGTTATGGTTGAATTTTTGGCGGGAAGAAGTTTCCTATTGGTTCTAATGAGTAAAAATGGTCCTAATGTGCTTAATGAATACTAAGGAATATGTTTCTAACTAAAATGAATGATTTTGTTTATGAGAAAATACGAAAACGAGAAAAATGAAAAATGTTCTGCAGGTACTGGCAGCACCAAACGAATACATGGGCGGAACCCAGATTTTGGTTCCGCATGGTCCGCTGGGCCAAAACTGGGAGTACCCAGAATTTACACTGGCGGAACCCAAAATTTGGTTCCGCCATTTCCGCCAGTCCCATTTTCTTAACAGTCCCTTTATTTTAAGGCCGTAACGAGTTTCAAATTCCGTAAATTTTCTTAAAACGGAAGCACGTTACTATATCTGATTGGGAAATGACAAAAATGCAAATTAAAACACACGTACCGATAGAGTTTGAACGTGGGCTAATGTCACAACCCACAATTTCAGGTCACTTTCCATACCCCGACAATTCACTATTCATCGATCACTATTCATCATTTCACTATTCATCATTTTCGGAGTCAATTTGAGACTTCGAGAGGCGTACAGAAATTTTACTATTCATGTGACACTATTCATTCCTGGGAGGAAATCACTATTCATGTTCATCATTCATTTCATCGTAAACGTAGTTTACGGGTATTCATATTCGCGTAACCGGTTGGGTTTAGCTGCGAAATTCATGCATCATTAGTAGGGACACTGCATACGGACTAGGAATAGTCTACATATCATCATAATGACATTTTCATACTATTCCACTCGTAGGTTTATCAAGTTAACATTTTTCGTACATTTGACGTTTTACGTATATTAAATTTAATTAAAACGTTAACGCGCGATCAATAAATGTGACTAACACGTCCGACAATCCCCACAATGGTCCCGATATATTTTTACACTCATTTCAACATCATGAAAATTATAAAATTCATTTACCCGGTATTTTGAGAATTTATTTAATTTATATCGTACGTTTTATATAATTACGACGGTTTTCGTAAAAACTAAACAATAATCGTCCAAACACTCAATACTTGTACCCAACATATTTTTATAATTTTTATGACTTTATTATGTCCCGGTTAACTCCGTTAAAATTTATTTCTAGCAAACCCGGTACCCGATTACACCTAAAAACTAATTAACACTACATATATGCATACTTACATAATCATTTCAACATAACCCAAAGAGGCCCCCCCCTTTTTTCCCTCCTTGTGCGCCGGCCAAAGCCCCCCTAGCCCCCAAAACCTCAACTTACCATCTCACATTAATGCTTACCTAAACATTGTCTAATATATATAGATTTTACTCATTTATTTTACACATACAATATCAAGAACTAGCAAATTTTTCTCTCTTTCTTTCTCCTTGGGGTGCTCGGCCACAACATCAACAACAAGCAAGGATCATAAATTTTTGAAGATCTATACATAAACAAGTCACTCTAGTATTCCTTATAGGGTTTTGAAATACAAACTCAAGGTTTTATTAGGTTTTCCTCTTCATAAGCTCACTAATCTTTCAAGTAAGTTGTCAAACTCATTTTCATAATTTTCTCAAGTTCCTACAATGTTCATATAATTTTTATACAAGGTTTACATGTATATGTTAGTTTATACCACTCTTTATACACTTTTTACAACTTTTGAGCCCTAGAAATGGAAAGTATGTAGATCCTTGATAGATTAACTTGGATGATGATGTTTAGGAACCCATGACACCCTAAGAAGGTGTATGGTAGGATTGAGAGTTGTTTGGTTGTAGATTGAATGGTTTTGGACAAGATACAAACTAGAAAAACTCAATTTTGAAACATACATAAACCTACTGTCCTTTTTTTATAAACGTGGGAAACTCAGGGACTTGGGAGTAATTTTGGACCAAATATTTAGAAAATACATTCCGAGACGAAACTATGGCCGAAAGAATGGACAAAAACGAGCTTATAACGAAGGAGATATGATTTTTCAAAGTTTAACGACGAAAACTAATTTTCTGAAAATTAGCGTGCTGTTGGACGACTTTCGACGGACAAACTGAGGCGTTTAGCGTGACCTAGATGAACCGAGCTACTGAAAATGTGTTAGTACATGTTAATACGAAACCACGGATATAAAGAACGTCGAAAACGAGCTAATAACGAACAAGATACACGCGTTTAAACATCGATAACTCCTATTATATTTTGACAGCTTTTTAATGGAATATATTTTACGTACTAGAAACTATATTTTTCACGTAACAACTATGGAGAGCCGTATCTCTTAACCATTGGAACACGTACGATCAAAGGTTTATTAACGCGACTATTATATGACATTTCAAGGTTTTCAAAACGCCAAGTCCAACACAAACATTTTATACACATTATTACACGACTAGTTTTGACGAAGCAAGTTGAACACATTTTTACCAAGTTATGGAAAACATTACATATCGACGATAACTATTATTTTCAAAGTACGAGTGGTACAGGTTACATATGCATGAACGTTCACTACACCATCTAAGTAGATCATATTCATTCATGATAGGTTGCGGCTAGTGTTCGCGCCTTGTTGTCCCGATTCATCACATATTTATCGCATTGTTGTATCATCACTTCAGGTGAGTTTTCATAGCCCCGTATACATTTTATTATGGTTTTACAAATCCCACGGGGAGAATACATTGCACCATTTTCCATACGGGCCTAAGTATTCAAATTCAAGTACATTGCTTAAGTTACCGCATTGCCTTATTAAAGTTCCCCTGTTTATCATGAACCGTTAATTTTGAGTAAGCGAGAGTGAGTGGATAGATCTATTGAGGGTGACGCCTCCATCCGCGTTGGTTATGCCAACAGTCAAACGGATGCATTTCATTTTTATCATCATTAGAGTGTCTGGCAAAACACTCTGGAGGGGCATTTCATCAGTCTAGCTTCGGGTCATGAGCTTAAGGGCTATTGTACTATTTTTCATGTGACTTTTGTCATGCACTACATATACTTGAGGCTACCGTATAACATTTCATTTTTATAAACCTATGGATCTCACCAACATTATTGTTGACCGTTTTAGCAATGTATTTTCAGGTAATTAACGTTCTCACGTTGGCATGCATTGGACCTTTTGGAGTCGCGGAGTCGACGCGTCTCACCTTTTATTTCATGCACTTATGTAACGTTTGATCACGTTGAACTTGTTTTTATAAACTTGCATTACCTTTTGGGGACCTTATGTTTGTAAACTCTGATATTTTTAATGATCAAACGATGTATTTTCAAAACGACACTTTAGGTCGTTCAATATAACCTTGTATGAGATGCCATGAAAGTTACACCCAGGTATTCCATTCCGCTGCCAATCAGGTAAATTCAGGGTGTGACAGATTGGTACCAGAGCAAAGGTTATAGCGAACTAGGTTGTCCTTATGTCCTAGACTATAACTACCCTCACAGTAGCATCTCATCATTACATCATAAGTGCATACTCATTATTTAGGTAACTTCATTACGCGGGTTGTTCATTTCATTTTACATTGATTGTCACAGAGACATGTCTTTAGACTCACACCCCATCACACTATCTTCGGACATCGACATCGAGGATGCCATGTCATCCACTACTGCTATTGTATCACCCATTCACCCAGCACCACAGTCGCCACTTCTGGCATCGGGTGAGGACACTGAGCCTTTCGAGGAGGATGAGGTTGCCCCCACTCCTCCGGTATCTCCCATTGCATCATCACCAGTTACACAGGCACCTACAGACTCACCACCTCATGCTACTCCTGTTCACTCAGGACCGACTCTTATGTTCCACCGTCGCAAGACGCGCCGGACTGCTAGGAAGAGTGTACGCTTTGTTGCCTCTACTCCTAGGATACCCACTACTCATACACCACCATCATCACCAGCTATACTGATGCGTGGTTTTGCGACCTTACAACAGGTTTTACCTCTCGAGGGATCTCAAGAGGCTTACAACCCCACCAGGCAGTGTACCTGACCGATGTAGTATAATGTAGTGGTAAGTACGGGGGATTGATCGTTCTCTCACAGGGAATAGTGTTCGTTAGGTATGAAAAACTACTCTAATAGGTCTAAGGATGAGGGATGATTCTTTTTGTATTTTTATATTTTATGGAAAGCAAGTAAAATCTCGGGTTTGAAGGAGTGGGCGGAATTAGTTGCTATTCAACTAACCCAAAAGCTACAAATGCAAATAAAATAAAATAACAAATAAAATAAAAGTTGTGAAAACTATGATAGAGGAAAGTGTGTTTACTTAGATTTCATTACTCCCTAACTATCTTTTACCGGTTAATTAGTGTGTTATAATTGCGTGGATGACGGGTGTATTCCTTAATACCATTCGTGGGGTGGCGTACGTACTTCCCCAACTCTATAAGCTCCTCCTTCACTCCTATGTCGAGCCGGCTAAGAAGCTCCTAACATGGGATCACTAGAATTCGCTCATGCAGTAAATACAACCATAATAACCTAGTACGCATTGGTTCATGTTTCTTAAGACGTTCAAGCAAGTTATCAACTGAAAGTCTGCCAGTTTTCTTAAGCCTAACATAGATATACAATCATCCAATACAATTATAAACACACCAACAACCAATAATTAATAGTTAGGTTTCATTAGATCTAAGCAAACACAAAGACAATCTAGCCTAGCATGTTAAATAAAAGACAAGCATAAGATAGAATCAAACAACACATAGACATATTGAATGATTAATTGATTACTTATCTTCAATTGAACATGGAAGATCCAAGGGTATGAAACCCTTGAAAAGTTGCAGAAAATCGTCTAGGGTTTGCCTCTAAAAAGTTCCACACTAATGACTAAAAATTAAGGAAATATATATATAGAAAAACAGATCTGACGGCGTCACGTTGTAGGGCCTGACGCCGTCACCTCGCCGTGCTAGGGTTTCTCGGATGGCCTTCTTGACGCCGTCTCGTGTTAATGCCAAAAAATGTGTTCTGGCCTATCAGGGTCTGACGCCGTCTGGAATGGCTTGACGCCGTCACAGGTACTATTCCAGCTGATTTTGGCACTTTGTCGAATTCTTCACTTTTATGCTCCAAAAACGTCCAAAATGCTTCCTTTTCCAGATTTCTTCTCTAAAGTACCTAAAATGACAAAAGGAACGATTTAGGGTAATATTTGATCAAATAAATACGATTTCGGGCTTAAATGACCCCCCAAAAGCGGTACATTTTTCGCCTCATCATATACCCTTACACTTGAGATTTGCTTGTCCTCAAGCAAATGTGCTTTTATTCTAATCAAAATACAAGTTAGGGATCATTTAATGCTAATATAAAAGTAATTACAACAAATAGTCGTTCCACTTTAATCATAATAAGCACGGAGATTACACACTAGCACCTCACAAGTAGTGTTTAGATACTCACATCTCTCAGGTGTCATAAATATAAATATCTCATAAATGAAAATGAATAATATCTCTCACTACCTGTCATAGCAAATAGATTACCATAGGCTTGGGAAAGGATCAAAAACCTCCTCCACTAGGCGTAAGCACCTAAGATAAACTATCAAAGAGGGCTTTTAACGGGTTATAACGTTAGGTGTAGGGATATGATAAACACGGTTTCGTTGGATAAAGGAAGTTTTACTGGTGGCGAGTTAAAGATCTTGATTAATCACATGTACTGTACAATGTTGCTAAGACAAGAATAGACTCGATCTTAAGCTAACGAAACAAAACATAACAAAAAGATAAAATAAACATAAAATGAAACGGGATGGTAGTCCGTATGTTTTTTCTACTTTTTTTTTTTTTTTTTTTTTTTTTTTTTTTTTTTTTTTTGCATACACTCTTGCCCTACCATCCAAAATAATACATCATAGGGGCCTCGGGTCTCCCCTTACACTTGAACTTTTACATAACTTTACAAATAACTATTCTAATGACTCGAATTAAGATAATTAAAACACTTGGAGTACTTTTAAAATATTTAGCACATATGGGGAGATGTTCTTCCCCATTACTCCATTATACTAGTACTTTACCCATGAGTCCCAATCGTCCCAAAACAATATGTACAAGGATATGACTCGACTTAGCAACCATGTAATCAATTAGATAATTAACTAAGGGTTTAAACAAATGTTGTCACAATAATGCACTAAAGATGAGTGCATACAAGGTAGGCTAAGGCGATTTGGGTGTACATTTAAGTGGGGTGTAACAAATTCTTCCTTTGAGTAAAATGCTCAAAGGTCGAAACGAAAAGATAGGCTCTGAGGGGTGTACTAGGGGTATCGTGTACTAAAAATGAGTACAACGCAAAGGGTGTGGGAGAATTACTTGACCAATGTAGCCAACGTAATTATAACATAAACACAGGTGTAAAACAATGGGTTAATCCTAATGCCTCTTATCATGTAGTAAATCTAACTACACGAATGTAGTCTCACTTGTGGCCTCGGAATGGTCCTAACGCAAGTTCTAGAATCTAAGTGCTACCGGTACTCACATCATAGCATAAATGCTTTTCCTACCAATTCTAGGGGCGAACCTCACATATTTGGGGTGGAAATTTTTTTTTTAGTGGTACGGTTTTGTGCTAGTCATATAACTCCTATCCATGAGACGCTCATTAAGATCAAAGTTTCACTCTTATATGTTGTAAAAAATTTTAAATTTGGCACTAAAATTGCCTTAACAGGTATTTCTCTCAGTTTTATTACACATCTACCATTAAACAAAACAAAAATCAAGCGTAATTGTATTTTCTAAGGTATCGTACTTTACCCCCCTTACACTTAAGATGAACATTGTCCCCAATGTTCAAATTACAATGTAAAAGTAAATAAGGTAAAAGAATGAAATCAAATACTCCCCTGATTCGTTCGATGATGATAGTGAGGTAACATGGTTAAATCTTCCTCCAAGAAAATGAACGTTCAAAGCTTCCCTTCCGAAATATAAATCATCTTCTTGTCCAATATAACCTGTTAAACCTGAGAAAACAAACACGAGAAACCTGCATAACATCGGCGGGATAAATCTGTATAAGGATATAATGCTTGTGGAATGATTATTTTGCAGATTCCTGGAGTTTATAAGTTAGAGATTCTATAAAAACTTTTTTTTTTTTTTTGATTCCGGAAGAAACGACAAAACTTTCAAAAATTCCAGAAAACTGCACCTGACGCCGTTAGATGGGGATCTGACGCCGTCAGAAGTGATCTGACAGATTTTTCATGTTAAGTTTCCGGAAAATTTCTGGAAAAACTTCATTCTTAATTCCTGGAAATCCTGCAAAATATCATTATGACTCGATACAAGCATTTGACTCAAACAATTACTAATATGTATGTTAATTTAATATTGTTATGATTCATGTTCCTTCGTTCTAAATAAACTGATTTGGATTTCCCTTACACTTATCTTTTGCAAAATACCTTTATTTGTAGTTAAGACGAAGTTAAAAACAAAATAAAGCATTTTCACAAGTTATTTTTTTGAAACATGAATCACAAGCAATAAAATTAAACATGCATACGGAAACAAATAAAAACAAACAAACAAACAAATAAACAAACAAAGCTAATAAAGCATGGGTTGCCTCCCAAGAAGCGCTTTTCTTTATTAACGAGTCTTGTAGCTAGACTCAAAGTCACCGTACATTACGTGACTCCATCCTCATTGGTCACGGTTCCTAGGTTCTTCTCATGTCCGGTTTTATACTCCGTTCCTAATTTCAAACAATCCTTATAGAAACCAAATATCCTACCCATAACATAGTCTACTCCTTTACGTCTATCCTCATCATTCCTATAGTAGACCGCTTGCTTGTGCTCCTTCTCCAAATTTGATAGCGTTTGGTATTGCTCTATCTTATACGGCATTTGGTAGTTTACCTCATCGGTCTCATTCTTAAATCTAACTATCCCTAGTGTTGGGTCGTGAATCATTCCAGAAGTTTCAATGAACGGTTTTCCAAACACTACTTGGGTTAAGCAACTATCTATCACCGGGCGGATATCTTCTACAATTACAAAGTCGGTAACATAGGTGAAGTTTCCTACATAAACCGGTAATCCCTTAACTCTTCCTGTGAAGTTACTCATCCAACCCTTGTCAGGGAGCATCCTATACCCAAGTTGATTTTTCATTATCAAGTTGTAATGGGCTCTAGTCATGATGTTTATGGGCGATCTAGGATCGATGTAAGCTTTCCACACATGCAAATGTCCGATGTTGCATGGTATGTTGATATTAGAGGGATTGCCCGTTGTGATAATCGGATTACCTAGTAAGTACGGTGTCTCGGGGTCATCGAATAAATCTTTATGGTATGCCCGTTCTTCCCTAGTTGGTAATTTATTGAAGTAGTCCTCATCATTATCTACTTCCTCAATCTCACTTTTCCTAACTTCTTTATCAACCTCGACTTTCTTAACCTCATCCTTAGATTCACTATTGTCCTCATTCTTATCAATTGGTTTAATAGTGACAACGTTTACGAAGTGGACATGTTTGGATGAAGAAGGGTCTTTAACTTGGGGTTCGCTATTTGTGTTCCTAGCGTCCTTATGTGGAGGTGATAACACTTGGTTATTGAGGGCTTTCAATAAGTTGTCGATTTTATTGGTCATCTCCGTTTGTTGTTGATTGAATTCGGATTCAAATCTAGCTATTCGAGCTTCTTGAGATGCCATAAATTTGGACATCAATCCTTCAAGATTATTGGTACTACCATAGTTGTTGGAAGGATTGTTGTTGAAAGTACGGTTTGAGGATGAACCGTTTGATTGGAAACGATTAGGTGGGTTGGAAGAATTGGTTTGTTGTGTGTTTTGTTTCCACCTAAGGTTTGGGTGATTTTTCCAAGAGGGGTTGTATGAATCACCGTAGGGGTTTGGCTCGGGTTTGAAAGTGTACCACTTGTCTCCCGCTCCGTCGGTACGCGAGGATGCGTAGTCCGCAAAAGCTTGTTCGGGGAGTTCCACGCAATCACGAGTGTCGTGGGGACCACTACATAATTCACATGAAGAAGTGATTTTATTCACTTGGCTTGAAGGTTTAGGAGCCTCGTAGGATTTCATGAGAAACTTGACTTGGTCCTCAAGTTCTATGATCCTACGGTCGGAAGTGCTTGAATTGTTCGAAGGCAAAGATATTGCCTTGACTGTTTTATTCAAATCACGGGGATCATTCCAACTTTCGTTGTCATAAAGAGCAAGATCTTCTAGGAGATCCCATGATTGTTCCGCACTTAGATCACGTAGCTTACCACCGGCCGATTGGTCAATGGTTTGCCTCGTGGAGAGATTGATATGATCGTAAAAGATTTGGACTTGAAGCCAAAGATCAATACCATGGTGAGGGACTTTGTGGAGTAAGTCCTTGAATCGAGTCCATGCCTCGTAGAGGGTTTCGCCTTGACGTTGTTGGAACATCAAGATATCGTTCCTTAGCTTGGTAGTTCTCCCCGGTGGGAAAAATTGAGCAAGGAAACGCGTGGTGAGATCATCCCAAGAGGTGATGGATCCTGCGGGTAGACGCTCTAGCCATTGACTAGCTTGGTCACGCAGAGAGAATTGAAAGAGACGCAATCGGGTCGTCTCTCGAGTAGCAACATCAAGGTCTATGGAATCAACGATTTTGAGAAAGTCCTTGAGATGTTGATTTGGATCTTCGGAACGAAGTCCATGGAATGCGCATCCGCTTTGCACCAACCGGATGGTGTCGGATCGCAAGGGAGTGACATTGGCTCCTTGAGTGAGCTCAATGGTGTTTCGATAGCCTTGGTGGCTAGGACGAGAATACTCTCCTAAGGTGCGTGCTCTAGGAGGTTGTGGTGGTTGTTGTGGTGGTGGGTTGTTGGGATCAAAGATATTACCACCTTCCATGAGGTCGGATGGTATGGTTACGAACAAAAACACAAAGAAAAAGATAGACTAAAGAAAATCCTAGAAAAATAAAATAAAAATCTCACTAGAAAGGAATCTAGTGAGTAGACCTAATAAAATAAAAATTCAACCTAAACAATAACTATTCCCCGGCAGCGGCGCCAAAAACTTGATGCGTGGTTTTGCGACCTTACAACAGGTTTTACCTCTCGAGGGATCTCAAGAGGCTTACAACCCCACCAGGCAGTGTACCTGACCGATGTAGTATAGTGTAGTGGTAAGTACGGGGGATTGATCGTTCTCTCACAGGGAATAGTGTTCGTTAGGTATGAAAAACTACTCTAATAGGTCTAAGGATGAGGGATGATTCTTTTTGTATTTTTATATTTTATGGAAAGCAAGTAAAATCTCGGGTTTGAAGGAGTGGGCGGAATTAGTTGCTATTCAACTAACCCAAAAGCTACAAATGCAAATAAAATAAAATAACAAATAAAATAAAAGTTGTGAAAACTATGATAGAGGAAAGTGTGTTTACTTAGATTTCATTACTCCCTAACTATCTTTTACCGGTTAATTAGTGTGTTATAATTGCGTGGATGACGGGTGTATTCCTTAATACCATTCGTGGGGTGGCGTACGTACTTCCCCAACTCTATAAGCTCCTCCTTCACTCCTATGTCGAGCCGGCTAAGAAGCTCCTAACATGGGATCACTAGAATTCGCTCATGCAGTAAATACAACCATAATAACCTAGTACGCATTGGTTCATGTTTCTTAAGACGTTCAAGCAAGTTATCAACTGAAAGTCTGCCAGTTTTCTTAAGCCTAACATAGATATACAATCATCCAATACAATTATAAACACACCAACAACCAATAATTAATAGTTAGGTTTCATTAGATCTAAGCAAACACAAAGACAATCTAGCCTAGCATGTTAAATAAAAGACAAGCATAAGATAGAATCAAACAACACATAGACATATTGAATGATTAATTGATTACTTATCTTCAATTGAACATGGAAGATCCAAGGGTATGAAACCCTTGAAAAGTTGCAGAAAATCGTCTAGGGTTTGCCTCTAAAAAGTTCCACACTAATGACTAAAAATTAAGGGAATATATATAGAAAAACAGATCTGACGGCGTCACGTTGTAGGGCCTGACGCCGTCACCTCGCCGTGCTAGGGTTTCTCGGATGGCCTTCTTGACGCCGTCTCGTGTTAATGCCAAAAAATGTGTTCTGGCCTATCAGGGTCTGACGCCGTCTGGAATGGCTTGACGCCGTCACAGGTACTATTCCAGCTGATTTTGGCACTTTGTCGAATTCTTCACTTTTATGCTCCAAAAACGTCCAAAATGCTTCCTTTTCCAGATTTCTTCTCTAAAGTACCTAAAATGACAAAAGGAACGATTTAGGGTAATATTTGATCAAATAAATACGATTTCGGGCTTAAATGACCCCCCAAAAGCGGTACATTTTTCGCCTCATCATATACCTACCACTACTCCTACACCTACTTTACACTTGCCGCTCAAGAAGCGTGCGAGGTTCACTGCCCCATCACCACCCACTGCTGACACCACAGACATTCCACCACCTACCCAGTATCATATAGGTGAGAGCTCTTGAGCAGCTGCCGCGAGAGAGCCTACTGCTGTCACTTTGGATGCCCAGTTAGGAGACCAGCAGGATCAGATCGATAGGTTGAGGTACCAGGTAGATGAGATTATTTCTAGTCGACTCGATGTGGTCGAGGAGGATGTTGAGGGTTTAGTCTTAGGTAGGGTTGGTATTGACGTGTCTTATCACGAGTTAGAGACACGACAGATGGAGCATCATGAGCAGATTGATCAGTTGAGGGATGAGTTGCCAGAGATACGTGATAGAGCTCAGTTGACCTAGGAGGAGCAGGGACGTCAGGCACATGAGTTAGCGTTAGCTCAGGATAGGTTGGCTACTGTAGAGAGCAGAGAGGCTGCCTTTTAGGTTCGGGTTGAGCATTTGGAGGAGATTATTGTAGCGATGGGCCGAGATATCCGCCGTCTCAGGGGTGGACCTGGTGGAGCACCTGGTGGACCATCTGGAGGCGCCTAGACATTGCCTTGTATTATATTAGCTTTTACTATTTTCCTAGTCCCGAGGTGTGGGACATAGTTTCAAGAACTTGTTATCTTTTGATTGTTGTGCAAACAAATGTACCAAGTATGACTCTACTATGTTGGAAACGGTTGTGCTATTATGATATCTGTCCATGTAGGCCGAAATTTTCATGTATTATATTCATGTGTTGTGATTATATTTATGATGTTTCGTGGTTGTTCCTTATTGTTATTGTATTATACATGTCGTGGTTGTATTATACATGTTGTGGTTGTATTATACATGTTGTGGGTGTATTGTACATGTCGTGGTTGTATTTATACATGTCGTGGTTGTATTTATACTTGTTGTGGATATATATACGTGTCGTGGTTGTATATATTTTGTGCGATGATCATTCCTAGTATGATTTCTCATGGTTATGTTCCGTTGTGATTTATCAGAATTATGGCACCAAGGAGAGCCAAGGCTACACCAGTTACACCAGCCACACCTGCCATGACACAAGCTGCTATCCGAAAGCTTGTTAAGGATAGCATAGCTGAAGCACTAGTGGTTGAAAGAGCTGTTGTTGCTGCAAGAGCCGCTGAAACCGCCTCTCAGGTGGAGACTTCTGGGCAGGCGAGTAATGGGACTAATGGAAGAAAGTGTACGTACAAGGATTTCAAAAGTGGAGATCCCATCAAATTCAAAGGCACTGAAGGAGCCACTGCCATGATTCGTTGGTTTGAGCATACCGAATCTGTATTTCATCTATGCAATTGTCCCGAGGAATCCAAGGTAAAGTTTGCTGCTAGTACTCTTCTTGATGAAGCGATGTCCTGGTGGAATTCATACACCAAGCCCATAGGAAGGGAAAATGCCTACAAGCTTACATGGGACGAATTCAAGAGTTTGCTGACTAAGAAGTTTTGTCCCCGCACGGAAGTGAAGAAGTTGGAGATCGAGTTTTATGAGCTAGTAACGGTTGGAAATGACATCGAGACGTATATCAGGAGGTATCAAGAGTTGGCTGCTCTATGACCGTCTATGGTTCCTGATAATGAGAAGTTGTTGGAGAATTTCATTGGTGGTTTACCCGAGAACATCCGTGGAGATGTGATATCTTTTGACCCACAAAACATTGGACGAGGCAATCAGGATGTCTCAGAAACTTATGGCACAGATTCTAAAGAAAGGAGCATCGGTAAGTAACAACAACAACAGCAACACCAACCGTAACCGTAACTACAACAACAACACCAACAACTACCGGAACAACAATAACTACAACAATAACCGAAACAACACCAATCCTAACAACAACAAGAGAAAGTGGGACAACAACCAGGGTGGCAATGCTACTCAACCACCACCCAAAAGACAAGAGGTTGCAAGGGCCTATGCTGCAGGTCCAGCTGAGAAGAAAGGTTACAATGGCGTTTTACCCAAGTGCAACAAATGTCAGACCCACCATAACCCTGGTAATTGCCCAAGACCTTGTGATAACTGCGGAAGAATTGGTCATTCGAGCAGGGAATGCAAAGCTCCATGTGTGGCGAATAACCAGAACCCACCGGCAACATGTTTTGGTTGCGGAGAAGCTGGACACTTCAAGAAAAACTGTCCAAAGGGAAAGAATCAAGTGACCGGAAACCAAGGTGGAACGACCAGGGGAAGAGTTTACGCCATGGGAGGAGATGATGTCAGAGAGGACCCGAATGTTGTCACGGGTACGTTCCTCGTTAATAATCATTATGCATCCATTTTATTTGATTCCGGAGCCGATAGAAGTTTTGTTTCTCTTGCATTTGCACCTTTACTCAACATTGAACCAACCACATTAGACATTTCCTATCATGTTGAACTAGCTAATGGGTCTTTAGTTAACACCAACACCATTGTCCGAGGTTGCACCATCAATTTCTTGAACCACCCATTCAATATAGACCTCATGCCCGTAGAACTTGGAAGTTTCGACATCGTTATTGGTATGGACTGGTTGTCCCGACATCGTGCAAGAATCATATGTGATGAAAAAGTTGTTCATCTTCCTTACGACGGTGAAACTTTGATCGTTCGTGGAGAACGAAGTGGAACCAGACTCAGCATCATATCGTGCATCAAAACCGAGAAGTACATAAAGAAGGGTTGTTATGCATTCTTGGCTCATATTACGGAAAAGAAGTCGGACGAGAAACGACTTGAAGATGTGCCAATTGTTAAGGATTTTCCAGAAGTTTTTCCGGAAGAATTGCCAGGACTTCCACCTACAAGCCAAGTTGAGTTTCAGATCGACTTAGTGCCAGGAGCCGCACCAGTTGCACGAGCACCATATCGACTAGCACCTTCTAAGATGCAAGAATTGTTGAACCAACTACAAGAACTTTTGGACAAAGGATTCATTAGACCGAGTTCCTCGCCTTGGGGAGCACCGGTTCTGTTCATGAAGAAGAAAGATGGATCTTTCAGAATGTGTATCGATTATCGAGAATTGAATAAGTTAACGGTGAAGAATCGTTATCCACTTCCTAGGATCGACGATTTGTTTGACCAATTGCAAGGTTCCAGTTATTACTCCAAGATTGATTTAAGATCCGGTTACCATCAACTTAGAGTTCGGGAGGAGGATATCCCGAAGACATCATTTAGAACTCGTTATGGTCATTATGAGCTTCAAGTAATGCCATTCGGATTAACTAACGCACCTGCGGTATTCATGGATCTCATGAATAGAGTGTGCAAACCGTATCTTGATAAGTTTGTGATTGTATTCATCGACGACATCTTGATTTATTCCAAGAGTAGGAAAGAACATGAAGAACACCTCAGAACGATCCTCGAACTACTCAAGAAGGAGAAATTGTATGCCAAATTTTCAAAGTGTGATTTTTGGATACGAAGAGTTCAATTTCTTGGTCATGTCATTGATAGCCAAGGATTACAAGTTGATCCAGCAAAGATCGAGGCAGTTAAAGATTGGGCTACACCCAAGACTCCTACGGAGATTCGCCAATTCTTAGGACTTGCCGGATATTACAGAAGGTTCATTGAAGGGTTTTCTAAGATAGCTAAGCCGCTGACCAAGTTGACACAGAAGAATCAGAAGTACGAATGGGGAGAGAAGCAAGAGTCCGCCTTTCAGTTATTGAAGCGAAAGCTTTGTAGCGCGCCGATTTTAGCACTACCAGAAGGGATTGAGAACTTCGTGGTATATTGCGATGCATCACATAAAGGACTTGGAGTTGTGTTAATGCAAAACGAGAAGGTGATAGCTTATGCATCTCGACAACTTAAGACACACGAGAAGAATTACACTACACACGACTTAGAGTTGGGTGCAGTAGTTTTTGCACTCAAGATTTGGAGGCACTATCTCTATGGTACCAAGTGCGTAGTATTTACAGATCACAAGAGCTTACAGTATATACTTGATCAGAAGGAACTCAATATGAGACAACGTCGTTGGCTGGAATTGCTTAGTGATTACGATTGCGAAATTCGATATCACCCGGGAAAAGCTAACGTTGTAGCAGATGCACTTAGCAGGAAAGAACGACTCAAACCTTTGAAAGTCAGGTCATTGGGAATGACAATAATTTCACCATTACCATCAAAGATTCTTCATGCTCAGATTGACGCACTCAAAGAAGAAAACCGACCACATGAGAAAATCTATGGTATGCCCGAGAACAAGAATGGCTTTGTAAAGAGGTCAGATGGAGTATTATGTTTCAAGGACAGAAGTTGGATACCTCTCTATGGTGGCATACGAGAGTTGATTATGCATGAATCACACAAGTCGAAGTACTCTATTCATCCAGGTTCTGATAAGATGTATCAGGATCTCAAGAAGCTCTATTGGTGGCCGAATATGAAAGCAGATATAGCTAAGTATGTTAGCAAATGCCTTACTTGTGCTAAAGTGAAAGCCGAATACCAGAAACCGTCAGGGTTACTTCAGCAACTGGAGATTCCATAATGGAAATGGGAACGTATTATAATGGACTTTGTCACCAAACTTCCCAAGACGACAGGTGGTTACGATGCCATTTGGGTTATAGTAGATCGTCTCACCAAATCAGCCCATTTCATACCAATTAGAGAGACTTATTCCATGGACCAGCTCGCTAGACTTTATGTCAAGGAAATAGTCTCTAGGCACGGTGCACCAGTTTCCATCATTTCCGACAGGGATAGTCGTTTTACTTCAAACTTTTGGCAGTCATTGCAAGATTCCTTTGGATCTAAGTTAGACATGAGCACTGCCTACCATCCTCAGACCGATGGTCAGAGCGAGAGAACAATTCATACACTAGAAGACATGCTTAGAGCATGTGTGATTGACTTTGGAAATGGTTGGGCTAACCATTTGCCGTTGATCGAGTTTTCTTACAACAACAGCTATCATTCTAGCATAAAAGCAGCGCCATTCGAGGCACTTTATGGTCGTAAGTGTCGTTCACCGGTTTGTTGGGCCGAGGTTGGTGATGTACAATGGACTGGACCGGAATTAGTCCGAGATACAACCGAAAAGATAATTCAGATTCAAGAAAGACTCCAAACAGCTAGAAGTCGACAGAAAAGCTACGCAGATGTTCGACGCAAACCATTGGAATTTCAAGTTGGAGACCAAGTCATGTTGAAAGTCTCGCCTTGGAAGGGCATGATACGATTCGGAAAACGCGGGAAGTTGAACCCGAGATACATTGGGCCATTTAAGATTTTGGAAAGAATTGGTCCGGTAGCATACAGGCTCGAGCTTCCGACAGAGCTCAGCAATGTACATAACACGTTCCATGTTTCAAATATCAAGAAATGTCTTTCAGACGAGTCATCCGTAATTCCACTAGAAGAAATTCAACTCGATGACAAGCTTAACTTTGTGGAAGAACCCGTTGAAATCATGGACCGTGAGGTCAAACAGTTGAAGTAGAGTCGAATTCCTATCGTGAAGGTTTGCTGGAATTCTCGAAGAGGACCCGAGTTTACTTGGGAACGGGAAGACCAAATGCGACTCAAGTACCCACATCTTTTCACCGAGTCTACTTCAGAGACCAACACCAGCTGAATTCAAGGACTGAATTCCTATTTGGGTGGGCGACTGTCACAACCCACAATTTCAGGTCACTTTCCATACCCCGACAATTCACTATTCATCAGTTACTATTCATCATTTACTATTCATCGATCACTATTCATCATTTCACTATTCATCATTTTCGGAGTCAGTTTGAGACTTCGAGAGGCGTACAGAAATTTTACTATTCTTGTGATACTATTCATTCCTGGGAGGAAATCACTATTCATGTTCATCATTCATTTCATCGTAAACGTAGTTTACGGGTATTCATATTCGTGTAACCGGTTGGGTTTAGCTGCGAAATTCATGCATCATTAGTAGGGACACTGCATACGGACTAGGAATAGTCTACATATCATCATAATGACATTTTCATACTATTCCACTCGTAGGTTTATCAAGTTAACATTTTTCGTACATTTGACGTTTTACGTATAATTAAATTTAATTAAAACGTTAACGCGCGATCAATAAATGTGACTAACACGTCCGACAATCCCCACGATGGTCCCGATATATTTTTACACTCATTTCAACATCATGAAAATTATAAAATTCATTTACCCGGTATTTTGAGAATTTATTTAATTTATATCGTACGTTTTATATAATTACGACGGTTTTCGTAAAAACTAAACAATAATCGTCCAAACACTCAATACTTGTACCCAACATATTTTTATAATTTTTATGACTTTATTATGTCCCGGTTAACTCCGTTAAAATTTATTTCTAGCAAACCCGGTACCCGATTACACCTAAAAACTAATTAACACTACATATATGCATACTTACATAATCATTTCAACATAACCCAAAGAGGCCCCCCCCCCTTTTTTTCCCTCCTTGTGCGCCGGCCAAAGCCCCCCTAGCCCCCAAAACCTCAACTTACCATCTCACATTAATGCTTACCTAAACATTGTCTAATATATATAGATTTTACTCATTTATTTTACACATACAATATCAAGAACTAGCAAATTTTTCTCTCTTTCTTTCTCCTTGGGGTGCTCGGCCACAACATCAACAACAAGCAAGGATCATAAATTTTTGAAGATCTATACATAAACAAGTCACTCTAGTATTCCTTATAGGGTTTTGAAATACAAACTCAAGGTTTTATTAGGTTTTCCTCTTCATAAGCTCACTAATCTTTCAAGTAAGTTGTCAAACTCATTTTCATAATTTTCTCAAGTTCCTACAATGTTCATATAATTTTTATACAAGGTTTACATGTATATGTTAGTTTATACCACTCTTTATACACTTTTTACAACTTTTGAGCCCTAGAAATGGAAAGTATGTAGATCCTTGATAGATTAACTTGGATGATGATGTTTAGGAACCCTTGACACCCTAAGAAGGTGTATGGTAGGATTGAGAGTTGTTTGGTTGTAGATTGAATGGTTTTGGACAAGATACAAACTAGAAAAACTCATTTTTGAAACATACATAAACCTACTGTCCTTATTTTGAAAACGTGGGAAACTCAGGGACTTGGGAGTAATTTTGGACCAAAGATTTAGAAAATGCATTCCGAGACGAAACTATGTCCGAAAGAATGGACAAAAACGAGCTTATAACGAAGGAGATATGATTTTTCAAAGTTTAACGACGAAAACTAATTTTCTGAAAATTAGCGTGCTGTTGGACGACTTTCGACGGACAAACTGAGGCGTTTAGCGTGACCTAGATGAACCGAGCTACTGAAAATGTATTAGTACATGTTAATACGAAACCACGGATATAAAGAACGTCGAAAACGAGCTAATAACGAACAAGATACACGCGTTTAAACATCGATAACTCTTATTATATTTTGACAGCTTTTTAATGGAATATATTTTACGTACTAGAAACTATATTTTTCACGTAACAACTATGGAGAGCCGTATCTCTTACCCATTGGAACACGTATGATCAAAGGTTTATTAACGCGACTATTATATGACATTTCAAGGTTTTCAAAACACCAAGTCCAACACAAACATTTTATACACATTATTACACGACTAGTTTTGACGAAGCAAGTTGAACACATTTTTACCAAGTTATGGAAAACATTACATATCGACGATAACTATTATTTTCAAAGTACGAGTGGTATAGGTTACATATGCATGAACGTTCACTACACCATCTAAGTAGATCATATTCATTCATGATAGGTTGCGGCTAGTGTTCGCGCCTTGTTGTCCCGATTCATCACATATTCATCGCATTGTTGTATCATCACTTCAGGTGAGTTTTCATAGCCCCGTATACATTTTATTATGGTTTTACAAATCCCACGGGGGAGAATACATTGCACCATTTTCCATACGGGCCTAAGTATTCAAATTCAAGTACATTGCTTAAGTTTCCGCATTGCCTTATTAAAGTTCCCCTGTTTATCATGAACCGTTAATTTTGAGTAAGCGAGAGTGAGTGGATAGATCTATTGAGGGTGACGCCTCCATCCGCGTTGGTTCTACCAACAGTCAAACGGATGCATTTCATTTTTATCATCATTAGAGTGTCTGGCAAAACACTCTGGAGGGGCATTTCATCAGTCTAGCTTCGGGGTCATGAGCTTAAGGGCTATTGTACTATTTTTCATGTGACTTTTGTCATGCACTACATATACTTGAGGCTACCGTATAACATTTCATTTTTATAAACCTGTGGATCTCACCAACATTATTGTTGACCGTTTTAGCAATGTATTTTCAGGTAACTAACGTTCTCACGTTGGCATGCATTGGACCTTTTGGAGTCGCGGAGTCGACGCGTCTCACCTTTTATTTCATGCACTTATGTAACGTTTGATCACGTTGAACTTGTTTTTATAAACTTGTATTACCTTTTGGGGACCTTATGTTTGTAAACTCTGATATTTTTAATGATCAAACAATGTATTTTCAAAACGACACTTTAGGTCGTTCAATATAACCTTGTATGAGATGCCATGAAAGTTACACCCAGGTATTTCATTCCGCTGCCAATCAGGTAAATTCAGGGTGTGACAGACTGACAGCTAACGATTTTCACTACTTAGTGAAAATATTGAAAATTTGACAACATCACAAATGTTGTCCACCTACATATCCGGTTAGTACATAACATCGTCTAAAGTTCCCAAATGATCCTACAAGTACATAAATCCATGAAACACATTGTTTAACTACCAAATTGTTCGAATATCAAGTTATGCCAAACACTCATATATGCTTTAAATCTATATGCAAGTGCAGGGGTCCTTAAAACATATTACTAATCTATGTAGCAATAAAGGGATTACAATTATGCGAAATGAGCATATAAAAATTAAAACGAAGTGACATAGCAAATGATTAGTTATCAATCCACTAAAACAAATTTGTTAGTGACAAAAGATGACAACATGATAAGAATCAAAAGATAACATCCTATTCAAACAACACATTCGACTACTAGACATAAAGTTACCACATAGCTAGATAGCATCAACATAAACAATCATATTAAGCAAGAGTATGACATTATACGAAATACTTTCATTGTAAAATTGTTTTGTTGTTAAGCTTAGACACTTAAGCATATAATGATCTATGTGATTAATTTGTATGATAGAACGACTTCTAAATGTTTATCATACCAAAAGTACTTCGACAAATTATAAGTGCACACATAGTGAACAAATAGTGTAACAAAGTCATAAAAGAAGCAAGACGAAAAATTCATGCAACCCATGTTTAAATGATAACATTTTTGGAGCATATATCATTTAGACCATCCTAAGCATAGATTAAATAAATGCTAACAAAAGACACGAGCTTTCAAACATAGATACATTATATAAAACATCATGTATTGAAATGACATATCATAACTTAACAAGTAACACGTTAATCTTGCAAAACATCATATAGAGAAACAATGAAAATATCATACACATCATATTTATAATTAGTATCATGAAACATATAAGCATACAAACAAAACCTTTCCAAGGTTTACACACTTGACAATTAATCAAGTAGATATCAAATACCAAGATAATGTCAAGATCATGTAATCTACATATGTATGTGTAATGCAAGTGATTTGATCATCTAAGACCAAGAAATGTGTTTGTGTGTGATAATGAAATATGTTAATTCAAGAACGTTCTCAAAAAAGTTCTTTGGAATTTTATTCAACAAGAATCTAAGTGAAGTTACCAACTTCAATTGATCTTGTGTATGTTCTAGAGATGTGTAGTCTTAATCGTGGATGTGCACAAGGTTTAAACTAGATGATGAGCAAGGTTAGGTTATGGTGTACGCTTGAAAGGAAATAGACACATATAGTGTCTTTCAATAAGTAAGATTATCACGTGGAATAAAGTCATCATGCTTATGAAAACAAGAATGACAAGATAATGAGGAAGCTCTAGTTCATAGAACTTGCAGATGTTTATTTAAGATCATTTACCCGATGAGGTATAATGAAATCTCTTGTAACACAACCGTTCATGTTTCAAGGAAAGAATGATGCGTAGGATATTCATTATCCTTTTAACAAGATGAAAACTAAACGCATGATTAAGCATAATGTTTTCCGAAACATCATATTTTCCTAAATGAAGATATGAGTCCAAGGTGTTTGAATTGGATAGACCTATCCTAAATAAACTTGGGGATGACGCGAAGAATTCACTTGAGTTTCTTATGTATACTTCTCAAGAGTCATTGTTACTTGAGGTGCATGAGGTTGGCTTTGCATTTTAACATATGTTGTTAAAATACTTGGGTGTTGATTCTTTCGGATATGACTTTTAATGACTACAATCATAAGTCAGATTTACTTTGAATATTTCGGACGAAATACTTAAGTTGTCAATCCTAATTTGTTGAGATTGAATAGTACTAAAGGATAGCAAGACTTGATAATACATCTATAACTTAAGTGTGAGTTATGACTTGATGAAAATCCATAACGTCTTGAATGATGACACATTACTTTCATGTTAATCAAGTGAGGTAACATATGTAGATACAAGACAATATCTACAATCATAAGTTAGACTTGTGATTTTGATATTATATGTAATCTTTGTAAATAACGAGTCCGGATTAGTTAGGAAGTTGTCAAGTCACAAAATAAGTAAAGTTAATGGATGAAGGATGAGTAAAGGATGGAAGAATGTAGTAACCGTGGGTAATGATTACAAAACATTTTTGGTTAGGAACCCACGGATGGCAAGGAACCAAATAAAGGGTTCCTTCCTTTATAGAGAAAGGTTCCTTGAGTGGTTTTTGAGAAATTTCAAATTTTGATGAGAAATTCTTATCCTATTGGTGCAAATGAAATGACATGATCCTAATATGAGTGAATATTAGTGAAAAGTATCCTAGTAACAAAAGTGAGTGACCTCGAGTGCGAGATTTAAACGAAAAATTAAAAAAGTTTTATTGCAGTCTGAGGAACCTTTCGACATAACGGACGGAACCCTAAATTTGGTTCCGCCGTATCCGCCGAGCCAAAATCCTTAACAGTGGACATTTTTCGACCCCCGAAACCCGTTCAAATCCCGTAAATAAACTTGGAACATATGTACCTAATTAGATGTGATAGATTAAAACCAAAAACACATATTCTAACACATGTTAGCATATAGATCAAGCCGAGGATTTTGAACTTACCATATATGAGAGTTAAGCCAAACAGTGGCTTAAACATGAAAAATTGATAACATCAAGTGTTATCATCCTGCATCATCAAGTTAGTTCACATAGATATTTAACAACAAGATAATATCCTACAAGCATAACAATTCAACACATCATTGTTTCAAATTGTTTATACCAAACACTCTATCAAAGATACTATTGGATAATACTTTAAGGCAGTGACTCATTTCAATGCTTGAACCATTTGGAGAGATCATTTGCAAAACGAAAATTTACAAGACACTTAACTAGTTTTACCTAGTTCTCATTCCCAAGTCAATTATGCATAACAATTGCAAGAAAAGCTATCTAAAACAATTTTTCAACTTATTGCACAAAATCTAGCAAAAGTCCTATTGTGCATAAACAGGAAATTGACAAATAGGCAAATGAATATCATGGCAAGATTGACACTTATGCATTACAAACAAACAAGTGTAATCACAACATTAAACAAGCAAACAACATGTATGCAAATAGCTAGAACGAGTAGTCACATAGCATAGCATAAAAAGAAAGATACTTTTCGTCACTTTGCGTTTAAATATGACGATGTATGTCAAGCTTGATTTGTTTCCTTTACATATATAAATATCGCCAAATTCTTTAGTTTTAAAAGAAATCATATCAATGTTCAAAGGATACCAACTTACATTGCCCTACTCAAAAGTTTAAGTTACAGTGTCAAAATGAAACTTAATATTTTGGACAGGTTATAGCATTTGATTTATTTTACCTACTTCAATTTAGATTTAGGCCATGCAATTATTTTTAAATGAAAGTAGACTTAATTCCCTTTAAATTGATAGGTGGCGCGACTCCTACGGACTTACGGTTAATTAGTTATGAATTTTTGAAGTTTACAAAAATTTTGGACTGTGCAGCCAAGGAACCCTTTTCCAAAGGGCAAGGAACCCTTCAAAGGGTTCCGCGTGATCCGCGGGTCTGCTGTAGCACAATATCACAGAATGCTAAAAACATGTATTTCGCATAGCGAGAATGTGTAGGACTTACTAGATTTGTTAGTAAACATATAATACACCTATTTTAACACAATTTCTTCTTATGTGACTTATCTAATCATTTACGGAGGTGATTATTCAACTAAATTTATAGTTATCCCAAACGCTCCTTTTAAAACCGTATTTTACGTAAATTAGCTCTAAGTACATAATTTAACACTTATAAATTTTGAGAAATATTTTCTTTTATTTTTCAAGGACACCTTCAAGCTTGTATACAAAGTAACATTTAACAACAAAATTTCTAAGTATAATTAGCGAAACATTTTTCATATTATATTCCGCTTCAATGGTAATTTGATACATGATCGTACTCCATTTTAAAAACCATTTGTTTTGAAAATAAGAGCTACGAAGCTCTGATACCAATTGTGAAAACATAGAGGGGGGTGAATACGTTACCGTTTAAAAACTTTAAAACTTGTTGTATCAAATATCCAATTTTAGCTTGTTCTAATATGAAAGATGTTACTGTAGTTTGTGACTAGCATAAACTTAAAACATGTTATCACACAAGCATAATCAACAAGTCAAAACCCAAGCAATCACATAATGCAAACATTAAAGTAAAGCAATAAGTAAAAGAAAGCGCAAACCGAACACGATGATTTATAGTGGTTCGGTCACGGAGCTCCTCTCCACCTTACTCCACTCCCCGAGTACCCAACTCGAGAGTTACTTAACTAGATCAACAAGCTCCATTCTCGGCGGAGAAAACCTTACAATCGTCGCTTACACTTTATCCGGTACAAAGCTAAATACCGGGTTCTAGTTCGAGGTAGAACCAACCTAACATCGCCTACACCATTTCCGACACTAAGCTAGATGTAGAGTTCTTTTACAAGGGTACAACCACTCCCACTAGTTCTTTTACAAGGGTACAACCACTCCCGCTATGTTTTATGGCCCAACATAGAAACCTTGTGTTTTATGGCACAAACACATAAACCACCTAATCTAGTTTGGTGTTTAGATTGTGATGATGCAATGATGTTTACAATGATCCAAGACATAAAAGTCTAATGGATATAAATGCCTAATCTAAATGATCTTCTTAAATAAGAAGTCTTTGATCATTGAGGATGTCAAGTGCCCTTGAATCTTCATATGTTGGTATGCTTTGATGAATGATGACTTCAAGATCTTTTAACCTTCTTGGTGGATCAGGAAATATGCTATGCTTGTGACTCATGATCTCTGAGCTTTCTTCACAGGATCATTACGAGTGTATGCTTACAACATAATGAAAGTTAGTAACATTATGATCATTATGGAAAGGGTGATTTAATGTATGATTCTACATGATTTACTACTGATCTAAATGTATGCAAAGGGTAGAGAGAAGGTATGTTATTTTTATGCTTTTAAGTGATGAAGGATTTCTTGAATGTGGCTTGCTATTTATAGGCAAAACAAGACAGCAGACCGGCGGATCCGGCGGAACCAAATCAAGGGTTCCGCCCTTGTACCCCAAGGGTTCCGCCAGGTCTGACAGTCAAATCTTCAAGAAATCTTTCCATATCTATGACAAGTCTAATCAAGATCTTCCAAAGTCAACTACAAGATTGTAGTGTGTAAATCTAAACAAAAAATATATACAAGATCTTACCAAAGTCAACTTTGACAAGACATGAATGATGCAATCCATGATGTAACTAAATCTTTCCATTTTTAGATTATTATGAAAAAGAAAGTAAAATTGTAAAAATGTTTATGTAGCTAAGTTAAATGATGTTTGTTTAAAAAGTAATTAGTAAGTTAATGAGTTACTAAACATGTTTGATTACTTATGTCGTCATAAGACACATTTTTATTATTAGTAAAACTTACTAATTTTACCTAGACACATAATGTGACACTTATTCTATTTGACACCTAAAATACTTAAAGACTCTAAAAGTATTTTAAACATTCTAAATGGTTAGTCAAGGGGTTTGATCATAATGCCACATAACAAACATGTACGAACCTGTGTTGTAGCATACGAGGACTCGAGACGTTGAATGTATGTTGAGACAAAATATGATTACAAGCAACTTGTACATTTTACGTTATGTATCAAGTTATACGTTTGTCATCAATCAAAACAAACGAGACTGTATAGATTAAATATCGTAATATTTGCACTAACAGTAACTATTAATGAGGCCATGATAGGATACTAAACGTGTCGTCATAGGAAGAGATAGGAGCTTATAGAGTTGGGGAAGGACGTACACGCCCCCACGAATGGTATTAAGGAATGCAACCCTTCATCCACACAATTGTGACAAATCAATTAATCAATAAAAGATAGCTAGGGAGTAGTGAAATCTAAGTAAACACGTTTTTCTCACTATAATAAGTTCACCATTTACTTTTCTTGTTATTTTATTTTATTTGTTTAAGTAGTTAATTTGGGTTATTTGGCTAGCAACTAATTCCGCCCACTCTTTCAATACCCGAGATTTTTACCTGCTTTCATAAAAACATAAAAACACAAAAAGAATCATCCCTCACCTTTAGACCTAGTTAGATTAGTTTCAATCCTAACGAACACTATTCCCCTAAAGAACGATCAATCCCCCGGTACTTGCCACTCACTATACTACATCGGTCAGGTACACTGCCTGGTGGGGATTGCAAGCTTCTCAAGATCCCTTGAGAAGTAAAACCTTTTGCAAGGTTGCAAAACCACGCATCAAGTTTTTGGCGCCGCTGCCGGGGAATAGTTATTGCTTAGGTTGATTTTTATTTTGATTAGGTCTACTCACTAGATTTCTTTAGTCTATCTTTTTTCTTCGTTTCTTTGTTCGTAACCATTACCATCCGCCATCATGGAAGGTGGTAATATCTTTGATCCCGTCAACCCACCACAACCAAACCAACCTCCTAGAGCACGCACTTTAGGAGAATACTCCCGACCTAGCCACCAAGGCTATCGAAACACCATTGAGCTCACTCAAGGAGCCAATGTGTCTCCCTTGCGATCCGACACATCCGGTTGGTGCAAAGCGGATGTGCATTCCATGGACTTCGTTCCGAAGATCCAAACCAACATCTCAAGGACTTCCTTAAAATCGTTGATTCTATAGACCTTGATGTTGAAACTCGAGAGACGACCCGATTGCGTCTCTTTCAATTCTCTCTACGTGACCAAGCTAGTCAATGGCTTGAGCGTTTACCCGCGGGATCCATCACCTCTTGGGATGATCTCACCTCTCGTTTCCTTGCTCAATTTTTCCCACCGGGAAGAACCACCAAGTTAAGGAATGACATCTTGATGTTTCAACAACGTCAAGGCGAAACCCTTTACGAAGCATGGACTCGATTCAAGGACTTACTCCAAAAAGTCCCTCATCATGGCATAGATCTTTGGTTCAAAGTCCAAATCTTCTATGACCATATCAATCTTTCCACGAGGCAAACCATTGACCAAGCGGCCGGTGGTAAGCTACGTGATCGGAGTGCGGAAGAATCATGGGAACTCATAGAAGATCTTGCTCTCTATGACAACGAATGTTGGAATGATCCCCGTGATTTGAACAAAACGGTCAAGGCAATATCTTTGCCTTCGAATAATTCAAGCATTCCCGACCGTAGGATCATGGAACTTGAGGACCAAGTCAAGTTTCTCATGAAATCCTACGAAGCTCCTAAACCTTCAAGCCAAGTGAACAAAATCACTTCTTCATGTGAGTATTGTAGTGGTCCTCACGACACTCGTGACTGCATGGAACTCCCCGAACAAGCTTTTGCGGACTACGCATCCTCGCGTACCGATGGAGCGGGAGACAAGTGGTACACTTTCAAACCCGAGCCAAACCCCTATGGTGATTCATACAACCCCTCTTGGAAAAATCACCCAAACCTTAGGTGGAAACAAAACCAAAGCTCTTCTCAAAACAATTCTTCCAACCCACCTAATCGTTTTCAACCAAACGGTTCAAACTCGAACCGTACTTTCAACAACAATCCTTCTAACAACTATGGTAGTACCAACAATTTTGAAGGATTGATGTCCAATTTTATGGCATCTCAAGAAGCTCGTTTGGCTAAGTTTGAGTCCGAATTCAACCAACAACAAACTGAGATGACCAATAAGATCGACAACTTGTTGAAGGCTCTTAACAACCAAGTGTTGACACCGGCTAGGAACACAAGTAGCGGAAGCCATGTCAAGGATCCCTCATCATCTAAACAAGTTCACTTTGTCAACATCGTCACTATTGAGCCAATCAATAAGGATAGGGAAGAAGATGATAAGGATAGGATTGAAATTGAAAGTGAACCTAAGAACGAGGTTAAGGAAGTTGAGGATGATAATGAGAAGGAAGTAGAAGATGTAGAGGATGTAGAGGATTACTTCGATAGGTTACCCACTAAGGAAGAACGTGCGTACCATAGGGATTTGTTCGATGGCCCCAAGACACCATACTTCCTAGGTTCACCAATCATCAAAACGGGCGATCCATCTAATATCAACATACCATGCAACATTGGGCATGTACATGTGTGGAAAGCTTACATCGATCTTAAATCTCCCATAAACATTATGACTAGGATCCATTACAATTGGATAATGAAAAAGCAACTTGGACCTAGGATATTTCCTAACACATGTAGGATAAGTAACTTTGTGGGAAGAGTTAAGGGATTGCATGTTTTTGTAGGGAACTTCACGTACGTTACCGATTTTGTGATTGTAGAAGATATTCGTCCGGTAATAGATAATTGCTTGACTCAAGTAGTGTTTGGAAAGCCATTTGTTGAAGTCTCTAAAATGACTTATGACCCGTCTCTAGGGATAGTTAGGTTCAAGGAGGAGACGGATGAGATAGCCTACCAAATGCCATATAAGATAGAGCAATAACGACTTTTATCGAACCTTGAGAAGGAGCATAAGCAAGCGGTCTACTATAGGAGTGATGAGGATAGACGTAGAGGAGTAGATTATGTTATGGGTAGAATATTTGGTTTCTACAAAGAATGCTTGCAACTAGGTCCGGAATACAAAACTAAGACTGAGGATGACCTAGAGAACGTGACGGGTGATGGAGTCACGTAATAGGGAATGACTTTGAGTCTAGCTTAAAGACTCGTAAATAAAGAAAAGCGCTTCTTGGGAGGTAACCCAAGATTTATTTGTTTGTTTGTGTGTTTATTTGCTTTTATTTGCTTCCGTATGTATGTTTTATTTATATTGTTTATGGTTCATGTTTCAAAAATAAATTGTGAAAATGCTTTATTTTGTTTTTAACTCGTCTTAACTACATATAAAGGTATTTTGCAAAAGATAAGTGTAAGGGAAATCTAAATTTGTTTGTAAGAACGAGTTGAACATGAACAATAACAATATGAAATTAACATACATATTAGTACTTGTGTGAGTCAAATGCTTGTATCGAGTCATAATGAATATTTTGCAGGATTCCAGGAATTAAGACATAGGTTTTTCTAGAAATTTTTCGGAAACAAAATATAAAATTTCTGCCAGATCAATTCTGACGGCGTCAGGTATTCCAACCTGACGACGTCAGGTGTAATTTTCTGAAAATTTTCCAGATTTTGTTTTTCTGCCGGAATTGTAAAGTTTCGTAAAATCTTTAACTTTCAAACTCCAGGAATCTGCAAATATTCATTCCACAAGCATTATATCTTTACTTGCTTTCTAGGATTTACTTTTATATAGAGTTTACCGCCGATTTTATGCGAGGTTTTTCGTGTTTGTTTTCTCAGATATTTAACAGGTTATATTGGACAAGAAGATGATTTATATTTCTGAAGAGAAGCTTTTCTATGCTCATTTTCTTGGAGGAGGATCTAACCGTGTTACCACATTATCCACACCGAACGAATCAGGGGAGTATTTGTTTCATTCTTTCATTTTCTTTACTTTTACATCTTTTAATTGAACATTGGGGACAATGTTCGGCTTAAGTGTAAGGGGGGTTAATGAAGATACCTTAGAGACTACAATTGCACTTGATTTTTGTTTGTTTAATAGTAGATGTGTAATAAAACTAAGAGAAATATTTGTTAGGGCAATTTTAGCACCAAATTTAAATTTTTTTGCAACATATAGGAGTGAAACTTTAGTCTTAATAAGCGTCTCATGGATAGGAGTTATATGACTAGCACAAAAAAATCGTACCACTCAAAAAAATTTCCACCCCAAAAATGTGAGGTTCGCCCCTAGATCTTTAGGAAAAAGCATTTATCTTTAATGCTTGTGAGTGTACCGGTAGTACTTAGATTCTAGAACTTGCGTTAGTGATTCATCCCGAGACCGCTAGTGAGACTACATTCGTGTAGTTAGGATTTACTACGTGATAAGAGGCATTAGGATAACCCTTGTTTTAAACCCGTATTAAAATTACATTGACTTCATTGGTCAAGTAATTCTCCCACACCTTTGCGATGTACTCATTTTTAGTACACGATACCCCTAGTACACCCCTAAGAGCATATCTTTTTCGTTCCTAACTTTAAGTTATTGGAAAGACCGAAAGGAAGAAATTCTGAATAGCGCATTCCGGTTACTTAAAGGAAGAATTTGTTTACAATCCACCCCCAAATGTACACCCAAATCGCCTTAGCCTACCTTGTATGCACTCATCTTTAGTGCATTATTGTTACATGTTTAAACCCTTAGTTAATTGTCTAATTGATTACATGGTTGCTAAGTCGAGTCATATCTTGTATATATTGTTTTGGGACGATTGGGACTCATGGGTAAAGTACTAGTGTAATGGAGTAATGGGGAAGAACATCATTTATTACCCCCATATGCGCGTAAATGTTTTAAAGTACTCTAAGTGTTTTGATTATCTTAATTCGAGTCATTAGAATAGTTACATGTAAAGTATGTAAAAGTTCAAGTGTAAGGGGAATGTAAATTCCCTATGATGTATTATTTTGGATGGTAGGGCAAGAGTGTATGAAAAAAAAATCGAAAAATTCAAGAAAAATGAAAAAAAAGTAGAAAAAGAAAAGATAAAAACATACGGACTACCATCCCGTTTCTTTTATTTATGTTAATATAGTGTCTTGAAAAATACCAAAAAGAGAGTCATAGTAGTTTAAGTTGAGTCGAGTCTTGGCTTAGCAACGCCACATTGTACATGTAATTGACCAAGGCGATTGACTTGCCACCAGTAAAATATCCTTTATCCAACAAACCGTGTTTATCATATCCCTACACCTAACGTTACAACCCTTTAAAAGACCTCTTTGATAGTTTATCCTAGGTGCTTACGCCAAAGTGGTGGAGGTTTTCGATCCTTTCCCAAGCCTATGGTAATCTATTTGCTATGACAGGTAGTAAGAGATATTTTTCCATTTTCATTTGTGATATATACATTTATAACACCCGAGAGATGAGAGTATCCAAACACTATTTGTGAGGTGCTAGTGTATAATTTCCGTGCTTATTTTGACTAGGGTAGAACGATCATTTGTTGTAATTACTTTTATATTAATGTTAAATGACCCCTAACTTGTATTTTGATTGGAATAAAAGCTCATTTGCTTGAGGACAAGCAAATCTCAAGTGTAAGGGTATTTGATAAGGAGAAATTTGTTACGCTTTTAGGGGGTCATTTAAGCCCCTAAATCATGTTTTTATGATCAATTATTACCTCAAATCGTTCCTTTTGTCATTTTAGGTAATTTGGACGAGAATTCTGGAAAATGGAGCATTTTGGATGTTTTTGGAGCAAAAAGTGAAGAAAACGACAAAGTCAAGAATCCATGCTGGAAATTGTACCTGAAGGCGTCAGATGTCACTACGTGACGCCGTCACTTGAAGACACAAGAGATGGATACATGTTTGTACTAGATGCTCCAGTGAATAATTGAAGGGTTAACACCTGACGGCGTCAGGTGTTACAAGGTGTAGGCCGTCACGTGTAAAGCTAATGAGAGATGGCCTAGAAGACTTTAATAAGCGACGGCGTCAGACATGTGTGAAGGCAATCCGAGAACCCTAAATACGGCGATCTGACGGCGTCAGGATCTATAACCTGACGCCGTCAGCCTTGTAACTCTATATATAGTTTTGGATTTTTCATTCATTAGTGTGCAACTTTGTGTACCAAAACCCTAGCCGAACTTTGCAGCTATTGCAAGGGTTTCATACCCTTCTTTTATCCATGTTCAATTGAAGATAAGTTATCCTTTAATCATTCAATATGTCTATGTGTTGTTTGATTATCTTGTATGCTTTTCTTCCTTTTAACATGCTAGCTTAGGTTTATTAGTGTTTGCTTAGATCTAATGAAACCTAGTTGTTGATTATTGATTATTGATTTGTTATTGATTGTTGTGGGTGATTGATTTAGCGTTAGGCTTAAGAAAACTGGCTAACTTCCTATTCGGTAACTTGCTTGAACGTCTTAAGAAACGTAATCGGATGTGTACTATGGTTTTATTGGTTGTGTTTAATGCATAAGTAACTATTAATGAGGCCATGATAGGATACTAAACGTGTCGTCATATGAAGAGATATGAGCTTATAGAGTTGGGGAAGGATGTACACGCCCCCACGAATGGTATTAAGGAATGCAACCCTTCATCCACACAATTGTGACAAATCAATTAATCAATAAAAGATAGCTAGGGAGTAGTGAAATCTAAGTAAACACATTTTTCTCACTATAAGAAGTTCACCATTTACTCTTCTTGTTATTTTATTTTATTTGTTTAAGTAGTTAATTTGGGTTAGTTGGCTAGCAACTAATTCCGCCCACTCTTCCAATACCCGAGATTTTTACCTGCTTTCATAAAAACATAAAAACATAAAAAGAATCATCCCTCACCTTTAGACCTAGTTAGATTAGTTTCAATCCTAACGAACACTATTCCCCTAGAGAACGATCAATCTCCCGGTACTTGCCACTCACTATACTACATCGGTCAGGTACACTGCCTGGTTGGGATTGCAAGCTTCTCAAGATCCCTTGAGAAGTAAAACCTTTTGCAAGGTTGCAAAACCACGCATCAGTAATGGAAGAGCGTTTGCTTTTGTTTTCTTTCAGCAATGTTACATTTTCGTGGGGAGGTAGAGACGTTCAGGTTTGGGTGATGTAAGTTATGATGATGATCGAATGAACTGTATAGTTGGACAATTTATGTTTTTGTTTAAGTTTGTGTGTGATCATGTCGTTAAACAAGTCGTTGAACAACTTATCTTTAGGTCGTACATGATAGTGCTTGTCGTGTGTCCCGACTGTCATATATTAGATTATACATCTTAACTGTTTGTGACAGTTGGGGAACAATTGTCCCATGCGTACGTACAATACGACCTGAAGAGTGTTCCCAGGCCAGGTGTGGCCTGTGATTATAGTTGGGCCTCTATCAAGTGTTGATTGATTAATGGGCTTTGGTATTGGGCTTGATTCGTGCGTGTAATTAATGAGCTTGAGCCACTTATATATACGCTATCAGTTGTCCTCTCCTCTGTGGAAGAGGTGTTTTTTGAATTATAAACCCACTCAATTAGCTTTGTAACTCATTCCAGTTTGTATATTTATTTAACTATTCACAATGGGCAATTTTTCATGGTGAAAAATCAAAAGGTGTGTGAAAAATATAGCTTTTGATACGAGAAAAGGCCATTTTGAACGTTGAAGTATCTATAATACTATAAGATTGAGTCCCTTGATTTAATGTGGAGTAATCAAGATACTCAAGATGGAGTCCCATATTTTAATGTGAAGTATATACAACATCGAGATGGAAGTGCAAGGGTTTCCAGAATTGATCACATGGTATTTAGTATAGAATTAAAAGTCGGTTATGGATTGAGATGAAGTTGAAAAGGTTGCAAGAATAATTGATGATTTAACCTAATTCATGCCTATAAAAACCGGCCAAAATCACATGCACAAACACAAAAGTTTGAATCTGGGGTTATTTGACCTACAAAGACGAAGACACCGAAGCCGGTGGTGGCGTGAATACTAGCTGTGGTACGGCTGGGTTAAAAGAAAGGTAGAAGATATTGACATTATCATCTTTTTCAGCCAATAGTTTTTCCATATTTTTTCTTATCTAAACCTAACGTACATGATGCATATGTAGAACCTAGAACCTGCAGTAGAGTTCGATACAGTTGCATATCAAAAGCAACAACACGAAATTAACATTGGTGAGTATATTAACATTACCTCCTTAATGGTTGACAAGCTTCCATATCAAATTCATTCGGTTTTGGTGGACACAACTCCGTTGTAGTGCGGTCTACAAATTCTCTTTTGCAACATTTAGTATGTAAATGTTTGTTGAAGTGTATTACTGAGAAATATCTTGAAGATGATTCACACATCTTTTAGATCTTTGATTGTTTGTAGCGGGCTGTAAATTCTCTTTTGCAACATTTGGTACGTACATGTTTGTTGAAGTGTGTTAATGAGAAATATTTTGGAGATGATTCACACATCTTTTAGATCTTTGTAATTAACTTGGTCTTTTTTTTTCTTAATTTAGTTATCATACGCAGGTACCATGAAAATCACACAAGATCATGCATGCTCAGATAAATGGAACCAAAGATTGGGATACCAACTATTTTCTTTGTTTCTTACATATTTAGGTGATTTTTATAGATAAGCATATATATAGATATATGTATTATGTTAATGCATTTTCATATACAAGTAATTTATGCTTGTTTTCTATTGATGTAGCTCAAATGTGCGAATTGATTCAAGAAAATGTGCACGAGCATATATGTAAAGCAACATTTAAATGGTTAAATGATACTTTTTAGCGTGATTAGTTGACATCTCATTACTCTCTGATTAGTTTTCCATCTTGCAAATGAGATTTTCATAAATCATTGCATAAATCTACTTATCCTTATTATAACTTTGTTTATGGCAAGTATTTATTTAACAATTGATTTTTTAGTTGCCTACATGCCTTCGAGTGTTGTTTATGTGGGTGAATGAATATCACTTTTTCCCTGACATGCATATATACTTGTTGATTTTCTATTATACTAATAGGTTTTTTTGTCTATCTTTTATTTTTTCTAAAGGTAACAAGCCTAGTCTTTTTTTAACAAGCTAAGTCTTTAATCTTGCATTAGGCACTATGATTATTGTTTCCTTATTGGATGTCTTTTGGCGACACCAAGAACCTTTTTTGGATCCAAATACAATGGGAGGAAACAAAAGCTCTAAGTGTTCACCAATTTAAAAAAAGAGCATAGGATATCAAGTATATATATATATATATATATATATATATATTATATATATATTATATATATATATATATATATATATATAGGATCGACATATATTATCGTTACAAAATTTATTGAAGAAATTTTTTTTAGACAGGATCGACATATATTATCGTTACAAAATTTATTGAAGAAATATATGATCGTTTTGAAAATATTCTTTCTAAAAGGTTAATATTTTATATAAGAATGAAAATATTCTTTCTAAAATATATAGTATCATTAGTATAGTATGGACTAGAATTAATTCAATAATTATTACAACTTTTAATATAATATAAGATAATAAACTAATTGCCATATTCGTTATAAAATTTATTGAAGATGATTGTATACAGAAACAAAGTATAGTGTAAACATTAAATTAAAAAGAGAATTATAAAAGGATACCTTTATTGTTTATTTCTGAATTATTACAAAGAGATTCAGAGTTTACAGTAGGAATAGACTGGACTATAGAAGTACTTGAAGATATACAAATTTGAAAATCTAGGGTTTTTGAACATCGGGTGGTTGATAATATGATGGATTCTTTTTTCTTCATAAAAATGAAGTCTGTTTTGCACAAATGAGGGTCTTCTCTTTTTATAGCTGAAATTGCGACCTTCAAAAGCCGGTTACTTGTTTCATTATTGCTGAAAACTTGCAGATGCCGGTTACTTTCTCTATTATTGCTTAGTGCATGAACTTATCTTCAATAATTTCTTTCTTTTTAAAAGTTTCTTGTCGTCACTTGCTCCATAATTGTTAAAGCTTGATCTTTCTTGTCGTCACTTGCTCCATAATTGCTAAAGCTTGATCTTTTCTTCAGTAATTGTAACACCCCCAAAATACCGCAGCGGAAGACTGTGTCACTGGGGTGCTACTTCATAATACAAAGTACAAGTTATAGAAAACGACCTCTAAATGAGACGTTTTGAAAGTTACCATTCGATTAATGAATTCAAAGTTACAAACATGAGATCCCGAAGTATGATACATAAATGTATACAAAATGTTTCGAATGGTAAATGATAAAAGCGTAAGTCTTCAGAATATGCAGCTTGACTCTATGTTCCACGCACTAGCTATCGCCTTACTAACCTGAGATAAACATGCTAAGTGTCAACACAATGGTTGGTGAGTTCATAGAGTTTGTTTTAACAGGTAAAGCCTTAAAAGAATGTTCACACAGCAAAGGCATTGTGAATCCACTCAGTTGCAAATCCCGCCCATACAAAACTTGCAACCTGTGTGTTCACAACCCACTGCTAATATATAGTATGATTAAAACATATGTGTATACAATATGTGTACATGCCACTGCTCAAAGATTAAAGACCACTGGGTGTCATTTCCCAAAGATATTAGACTACTGGGTGCCATTTCCCAAAGATAAGAGACTACTGGGTGCCAATTCCCAAAGGTATTAGACTACTGGGTGTCATTTCCCAAAGATAAGAGACCACTGGGTGCCAATTCCCAAAGATATTACATTGCTCAAGAATACACAATCAAGATTTGCACATTAAGTATAACACAGTCAAGCATAACACAATAATAACGTATAGCGTAGCATATGAGTAAAATTGTTTAGAGTAAAAGTAAAAACAAGTAGTTTAAGCATGTATCTCCCCCAAAGAGTTAAAACAAGTAAATGAGAAAAGTGGGGCTACGAACTCACCTTGAACTAATGATATCACAACGTATAACGGAATTGATGGATAAGCCGGGGAAGTCTCTACGTACCACCTTAATATAGAATGCTTGAGTATAATAGAAAAAGAGAATATAAGCAGAGCTTCGACGTGAAATTAGTAATCTTCGTAAACCCGAAGCTATTTGAAGATTATAACAATGCCTTCTTGAAAACCCGAAGCTATTTGAAGATAATAACAAAGTCTTTTTGGAGACTTGAAGTTATTTGAATATTATAACGACGCCTTTCTTGAAAACTCGGAGCAAAATAGATCAAAATCTAGCTTTTGCTCAAGAACGCTTGCACGTTCTTGAAAGAAACTTGATAAAATAGCAAAGAATCGCCTTGGGTTTAAGGACATAGATATATAAGAGAGGGTGGTGCCAGAATTAGTGAAAACTTAGCTTGCTATTTATAGGGAAAAATCTAGGGCAAAATGGCATTTTCGTAAATACATGGAATGGCATTTTGGTAAATAAAGGACAAGGGTAAAATGGTAATTTCAATAGATTTTTGAAATATCTAGATATTATTGAGAAAATATCTAGATATTTTAGGTTGGATACTTATCTTGACTTACGGAGTGAGTTTTGGTCCCGTTAATTGCTAACTGTGAGTCGTAAAGTCATGAAACTTAAAATCGGGTATCCTAAAAATATAAAACTTGTAGAAATGATTAAACTTATCAATATACTCATTATTATCTCATAAAAATGAGTGATAAGTTTAATGGATTGCTTAAACGCTGATAACGCTGGAAACGTAGGTTTAAAACGCGTTAAACGTAAAACGTACAAAAGTTGCGTAAAACTGAGAAAAGAAAAATGTAACTTTTCTAATATGATTATAATGAACTTAATAGACTTAAAATGTCTAGGCTAGGCTTAGTCTAGTGTTGGTTGGTGTTAAATGTTCTTTAAACCTAAAACCGTAAGTGTTAAAAATTAAGGAATGATTTATAAAATCAATGAATGATTTTTATGGTCAAAGGAGGGGGAAAATATGTTGACTTTTCCAAAAATGTAAGATTACCTAAACGTCTTAGGAAATACGGTGCAGGAATGGTTAGGTCTCGGTCTAAGTAGAAATGCTTAAAACGTAAGTTTAGTCTCGTACGGTTCAGGGCTTATTTGGTAACAATTAAATGAAATCTTAAAAATTCTCTAATTAATTGTGAGTGATCTAAAAATTCATCCGATACGATAAAAATTATCAGATTCAGTTTTCATTATGCGCGGGATGTTAAAATGGCGTTTAGACCAAAACGTTAGTTTCTTAATAACTTTTGTGAAAATAACCCGACGAGTGTCAAATTCTCGGGTTATCATGAGAATAATTTATCTTACAAGAATGTGAAATAAAAATTTCAGGAGTGAATAGTGAAAATGAATAGTAAAAGTGAATAGTAAAAATAAATAGTAACCTGAAAATGTGAATTGTTACAGTAATTTCCTTTTTTATAAAAGTTGCTTGTCTCCTTTTGATACTAGATGATCAATGATACTTACTTTAATATGTTTAACTTTAATATAAAGACTCGACATGTTTATTTTACATCCTTAATATAAATTTTTGAGAACTTTAATATAACTGATTAACTTAAAAATTCAAATCCATCATCTTCATATGGATCTTGAGAATCTTGATATAATTCTTCACTTGGAGTAGGAGATTTCCGAACTTCATCTAATATCTTTTGGATTTCTTCTTTTGTCTTGCATTCTTGAATTATTTTTATTGCATCTTCATCTGTATAGGACTTGCTGGAAGTGGAAGGACCTGGACTTGGTGATCTGATAAGACTGTTATAATAATTCATTACTGCTTTGACATCGACTTGATCTTCTGAGACTGCTTTCCACCATCTTGCACTAAATTCTCTTACTAAAAGTGGAGGAGAAACTCCTTCTGCTTCTTGTTTTTTATAATTCCATGACATGATCCATGGAAGTCTAAATATAATCATGAACTGTAGAGTATATTCAAATGAGGGGCACTTTCTTGAGCAAAGACTGATTTATATTTATGATATCCTTGTAGAACGTTTGGAGGGAAAATTTCTGGAATACTTCCCATGTATCTGAACCATTTAACAAACCATCTTGGGTATTTATTTGGAAAAACTTCATTAAAACGGAAAAACCATGTATGAGCATGATTTCTCAGAAAAAATGCTTTTGACCAGGCTTCTTGGTAATCATAGTAATTATATCCTGGATAATCTGGAAAACGAGTTAAAACTTTATTGACATAGGGTTTATCTCCCCAATATTCTAAAGATAAAACTTTGAGAATTTTGACTTTGGTACTGCTGATAAGACCTTGAATTTTAATATCTTGAGTATGAAATAATTCTATAGAATTACTTTCTAATAAAATTGCTTCATAATATTCTCTTGATTGAAAATCATTGTTATAGAAATGAGCATTTTTTGGAAAAATATATCCAATAAGAGTACCAAAACTTTGATTTAACTTTTCTTCTTCTTCTGGTTCAAGGATCTTTACAACTTGGCGATTTGGATTTATTTTGGGTTCTGGTTTATTGGGATCTCTGGGCATATTTGGGGATGAAGCGGTTGATGAATAAGAGTTTTGATTTGGAGATACATTTGGGATATATGCTAAAGCAGAGTAATGTGCTCTTGGAGATTGATTCTGTGAAAATGGGGATAAAGGTGTAAATCTATTCTGAGATATACTTGGGGGAGTTGATGGAGAGGAAATTCGAGGTCTTGGTATAGGAATAGAAGGTTTCTTGTTTGAATTCATCCCTGTAAAATTTCTCTTGATAAGAAATCTGGAAGAGAATTATTTTCTCCTCTTATTACTTCAATTTCGAAATCAAAGTTACTTAATATAGCTTGCCATCTGGCAAAAATCTGTTTAGAAATTAAAATTTTAAAATCTTGTTCTAAAATATATTTTGCTAAAGAACAATCAACTCTTAATAAAAAAGGTTTCATATACAAATCATCTTCAAATTTTTTAATATTCAAAACTATACTTAATATTTCCTTTTTGACTATAGAATAATTCTTTTTAGTATCATTCCAAGATCCTGAGAAAAATCTTACTAATTGTTCTTTATTATTATTTTTTAATTTCTGTTTTAATATACCACCATATCCAATATCACTTGCATCTGTTTCTACTATAAGATCTGCCTCTGGATGCGGTATAGTTAAACAAGGTAATTCTTTTATTTTATTTTTTATTTGTTTAACTACTTGAGTATGCTTTTCTGTCCAAGGTTCAGGATTTTTCTTAAGTCTATCATATAATGGTTTACATATACTTCCTAAATCTTTAAAGAAATCATGAATATAATTTAAACATCCCAAAAACCTTTGTAATTGTTTTTTATCCTTAATTTCATCTGGTAATTTATTAGAAAATTGTAAACTTCTATCTATAGGTTTAATAGTTCCTTGGATTATATTATGACCTAAAAATCTTATTTCTGTTTGAAATAGAGTTATTTTAGTAGGGGAAACTGCTAAACCATTTTTATATATAAGATCATAAAATATATTTAAATGTTTAAAATGCTGGTCTATATTTTTAGAAAATATTAAAATATCATCAATATAAACTATAGCAAAACTACTTATAGGAATAATTATATCGTTCATTATATTTTGAAATTCCGAAGGAGCATTTTTCAAGCCAAAAGGCATAACATTCCATTCGTAATGTCCAAAAGGAACATTAAATCCTGTTTTATATTTATCTTTTTCGTCTATTTGTATTTGCCAAAATCCTGATTTCATATCAAATTTAGAAAATATTTTTGAATCATATAATCTTTTTAATAAATCTCGTTTATCTGGGATAGGATATCTAATCCATTTTAATACTTTATTTAATGGTTTATAATTTATAACTAATCTTGGTGCTCCTCTTTCAATTTCAGCATTATTCATAACATAAAAGGCTGAAAAAGACCATGGAGACTTTGAGGGTCTTATTAAATTTTTATCTAATAACTCTTGTATTTCTTTTCTACAATGTTGTATTAATTCTTGAGACATATGTATAGATTTGAATTTAGTAGGAATATCTTTTTCATTAAATTCTTTTATATAGGGTAGACTAATAATATGTTGTTTTCTTTTCCAAAAAGCATTTGGAGTGGTAGCACAAATATTCTTTTTAAAATTTTATTCTATTTGTTTTATTTTGTTTTGTATAATAGTAGTTTGTAGATGATTTTGTATTCTTTTATCATTTATTTCATTAATCAGATATTATATATGCTTCTTTTTATTATCAATAATATTTACTTCTTTTGTTATCATAGGCATAGCAAATTCGAATAATATCTTTTTTCCTAAAACTTTAACAAGTAATCCCTTTTCACTAACTTTAAACGGGTATAATTGTGTTATAAATGGTTGGCCCAAAATAAGTTGAGAGCCCATATTTTTAACTAGTATTAAGTTTGTTTTATAACAATAATTATTATTACAGACATGAACATTTGATAATTTATATCCTATTTTTAATTTATCTCCAGTAACTCCAGATAATCTTTGAGATGACTTTTCATAATACTTAACTGGAACTAATCCTTCTTGGATACAATTTAAATCTGCTCCAGAGTCGACTAAAGCAATTAATGATAGTTTATAATCATCATTTATTACAATATTTACTTTAATGTACCATCTTTGAGTGCTAATACTTTGAATATTATTAATGGCTAAATTAGTAGATGTTTATGTGTCTTTGTTAATGGCTAAATTAGTAGATGTTCCTGTGTCTTTGTTATTTTTTTATTTCTTTTTCTTTTCCTTTTTCTAATATATTCATTCTTTGTTTGATAAACTGTTTTTATTTCTTCTTGTAGTTCCGGAATTGTTATGGGTTTAGTTTTTTCATTAAATCTTTTAAATATTTCCATAAGATTATAATCCTGTGTTTCTTCTATTGTATTATTTTCTTTTATTTTTTCTTTTAATTTATCTAAATATATTCTTTTTACTTCTTTATCCTCTATTTTTTCCATTAATTCTATTAATATTTTAATATCTTCACTATCATTAGTTATATCATTTATTTTATATTCACAATTACAGTTACCTAAACATTCACATTTCATTGCTACTACTTCTTTCATTTTCTACTATATTTAAATCATCTTCTTCATAATCAGATATATCAGATTCACTGGATTCTTCATTTATCATCATTTTAAGAACCTTTTCTTTATATTCTTCTGGTATATTTAATTCATTTATTTTCCTTTTAGTATAACAATTTCTAGATGTATGACCAGGTTTTCCACATTTATAACATATAATCGTATCTTTTGTTTCTTTATTATATTTCTTTCTTTTACTCTTGTATTTATTATAATTTTCGTATTTGTTATCTTGTATATAATTTCTCTTAGGTTTTCTAAACTTTTTATACCTTTTTTCTTTTCTATATTTATTATTATTAGAAGATGGTAATTTTAAAGGTTCGTATCCATATTGTTCACAAAAATTTCCTAATTCATTTCTATTATTAATACCTTCTTTTTTAATTTTAGCTTTTAGTTTTAAATCTGAACATATAGCTAAACCTTCTTGATTTACATAATTTATAATTTCTCCATAAGTTAGTTCTTTATATGGTATAGAATTATTAAATTCAATATTTAATTTATTTCTTATTCTTTCTGCAAAAAGCTTAGGTAATCCTGCTATAAATCTTTCTTTCCAATATGCTTCTTTACAATCAGATCTAAGCATAACTTTTGATAAAAATACATCTTTATACCTTCTAAAATCTTGTAATTTTCTACAATTTAGGTTTAATAAAATAGCAGCACTTCTATCCTGATAAGCTGCTGGGTTTCCTACAAAGTTTTTAAGTATAGCAAAAATTAAAGTATTAACTGAGCCATTAACCTCGGTAGGAATTTGTTGATTATTTTCTATTTTTATAATAGAATAAATTACTTCTTTTTCTTCTTGCGAGACATACATATCCCACCATCCTTTTAAACTTCCAGTAAATCCACTAATTAATGCCTTAAAAACTCTTTGTTCATCATCTTTGTTATGTGACTTATAGGCATTAGAGGCCATAGTCATTTCTTGTAATAAATTTATAATTTGATATTCTGAACAACCATCTATATTCCATTCATATATACAACTACCATCCTATCTAGATTGTACTAAAGTATGTCGTTCTTCATATTGTAAATCTGGTGGTGTAGGTCTGGGATAATAATTTCTTGTTTCTGGCTTCGGTGTATAAAAATTATTTTTTATTTTATTTATTTTAAAATCAAATTGTTCTTCTAATTCTGATATATTATCTTCTGAATCATTTTTATTTATAACATTTATTTTTTCATTAGATATATTTAATTTGGTTAATTTTTCTTCAATTTCTCTTAATATAGAGTCTTGTTTTCCCAAATTAATTGTTGTATCTATATTATATGGTACAAATAAAGGATTTTCTTCTATTTCAACTATCTTATCTTTGATTTGTGATGTACTGGCTTCCTTCTTATTTTCCATTCGGTCTAGTTGTTGTCCTATAGTATTTAACATTTCATTAGTATGATTATTTTGATATATTATTGTTGATAATGACTTTTTATCATTATTATCATGTTTAGCTAAAGGTTGTCCTATATATTCTTCATTATCATTTTTAATTATCACATCTTTACATGGAGGATGTAGGCTTATTATGGGATTATTAGATTTTGGATCATAATATACTTTATTTATATCATCTGTAGTTACTTCTATTTTTTCTATAAAAGGGAAATCTATTTTTTGTTCTATACTGTATAATTGAAACCATGTGAAAAACGGAATATTTACTTCATTATCAACAATATATAATTGCCATTCTATATTATGTAACATTCTTTCTCTTTCGTCAAATTTTAAATAATACCATATTAATTTTTCATTATTATAATTATTAAACATTTCATCTTTTAAAAACTTAATTTCTATTTTAAAAGGAATATTATTTATATTTTCCATATTTTAATGAATTAATCTTTTTATTCGTTGTAATTTTTCTTTTAAACGGAGATTTTGTAAGACTAAACTTATTATCATGTCTTTATGCGCCCTTTTACTAATAACATATTCTCCTGTAAATAATTCTTCTTTAAATATTCTTATTGATTTATTATTTCATAAAATAGACTCTTGATAATGTTTTATTTCTCTTTTAAGATGATAATGATATAAACTCATATTAACAAATAATTAATATTTCCCGTACTATTTTTATCATAATTGTATTTGCCTTTAAATTTCCTTTTAATACTTTTAAACACCAATTTATATCATAATTTCGAAAACCATGAATACTGATATATGATTGTTTTTCTTTTATTCTATTTTCAACAAACTTTATTTCCATTCTAATAGTTCTTTCTTGTTTATATAAACTTTTTAAATGATTAATATACCCTTGATTTTTATTATTCTTTATCTGTGATTTAGTATCACTCATAATTTTCTCTATAATATTCAACTTCAGATCTGATTGGTTGATCACTAAAATCATCACTTATATTATCATCTTCATATAAAGGTTTAGGAATAGATGCACTAAAGTCTACTCCTTTAAATTTCATAGACTGTGTTCTTCTTAAATTTGGAATATTATTCGATGTAGATGGGATATAAATTGAATGCCTAGCCGAACCTATTCTATTATTATCAAAAATTATATCTATATTTCCATTAGAATGATCTATAATGTTATTTGCTTGAGTATTGAATTTTAAAGGCTTAGGTTCTATAATTTCTTTAAAATTCCATGTTTGGTTTCTAATTATTTCATCCCACTTAATCCTTTTTGGAACAGTTATATTAGAATTTTGAAAATTAGATTCTATAAGAAAAGTTTCATTAGCTGATTTTTCTTTTTTTATTTTGGTTCTATAGTAGTATTCATAGTTTTATAATATACTCTATACATCAAAACTAATGGATCAGACCCCTATTTTATTTCGATTTCTTTTAATTGTAAATTTAACGTTAACACATCTAATATATTTTTATCAAATAAAGATACTGTATAATCAGGATAAGCTTGAAAATATATTGGACCATTACATATATTAGATTCTCCTAAGGCTAATAAAGACTGATTAAAATTTGTTAATCTAGCATCTCTTAATACAACACATATATGGGCATTAATTCCTAGTCTAGTCATAGGTTTTATAGCTACTTGAACTAATCCTATATGTAAAAATTTATAATTTTTTTATGTGTTCATGTATAGCTCTTGAAGAAAATAGTTTTATTTCTTGTTGATTTCTTAATAAAGGTATAGTTTTTTCAGTAGTTTTAATAGAATAACTTTGAAACCAATCAAAAGATCCTTGTTTATATAAAGTGTCACACCCCAAAAATGGCGCAGCGGAATGGCATTTCACGGGGTATGACCTCATAGTCAAAAAACACAAGGTGTCACAATAGAGAAAACTAAATGTATAACATAAGACCAAAAATAGTCGCAAACTCCCACAACAGGGATGAGTATAAAGATCCAAGATAAACATAAGTCTCAAAGTTAATCAACGTCATTAGGAAGTATCAAATGCAACTCCACGAGATATAACCCAGGAGCGTCTTGTCTTAAGTCTTGCTAAGCCAGTCAATACTCAACCTTCTAAGCAACTTTAGTAACACCTGAAAATGGTACTAGAAAACGTCAACATAATGTTGGTGAGCTCGTAGGTTTAAAAGTAAGACCACTGAGCTGTGAATAATAGCGTAGGACAATAGTGAGCATGATATACAAATATGAACACATAATAACGATCCCAAACTATCACAATCCTGAAAACACACATACTTGAGTCACTTAGTCTGGGTGCCATTTCCCAAAAGATATACTGGGTGTCACTTTCCCAAAGTTATACTGGGTGTCACTTTCCCAAAGTTATATACCAAGGTTGCTAAATACGGTTGCACAAGGTTGCTAAATACGGGTTGCACAAAACAAAACACGTCGCAGCATGTAATCGCATCAACACACATAATGCCCACGCAATATAGAAACCGCACAAATTTAGTTCTATCATCCAAAACATTAAGCTATGTAACAACTTGGATCTAACTTGATTTCACAACTCATCAGAAAGAACTGTCATGAAATTAAGTCAGAAGTTGTTACACAAACTTAATGTCTTAAGTGATAAACAACAAAATAAATCCACACCATGCTAATTACCTAGATATTGTCCACACAAATTTGATTCACACAAAAAGGGCACATATTGCAATCAAACGCACATATTGTCCAAAAACATGAAAACAGTAGATCACAGCATGAAAACATTTAAAGTATCATTTGAGTACCATTTTCCCCCAAGGAAAACATAATGAGAAAGGGGCTACGAGAACTCACCTTAGTCCCAGCAACGCAATATCACAATATCAGGAAGTAGAACAGCACAATAAACCAAACAGTAGCACAGCACAACAGAAATTAAGGACGTCTCGGCACAATGGACACGGCACAACCTAATAAAGTAAACTCGCCTTAACATAATCTCCAAATGTAAAAGTTCCAAAAGTTAACTATCCCGAGTAGATTCCATTTTAACTTCCAAAATCTCTTTCTCATATTAGTTACTAGCGTTTGGTATCGACGGGTGTGTAGTGGTGACACGACATGACTCAAGTGAACACACGCCAAGCAAAATGACCAAGACGTAAATGACTCAAAGTAAACTTCATATAGCAACACGACAATTTGAAGCAATACTCCAAAACAATCTCTACGACAACCTGAAAATTTAGTGATAAAACCTTAAGACTTAATGTGTTACTTGAACGAATGGTCGGATACTTATCCGCTTCGTCAACTTGACATTAATCCTATAGTATCCTCAATACTACTCTAATAATACCTCTCGTCTTGCGTGCCCTCGAAACATTTAATAACTCTTTATTATAAAACTTTAGTTTTGTTTTAGTAAACCAACAAGTGTAATACTTGTTATCATTTATTTCTTTATATAAAAACCCGCATGTTATTCTTATTGTTGCATATGTATATATTTATACATATGTTTCGAGCTTATTTTTATTTTTGTTTTGAGTTATTATTTGTTTCGAGTCACAAGTCGAGTCATGACCTCTCGACTTATTATATCAATCCAAGTTTAACAATATATAACAATTTAAACCTCATTATCGCAATCAACTTCAATCACTCGTGGTCGACTACGACTCACGTCTAAATTATTCCCCGTCAACTAATAATCGTCACACAATCGATTCCCATATTTTTCATCAACCACACGAATCACATAATAACTTCGCTAACTCACCACCATTATGCCGAGACTAAAAGTCTTGGCTTCGTATCCATACTACACTAACACAACCAAACAGTTCAGTGGGTCTCGCGGCCAATCTAACACAACCACAACTTCAATACCAACTTTCTAAGCCCTATATCTAGATTCGGCCACAAAACAAATCAAACCATAACCACCAGTACACGGCCGAGACCACAAAGGTCACATGTTGCGAGTTTCAAACGAACAGAACTACATCGAGGGTTTACCAATCCCTCGTTAACCATTATTCACACAAACCAAAAAAAATTAAAAAAGGACCACAAGCTAGAGACCATTAAACCACCAGCCCGACATAAGTTCTTACGAGCTTATTTCTACACGTATTCCGACACAGGACTCACGAACCGAAAATAAACTCGACACGGACACAACCACGATACCAAACACCTTTTATTACAAGTTTTTAGTCATTAAAATTCGTTATCCCACGTTTTTCAACCCGGATCTGAACAAAACAATAAAAACGTGACTCGTTGAGTCACGATTCGACTCACACAGAGTCACAAGCGCGTGTGACACGGTGCATCTCACCTTCTTCTTCCCGATCTACACAATGGGAGTGGTTAGGAGTGATGGTGGTGCTTCTTGATGGCGCGTAGGTGATGAAATGGTGGTGGTGGTGCTTCTTTTGGGTGCGTGTGGTATAGTAGCTTGAAGATGAGGTGATGGTGGTTAGTTTGGTGGTGGCGGTGTGATTATGGGAGTGGCGGTGGTGGTGTTTTCTGGGTGGCCGGCGGCGGCTGTGAAGAGAGGAGAGAGTGAGGTAGAAGATGAGAATATGAGATGGAGTGGTATCATGAGAAATAGGGTTAGGGTTTAGGATTAAATAAAATCGGGTATTGCAAATGAGCCCTTGTTGTAATATTTTATTTCACTTGAGGAGTCGGTGCAAGGACTAGCGAAATAATTTTTATTATTCTTTCCCGAGGTTACTAGTTTTTATTCCCGAAAAACGTTAAACATCACCGATTAAATTTTTAATCGTCACCGTTCGTCTTAAAAATGTTTTTCCATCGAGTTTGATAATAAATACGTTTATAAAATAAAACGTGATCGTTTCTCGTTTAAACTCGACTTATTAGGTTTCCTAGTGCCAGAGTCGGAGTAGTGCCTAAATAAATCGTCACGCAAGAACCTAGAAAATTCACGGTTGCTACAGTCTACCCTCGTTAATTGAATTTTGTCCTCAAAATTCAGTTGACTAAGGGTCTGAGCTTGCTCGGATAGTATTCACCCTTCGATTTGGTTGCACACAGGAAGGTAAGGGTGTGGTGTCAATCCAAATAGTACCGGGTGCTACTTCCCAATTGGTACTATCAATACTTCCTAACCTCTAGAAGTCACACAAATAAAACCACATAATAATCACACAGTAAGGCAAGCTTTCCCGTCCTTGAGTAAAGCCGTCAAAAACCTTAGGCATCTTTTCGGTAGTTTGAGTTGAGCCTCAACTGAAATCTAGCTTAACCCCACAACTCATCAAACAAGAACTGTCATGAGGTTAAGCTAAATCACAAATTAAAGCCCAGTAACAACTTGATTTCGGCTTAATCTCACAACTCATCAAACAAGAACTGTCATGAGATTAGGCTAAAATCAAGTTGGACCTAACCTTAAACTACAGAACAACTTGAACCTAACTTAACTCCACAACTCATCAAACAAGAACTGTCATGGGATTAAGTTAAATATCAAGTTGTAAGAAAAGAACTCAACATTTTTGAAGTATTAGCTCAATTTTTGGATTGCTTTCAGATAAACAAATCAATAAACACGCAAAGCTTAGATTTTGAAGGTTGAGAAGCTTCAACTAAAAGAGATGGGTATTCCTGTTTCCTCCAAAATCAACAGTGCATGTCTAAGTATATCTCCTAAAGTCGAATAGTATGCTTACCCTGATCATCGGTCTAGGAATGGTAGGTCGTACTCAAATCTAACCGTGCTCCAAATGCATCCTATAGTGTCTGACAAAATCGTGATGCAAACCAATGTCACAATCCGATATAATAGATACAGGCGTTCCTCTTGTGTGTCGCTCTAACTGGATTTCTTATCTTTGAATATTGCGGGGGTATTGGTCAAACTAAAAGACTTATCCTGTAACTCGAGTTTCTTGTATATCGTTCTCAACGCAGTTTTAGAGTTATCAGTCTCGTGCACTCTCAACTAATAATATTTGTGTTCGAAATCTTTCCTCGAGAAATATCACGTATCATGAAATTTGTTCCGCTCCGGGAGTTAAGTTTATAAGAAGCTCAATTCGTCAATGAGAGGTGAATCATGTCAGGTCTTTACGAAGTACTTCACGAAAGTCTTAAGCACGCGAGGTATCTCTGGGTTTCTGCTCGTCCTACTAGGCGCACTGTAATAGGAGATTTTACAGTAACTATCGAGTGATTAGGCTTCATGAAATGTCTCGTCCATTTTTGAGCAAAATCTTTTAAAAATTTTAAGTTAAGTAGCAACTTTAAACTTAATCTCACATCTCATCAAACAAGAACTGACATGAAATTAAGTTAAAAGTTGTTAAAAAGCTTACTTTATTTTATTTTTATTTTTAAAGAAAAAGAAAATTTTAGTTAAAGTTTTGGGGTTGCTCAAAAATGAACGGGTGGCATTTCCGCACTCCAAGATCTTACTACCAGGTGGTGAAGGTTTGAACCAACTTATCGGTTTCTGCCTTTTTGGTCATACATTATATCAATCTCGTAACTAAGAGTTAGGACACTAGGTTTCGCCTTTAACAGAGGCATGAACTAAATGGAAACAAATCTATAATCGACGTCGGAGTCAAACAATATGATAGTCTGATATCCGTTTAAGGAGAACATACCCGTCACGAGGTTTGGGTTCTGGCATCCTTCATCAACGTTCATCACGAATACTCGCCCACGAGCTGGGTTGCCATTGTTTTCATTATATGTGTTTGTTCCATTAAATACTAAGGCTTGATTTGGGTTATTTTGCACTTGCCCTTGTGCGCTATTCAGCTTAGGACACGTGTTTCGAAAATGATCCAAGCTCCCGCACTCATAACATGTCCTTGGGTAAATGACATTAATCGGAGTCGCCTGCATGGCTACTGCCCGACAATCCCTTGAAATGTGACCAATCTGATTGCAGTTGAAACACACTAGGCAGGGTTTAGTCTCCAGGTGGTGGTAGTTACATTTGGCACACTTAGGGTGAGGACCTTCATATCCCTTACGGCCCGAGCTCGTTGCCACAAATCCTTTTCCCCACTTAGCTTTCTTGTCGTCACCATTTGCATCTCCTTGCTTACTTGGCTCACTCACGGTCTTCCTCTTATCACCACTCTTGGACCATGTCCCATTTCTAACCATTTCATCCGTTAAGGTTGCAGATTTCAGTATCGCGCTCTGAAGGGTAGGGGGCTCAGTCGCTTTCACCATCCCGCGAATCTCAGGGACCAAACCATAGATATACCTTTCAATTCTCTTGGATTCAGGAGTGACCATGTGAGGTACCAGTCTAGCAAACTCATGAATTCGATCCGTATAAGTCGTATGATCAGCTCCTACCATGGTATGGTGGTAAAACTCATGTTCTAGTTTCTGCATCTCATTTTCTGGACAATACTCCTCTTTTAACAATGCCTTAAATTCATCCCAGTTCATCCCTATGGCAGCTTCTCTGCCCTTATCCTGAATTTGCGTATTCCACCAAGTCAATGCTTTCCAATCAATGAACAGGCAGCATACTTCACATTCTGATGACTCGCACACTCACTTATGTCGATTACTGGCTCCATCTTCTCGATCCATCGGGTATAAGCTATCGCACCTTCATTGCCATCGAAGTCCATCGGTTTGCAAGTCGTAAATTCCTTGTAAGTACATCCCTTGTTACACTTGTTATGGTTCCCATAATTTATGTGATCACTTCCACCTTCGTTCTTCGCTTGATCATTCCCACTCACGTTGTTCTCTTGGTTGCTGATATGGTCGCCAACCTGGGTGACGATAGTGGGTAGCAATGCCTGTAGTTGCTCGGCGATCATGGCGGAAAGATCAGGATTCACATTTCCGTTGTCGTTGTTCTCGGTGTCGCGACCACCTGCTCTACCTCCTCGCCCACCAGTCCTTCCACCCCTCGATGGTGGAATGCCTCGGTTAACTCGAGTCGACCTTCTTGGAGGCATGATTCTTCAAAATAGGACATTGGTAGACGTTAGATAGGAGGTAGGTAGGATGGGTCGGTATACGTGTCGTACTACTACACTCACTTCCTAACTGACAGTCCATGAATTTGATAAGTCCATGCCGCATCATGTTATCGTAAAAACGTTGGCCAGGCGTTTTTAGGATAGCATCATGATGCATTTACTTATCATCATCGCTTCGTGTCATACTATACGCATAATCGCACACGTAGCTCCTATAATGCAAACTATATGAGGATTCTTAGGTTATAGTCTAGGTCAAACCACCTAATTCTCTATAACCTTGGTCTCTGATACCAATCTGTCACACCCCAAAAATGGCGCAGCGGAATGGCATTTCACGGGGTATGACCTCATAGTCAAAAAACACAAGGTGTCACAATAGAGAAAACTAAATGTATAACATAAGACCAAAAATAGTCGCAAACTCCCACAACAGGGATGAGTATAAAGATCCAAGATAAACATAAGTCTCAAAGTTAATCAACGTCATTAGGAAGTATCAAATGCAACTCCACGAGATATAACCCAGGAGCGTCTTGTCTTAAGTCTTGCTAAGCCAGTCAATACTCAACCTTCTAAGCAACTTTAGTAACACCTGAAAATGGTACTAGAAAACGTCAACATAATGTTGGTGAGCTCGTAGGTTTAAAAGTAAGACCACTGAGCTGTGAATAATAGCGTAGGACAATAGTGAGCATGATATACAAATATGAACACATAATAACGATCCCAAACTATCACAATCCTGAAAACACACATACTTGAGTCACTTAGTCTGGGTGCCATTTCCCAAAAGATATACTGGGTGTCACTTTCCCAAAGTTATACTGGGTGTCACTTTCCCAAAGTTATATACCAAGGTTGCTAAATACGGTTGCACAAGGTTGCTAAATACGGGTTGCACAAAACAAAACACGTCGCAGCATGTAATCGCATCAACACACATAATGCCCACGCAATATAGAAACCGCACAAATTTAGTTCTATCATCCAAAACATTAAGCTATGTAACAACTTGGATCTAACTTGATTTCACAACTCATCAGACAAGAACTGTCATGAAATTAAGTCAGAAGTTGTTACACAAACTTAATGTCTTAAGTGATAAACAACAAAATAAATCCACACCATGCTAATTACCTAGATATTGTCCACACAAATTTGATTCACACAAAAAGGGCACATATTGCAATCAAACGCACATATTGTCCAAAAACATGAAAACAGTAGATCACAGCATGAAAACATTTAAAGTATCATTTGAGTACCATTTTCCCCCAAGGAAAACATAATGAGAAAGGGGCTACGAGAACTCACCTTAGTCCCAGCAACGCAATATCACAATATCAGGAAGTAGAACAGCACAATAAACCAAACAGTAGCACAGCACAACAGAAATTAAGGACGTCTCGGCACAATGGACACGGCACAACCTAATAAAGTAAACTCGCCTTAACATAATCTCCAAATGTAAAAGTTCCAAAAGTTAACTATCCCGAGTAGATTCCATTTTAACTTCCAAAATCTCTTTCTCATATTAGTTACTAGCGTTTGGTATCGACGGGTGTGTAGTGGTGACACGACATGACTCAAGTAAAACACACGCCAAGCAAAATGACCAAGACGTAAATGACTCAAAGTAAACTTCATATAGCAACACGACAATTTGAAGCAATACTCCAAACAATCTCTACGACAACCTGAAAATTTAGTGATAAAACCTTAAGACTTAATGTGTTACTTGAACGAATGGTGGGATACTTATCCGCTTCGTCAACTTGACATTAATCCTATAGTATCCTCAATACTACTCTAATAATACCTCTCGTCTTGCGTGCCCTCGAAACATTTAATAACTCTTTATTATAAAACTTAGTTTTGTTTTAGAAAACCCAAACAAGTGTAATACTTGTTATAATTTATTTCCTTATAAAAAAACCCACATGTTATCTTATTGTTGCATTATGTATATATTTATACATTTTGTTTCGAGCTTATTTTTATTTTGTTTTGAGTTTTATTTGTTTCGAGTCACAAGTCGAGTCATGACCTCTGGGACTTATTATATCAATCCAAGTTTAACAATATATAACAATTTAAACCTCATTATCGCAAGCAACTTCAATCACTCGTGGTCGACTACGACTCACGTCTAAATTATTCCCCGTCAACTAATAATCGTCACACAAATCGATCCCATATTTTTCATCAACCACACGAATCACATAATAACTTCGCTAACTCACCACCATTATGCCGAGACTAAAAGTCTTGGCTTCGTATCCAATACTACACTAACACAACCAAACAGTTCAGTGGGTCTCGCGGCCAATCTAACAAAAACCACAACTTCAATCCCAAACTTTCTAAGCCTATATCTAGATTCGGCCACAAAACAAATCAAACCATAACCACCAGTACACGCCGAGACCACAAAGGTCACATGTTGCGATTTTCCCAAACGAACAAAAACTACATCGAGGGTTTACCAACCCCTCGTTAACCATTATTCACACAAACCAAAAAAAATTAAAAAAAGGACCACAAGCTAGAGACCATTAAACCACCAGCCCGACATAAGTTCTTACGAGCTTATTTCTACACGTATTCCGACACAGGACTCACGAACCGAAAATAAACTCGACACGGACACAACCACGATACCAAACACCTTTTATTACAAGTTTTTAGTCATTAAAATTCGTTATCCACGTTTTTCAACCCGGATCTGAACAAAACAATAAAAACGTGACTCGTTTGAGTCACGAGTCGACTCACACAGAGTCACAAGCGCGGTGTGACACGGTGCATCTCACCTTCTTCTTCCCGATCTACACGATGGGAGTGGTTAGGAGTGATTTGGGGGTGCTTCTTGATGGCGCGTAGGTGATGAAATGGTGGTGGTGGTGCTTCTTTTGGGTGCGTGTGGTATAGTAGCTTGAAGATGAGGTGATGGTGGTTAGTTTGGTGGTGGCGGTGTGATTATGGGAGTGGCGGTGGTGGTGTTTTCTGGGTGGCCGGCGGCGGCTGTGAAGAGAGGAGAGAGTGAGGTAGAAGATGAGAATATGAGATGGAGTGGTATCATGAGAAATAGGGTTAGGGTTTAGGATTAAATAAAACCGGGTTATTGCAAATGAGCCCTTGTTGTAATATTTTATTTCACTTGAGGAGTCGGTGCAAGGACTAGCGAAATAATTTTTTTATTCTTTCCCGAGGTACTAGTTTTTATCCCGAAAAACGTTAAACATCACCGATTAAATTTTTAATCGTCACCGTTCGTCTTAAAAATGTTTTTCCATCGAGTTTGATAATAAATACGTTTATAAAATAAAACGTGATCGTTTCTCGTTTAAACTCGACTTATTAGGTTTCCTAGTGCCAGAGTCGGAGTAGTGCCTAAATAAATCGTCACGCAAGAACCTAGAAAATTCACGGTTGCTACATAAAGTTTTAACTTCTACTCTAGGTATATTCCAATTATGTAAACTAGTTTCTATATTAGTCTTGATACTTCTATTGAATTAGATAGATCCTGATCATCTTTTAATAACAGAAGAAGTACTACCCTTTGATTTAGTAATAATCTTGAAATCTTATTCATAATGATTATTAAGTCTTAATCTTGATAAAATTTCAATAGAGTAAGTTTTATATTACCTGGGAATTTCACGAATCTCCCGGAAAAAACCCCCCCTATCGTCGGGGGTACGGCAGCTGACTCCCAATGTGCTTTCTAATTCCCAAACCCATGATCGACAGGGCTTACCAACGCAGTCATGAATTCATTTAATAATACAACTTATTCTATTTTGTTTATCGGGATAATTTTTAATATTTTATTAATCAAAGTATATATTATATAATATACTTGATTTATGAATTTTTAAAATTTTTCCCGAAAAAACAAAATAAATAGTTGTAATTAAATGAATTCATGACGCGTTGGTAAGCCCTGTCGATCAGTCGGTTGGATTAGCAGCAAAATTTGGGAGTCAGACTGCCGTACCAGGGACGATAGGGGGTTTTCCCGGAGATTCGGTATTGGAAATTTATAAAACTTATTTCTATTAAAATTTTATCAAGATAAGATTAATAATCATTATGAATAGTTTTTCAAGATTTTTACAATAAAAAGGGTTTTATTTCTTTTTAAAAAAAAGATGATCAGGATCTATCAAATTTTCTTTTAGAGTATCAAGAGCTAATATAAAACTAGTTTACTTAATTGGAATATACCAGAGTAGAAGTTAAAACTTTAGGTAGCAACCTTTGGAATTTTCTGGGTTCTTCGTGCGATTTATTAGGCTTTTTCTCCGACTCGGGCATGGGAAAAACCAATAAGTCATTTTTAAAGGGGAAGAAAACGATCCGTTTTATTTTAAAAACGTATTTATTTCAAACTCGATGGAAAAACATTTTTAAGACAAAAACGGTGACGTAAAATTTAATCGGTGATGTTTAACGTTTTTGGGGAAATAAAAACTGAAACCTGGGAAAGAATAATAAAAATTTTGGGCTAGTCCTTGCACCGACTCCTCAAGTGAAAAAAAAATATAACAACAAGGGCTCATTTCATCCCCGGGGTTTTATTTAATCCTAACCCAACCTATTTCCCATGATACCACTCCATCCATTTTTCCTCATCTTCTACCTCACTCTCTCTCTCTTCACAGCGCGCCGGCCCCCAAAAAAACACCACCACCGCCACTCCATAATCACACCGCCACCCCCAAAAACAACCCATACCTCATCTTCAAGCTACTTTTACCCACGCACCCAAAAGAAGCACCACCACCCCTTTTTCTCCCCTTTCGCGCCATCAAGAAGAACCACCACATCCTAACCATTTCCATCGTTTTAATGGGGAAAGAAGAGGGAGATGCACCGTGTCACAGCGCTTGTGATTTCTGTGTGAGTCGACCGTGACTCAACGAGTCACTTTTTTTATTGTTTTGTTCAGATCCGGGTTAAAAAAACGTGGGGATAACGAATTTATGACTAAAAAATTTGTAAAAAAGGGTTTGTTTGGTATCGTTTTGGGTTTTCCGTGTCGAGTTTATTTTCGGTTCGTGAGTCCTGTGTCGATCTGTGAAATAAGCTCAAAAAGAACTTATGTCGGGTGGTGGTTTAAGGGTCTCTGTTTGGTCCTTTTTAATTTTTTTTGGTTTGTGTGAATAATGGTTAACAGGATTGTAAACCCTCGATGTAGTTCTGTTCGTTTGAAACCGAACTTTGTGCCCTTTTGTGGTCTCGGCTTTGTACTGGGGGTTATGGTTTGATTTGTTTTGTGGCCGAATCTAGATATGGGGCTTAGAAAGTTGGTATGAAGTTGGGTTGTTTTAAATTTGGGCCGCGAGACCCACTGAACTTTTTTGGTTGTGTTAGGTATATGGATACAAAGCCAAGACTTTTAGTCTCGGATAATGGGGGTTTGAGTTAGCGAAGTTATTATGTGATTCGTGTGGTTGATGAAAAAAAAGGGAATCGATTGTGTGAAAGATTATTAGTTACGGGGGAAAAAATTTAGACGTGAGTCGGGAGTCACACAGTGAATGAAGTGCTTGCGTTATGAGGTTTTTTTAAAATTGTTATTTATTGTTAAAAATTGGATTGATATAATAAGCGAGGGTCATGACTCGACTTTGACTCGAAAAAAATATAAATCAAAAAAAAAAATAAAATTTAAACTCGAAACAATGGGATAATAAATACATATGCAACAATAAGAATAACATGTGGGTTTTTATAAAGAAATAAATTATAACAAGTATTACACTTGTTGGTTACTAAAACAAAACTAAAATTTATAAAAAAGAGTTATTAAATGTTTTCGAGGGCACGCAGACGAGGTATTATTAGAGTATATTGAGGTATATAGGTTAATGTCAAGTTGACGAACGGGTAAGTATCGACCATTCGTTCAGTAACACATTAAGTCTTAAGGTTTTTTCATAAAATTTTCAGGTTGTCGTAGAGATTGTTTTGGAGTATTGCTTTAAATTTTCGTGTTGCTATATGAAGTACTTGAGTCATTTACGTCTTGGTCATTTTGTTTGGGGTGTGTTCACTTGAGTCATCTGTCACCACTACACACCCGCGATTCCAAACGCTTAGTAACTTTAAAATGAGAAAGAGATTTGGGAAGTTAAAATGGAATCTACTCGGGATAGTTAACTTTTGGAACTTTTACATTTGGGAGATTTGTTAAGGCGAGTTTACTTATTAGGTTGTGCCGTGTCCATTGTGCCGAGACGTCCTTAATTTCTGTTGGCTGTGCTACTGTTTTTGGGTTTTTTGTGCTGTTCACTTCCTGATATTGTGATATTGCGTTGCTGGGATAAGGTGGGGTTCTCGTTTGCCCCTTTTCATTATGTTTTTCTTGGGGGAAATGGTATCAAATGATACTTTAAATGTTTTCATGCTTTTTTGATCTACTGTTTTTTAGTTTTTTGGGCAATTTTTGGTTTGATTGCAATATTTTGGGCCCTTTTTGTGTGAATCAAATTTGTGTTTGGGCAAAAATCTAGGAATTAGCATGGTGGGATTTATTTTTTTGTTTATCACTTTTAAGGGCATTAATTTGTGTAACAACTTTTGACTTAATTTCAGACAGTTCTTGTCTGATGAGTTGTAAAATCAAGTTAACCCAAAAGTTTTTACAAGCTTAATGTTTGGATGATAGAACTAAATTTGTGGGGTTTTCTATATTGCGTGGGCATTATGTGTGTTGATGCGTTTAAACAGCTCCCGAGGTTTTTTTTTGTGAAACCCGTTTTTTAGCAACCTTGGGGAACTTTATTTAGAAACCCTTTGGGGGTTATTTTTTAACTTTGGAAAGGGGACCCAGTATAATTTGGGGAAAGTGAACCCAGTAAATCTTTGGAAATGGCACCCAGACTAAGTAAACTCAGTATGGGGTTTTAAAGGGAGTGTATTTTGGATCGTTATTAGGGTTGTTCATTTTTGTTTTATCATGCTCACTATTGTCCTAGCTATTTTCACAGCTCATTTGGTCTTATTTTTAAAAACCTACGAGCTCACCAACATTATGTTTGATTTTTTCTATTTCCCCATTTTAAAGGTGTTACAAAAGGGTCTTAAAAGGGTTTTTGAGTATTGACGGGTTAGAAAAGACTTAAGACAAGAGGGCCCCTTTGGGTTATATTCGGGGGTTTTGCATTTGATACTTCCTAAGCGTTGATTACTTGGAATTATTTTTTATCTTGGTCTTTATACTCACCCCCGGTTGTGGGAGTTTGCGACTATTTTGGTCTTATTTTTATACATTTTTTTTCTATTGTGACACCTTGTGTTTTTTGACAAAGGGGTCATACCCCGTGAAATGCCATTCGCTGCCCCAAATTTTTGGGGTTTTTGGGGAACAGATTGGAAATCAGGCCAAGGTTATAGAGAATTAGGGGGTTTTGACAGACATAACCTAAGATCCTCATATAGTTTGCATTATGGGAAAGCTCGTGTGCATTATGCGTATAGTATGACCGAGCGATGATGATAAGAAAAATGCATCATGATGCTATCCAAAAAACGTTTGGGCCCAAACGTTTTTACGAAAACATGATGCGCATGGACTTATCAAATTCAGGGACTGCAGTAAGGAAGTGAGTGTAGTAGGGGGGACACTTTATACCGACCCATCACCTACCTCTTATTTAACGTCTACCAATGTCCTATTTTGAAGAATCATGCTCAAGAAGGTCGACTGATTTAAACCGAGCTTTCCCCCCATCGAGGGGTGGAAGGACGGGTGGGCGGGGGAGGTAGAGCAGGTGGTCGCGACACGAGACAACGACAATGAAATGTACCTGTTCTTTCCGCCATGATCGCGGAAAACTACAGGCATTGCCCCACTACGTCACCGGGTTGGGCCGGGACCATATCACAACCAAGGGGAACAACGGGAGGGGAAGATCAAGCAAAAGAACGAAGTGGAAGTAAATCACATAAATTATGGGAACCATAACAAGTGAAAACAAGGGATGTACTTACAAGGAATTTACGACTTCCCAAAACCGATGGACTTCGAGGGCATGAAGGTGCGATAGCTTATACCCGAGGGATCGAAAGAGGGAGCAGTAATCGACTTTAGTGAGTGTGCGAGTCTTCAGAATGTGAAGTATGCGCCTGTTCATTGATTGGAAAGCATTGGGCTTGGTGGAATACGCAAATCAGGAAAGGGCAGAGAAGCTGCCCCTAGGGATTCTGGGATGAATTTAAGGCATTGTTAAAAAGAGGGTATTTTCCAGAAAATGGGGGGAAAGCAGAAAAATAGAAAAATTTATTTTACCACATACATGGTAGGAGCTGATATACGACTTATACGGCTCATCGAGGTTTGCTAGGCGGTACCCCACATGTCACTTCTGAATCCAAGAGAATTGAAAGGTTTATCTATGGTTTGGTCCCTGAGATTCGAGGGATGGTGAAAGCGACTGAGCCCCTACCCTTCAGAGGGCGATACTGAATCTGCACCCCTTTAAAGGGTGAAATGGTTAGAAATGGGGGGCAGTCCAAGAGTGGTGATAGGGAAGAGTGAGTGAGCCAAGTAGCAGGGATGCAAAATGGGGCGAAAAAAAGCTAATGGGGAAAAGGATTTGTGGGGAACGAGCTCGGGCCGTAAGGGAATGGGAAGGGCCTCACCCTAAGTGTGCCAATGTAAAATACCACCACCAGGGATTTTAAACCCCGCCCCAGTTTTTTCAACTGCAATCAGATTGGTCCATTTCAAAGGGGTTGTGGGGGATAGCCATGCAGGCGCTCCGATTAATGTCATTTACCAAGGAAGTTATGAGTGCGGGAGCTTGGTCATTTTCGAAAAAACGTTTTTCCTAAGCTGAATAGGCACAAGGGCAAGTGCAAAATAACCCAAATCAAGGGTTAGTAAATTTTAAAGGAAAAAAAAAACACATATAATGGAAAACAAAGGCAAACCAGCTCCGTGGGGGGGAGATTCGTGGATGAAAATTGATGAAGGATGCCAGAAACCCCAAACCTCGGGGACGGGTAGTTTCCTTAAACGGGTATCAACTATCAAAATTGTTTCTCCGACGTCGATTATAGATTTGTTTCCATTTGTTCATGCCTTGTTTAAAGGCGAAACCTAGTGTCCACTCTTGTTACGAGATTGATATAATGTATGACCAAAAAGGCAAAAACGATAGTTGGTCAAACCTTCACCACCTGGGAGTAAGTTTTTGGAGTGCGAAATCACCCGTTCTTTTTTAGAACCCCAAAAAATTTAACTAAAATTTTCTTTTTTAAAAATTAAAAAAAAAAATAAATAAGCTTTTTAACAACTTTTAACTTAAATTTTTGTCGTTTTGTTTATGAGATGTGAGATTAAGTTTAAAGTTGTAAATTAACTTAAATTTTTAAAGATTTTGTCTTTAAAAAAAAAAAAGGGCGAGACTTTCCTGAAGCCCAATCACTCGATAGTTATTTTAAAATCGCCTATTACAGTGCGCCTAGTAGGGCGAAACAAAAAAAACCCAGAGATACCTCGCGGGGGCTTAAGACTTTTTTTGAAGTACTTCGTAAAGACCTGACATGATTCACCTCTCATTGACGAATTGAGTTCTATAAACTTTTAAATCCCGGAGCGGAACAAAATTCTTTATCTGTATTTCTCGAGGAAGATTTCGAACACAAATATTATTAGTTGAGAGTGCCCCGAGACTATAATTTAAAAAACGCGTTGAGAACGATATACAAAAAAACTCAGTTACGGATAAGTCTTAGTTTGACCAATCCCCCGCAATATTAAAAAGATAAGAAATCCAGTTTAGAGCGAAAACACAAGAGGAACGCCTGTTTTCTTATATGGGATTGTGCTTGGGTTTGCTTTCACGATTTTGTCAGACATATAGGATGATTTGGGAGCAGGGGAAGATTGAGTACAAACCTACCATTCTGACCGATTTCGGGTAAGCTTTAACTATTGGGATTTTAGGAGATTTTACTTGGGAATGCACTGTTTTTTTTTGGGGGAAAAGGAATACCATCTCTTTTATTTTGAAGTTTCTCAACTTAAAAACCTAAGCTTTGCGTGTTTTTTTATTTGTTTACTGAAACAACCCAAAAATTGAGCAAATTTACTTCAAAAGTGAGTTCTTTTTTTACAACTTGTATTTAACTTAATCCCTACAGTTTCTTTTTTTGATGATTTTGTGGATTTAGTTAGGTTCAAGTTGTTCTTTTTTAGTTTAAGGTTATCCAACTGATTTTACCCTTTAATCTCATGCAGTTCTTGTTTGATGAGTTTGGAGATTAACCCGAAATAAAGTTTTTAGGGCCCTTTAATTTTGTTTTTAGCTTAAACCTCATACAGTTCTTGGGTTTGTTGAGTTGGGGGGTTTTAAGCTAGATTTCATTGAGGCTCAACCCCAAAACTACCAAAAAAGATGCCTAGGTTTTTGAGGGGCTTTACTCAAGGACGGGAAAGCTTGCCTTACGGGTTGTTTATTATGTTTTTTATTTGTGTGACTTCAAGGGGTTTTGGAAAGTATTGTTTAGTACAATTGGGATTTGGGAAAACCCCGGTACTATTTGGATGACCCCCACACCCTTACTTTCCTGTGTGCAACCAAATCAAAGGGGTAATTTACATCGAGCAGTTTCGACCTTGTCAACTGAATTTTGAGGAAAAAATTTCAATTAACGGGGGTTTAGACTGTACAACCGTGAATTTTTTGGGGGGTTTTCTTCGTGACGATTTTTTTAGGGCACAAACTCCGACTCGGGCCACGGGGAAAAAACCTAAAAAGGGTCGAGTTTAACGAGAAACGATCACGTTTTATTTTATAAACGTATTATTATCAAAAACCCAGGGGAAAAAAATTTTTTAAAACGACGGTGACGATTAAAAATTTAATCGGTGATGTTTACGTTTTTTGGGAATAAAAAAAAAGTAACCCGGGGAAAAAATAAAAAATTATTTCGCTAGTCTTTTTCACCGATCCTCAAGTGAAATAAAATATTACAAAAAGGGCTCATTTGCAATACCCGGGTTTTATTTAATCCTAAACCCTAAACCCTATTCTCTTTTTACCAAATCATCTCTTTTTCCATCTTCTACCTCCTCTCTCCTCTCTTCACAGCCGCCGCCGGCCACCCAGAAAACACCACACCCCCCACTCCTTTAAACACACCGCCACCCCCCACTAACCACATCACCTCTCTTCAAGTACTATACCACACGCCCCAAAAAAAAAAGCACCACCACCCCATTTCATCACCTAGCGCCATCAAGAACCCCCACCATCACTCCAACCACTCCCATTGTGTAGATCGGGAAGAAGAGGTGAGGGTGCCGTGTCACACGCCTTGTGACTCGGGGTGAGTCGAATCGTGACTCAAGAGTCACGTTTTTATTGTTTTGTTTCAGGGTCCGGGTTGAAAAACGGGGATAACGGGAAATTTTTAAAACTAAAACTTGTAATAAAAGGTTTTGGTATCGTGGGTTTTGTCGTGTCGAGTTTATTTCGGGTTTGTGATCTGTGTCGAATTCGTTTTAAAATAACTCGTAAGAACTTTTTGTGGGCTGGGTGGGGTTTTAAGGGCTCTGCTTGGGTCCTTTTTTAAAATTTTTTTTTGTTTTTGGGGGAAAAATTTGGGTTAACGAGGGATTGGTAAAACCCCCGTGTTTGTTCTGTTCTTTGAACTCGCAAATGTGACCTTTGTGGGGCTCGGCCGTGTACTGGTGTTATGGGTTTGATTTTTTTTTGTGGCCGAATCTAGATATAGGGCTTAGAAAGTTGTATTGAGTTGTGGTTGTGTTAGATTGGCGCGAGACCCACTGACCCGTTTGGTTGTGTTAGTGTAGTTGGATACGAAGCCAAGAACTTTTAGTCTCGGCATAATGGTGGTGAGTTAGGAAAAAGTTTTTAAATTGTTTTTTCGTGGGGTTGATGAAAAATATGGAATTTCGTTGTGTGACGATTTTTTATTGAGGGGGAAAAATTTTAGACGTGAGTCGTAGTCGACCACGATGATTGAAGTTGATTGGGGGTTTAATTTGAGGTTTAAATTTGGGTTATATATTGTTAAATTTGGGATGATATAATAAGTCGAGAGGTCATGACTCGACTTTGACTGGGGAAAACAAATAATAACTCAAACAAAAAAAAAAATTTAAGCTCAAAAACTATGTATAATTACATAGGGCAACAATAGAATAACTTTGGGGGGTTTTTATATAGGAAATAATTAAAAACAGTATTACACTTGTTGGTTTCCCTAAAACAAAACAAAGTTTTATAATAAAGAGTTATTAATGTTTGGGAGGGCAGCAAGACGAGAGGTATTATTAGAGTAGTATGAGGTTTACTATAGGTTTTAGTCAATTTGACGAGCGGATAAGTAATCCGACCATTCGTTCAAGAACACTTTAAGTTTTTTTTTTTTTAAAAGGTTTTTTATCACAAAATTTTTCGGGGTTGTCTTTAGAGATTGTTTTGAGTATTGCTTCAATTGTCGGGGGTTGCTATATAAAAAGTTTATTTTGGGTTTCATTTACGTTTTGGGTCTTTTTGCTTGGCGTGGGGTTCACTTGAGTATGTCGTGTCACCATACCCCACCCTCGTTACCAACCGCTATTTTAACTAAAAGAGAAAAGATTTTGAAGTTAAAATGGAACTCTGGGATTTTAAATTTTTGGAACTTTTACATTTGGGGGTTATTTTTTAAGGCGAGTTTACTTTATTGGGTTTGTGCCGTGTCCATTGTGCCGGGGACGTCCTTAATTTCTGTTTTTCCCTGTCCCTACTGTTTGGTTTATTGTGCTGTTCATTTCCCTAAATTATTTGTGATATTGCTTTTGCGGGGACAAGGTGAGTTCTCGTAGCCCTTTTCATTATGTTTTCCTTTGGGAATGGTACTCAAATGAACTTTAATGTTTTCTTTGCGTGATCTACTTTTTTCATTTTTGGACAAAAATGTGCGTTGATTGCAATATGTGCCCTTTTTTTGTGAATCAATTTGTGGGGGAACAATATCTGGGAAATTTTGCATGGGTGGGATTTTTTTTTGTTTTTTTATCATTTAAGACATTAAGTTTGTGTAAAAAACTTCTACTTAATTTCATGACAGTTCTTTTTTTGATGAGTTGTGAAATCAAGTTAGATCCAAGTTTTTTTACATAGCTTAATTTTTTTGGTTAAAGGGAATAATTTGTGCGGTTTCTATATTGCTTTGGGCATTATTGTGTTGATGCGTTTTACATGCTGCGACTGTTTGTTTGTGCAACCGATTTGAAACCCCTGGGGAAAAAACCGTATTTAGAAATTGGTATTAACTTGGGAAAGTGACACCCATAAAAATTTGGGGAAAAGGGTGACACCCAGTATATCTTTTGGGAAATGGCACCCAACTAAGTGACTCAATTGTGTGTTTTCAGGATGTGATAGTTTTGGGATCTTTTTATTATGTTTCATATTTGTATTATCATGCTCACTATTGTCCTCGCTTTTATTACAGCTCAGTGGTCTTACTTTTAAACTACAGCCCCCAAACCATATGTTGACGTTTTCTAGTCCCATTTTCAGGTGTTACTAAAGTTGCTTAGAAGGTTGAGTATTGCTGGGCTTAGCAAGACTTAAGCAAAACGCTCTGGGTTATATCTCGTGGAGTTGCATTTTGATACTTCCTAATGACGTTGATTAACTTTGAGCTTATGTTTTTTTCTTGGGTCTTTAACATCCCTGTTGTGGGGGTTTGCACTATTTTTGGGCTTATGTTATACATTTAGTTTTCTCAAATTTTGACACCTGGTTTTTTTTTGACTATGAGTCATACCCGTGAAATGGGCCCTTCCGCTGGCCATTTTTGGGGTGGGGGACACTTTATATAAACAAGGATTTTTTTGATTGGTTTTTAAAGTTATTCTATTAAAACTACTTTAAAAAACTATTTTTTATAAGAAACAAAAAAGAAATAAAACTATTTTCTTCAAAGCTTTTACATGGAAAAACCCTAAAAAAAAATTATAAATTTTTACATATGATTTGTTCAAGGGAGCTATAAAACCTATTGGGCTAACAGGAATTTAAGCCCATATATGTGTTGTATTAAGAGATGCTAGATTAAAAATTTTATTTGTCTTTTTTAGCCTTAGGAGAATCTAATATATGTAATGGTCCAATATATTTTCAAGCTTATCCCGATTATTACAGTATCTTTATTTTATTAAAAAAATATTAGTGTTTAACGTTAAATTTACAATTAAAAGAAATCGAAATAAAATTGGGTTTGATCCATTATTTTGATGTATAGAGTATATTATAAAACTTTAATACTACTATAGACCAAAATTTTAAAAAAGAAAAATCAGCTAATAAAAATTTTCTTATAGAATCTAATTTCAAAATTCAATATAACTTTCCAAAAAGGTTAAAAGGGGGGTAAATTTTTAAAAACCAAAAAAGGGAATTTTTTAAAGAAATTTAGAACCTAAGCCTTTAAAATTAAAAACTCAAGCAAAAAAACTTTTTAAAAATCATTCAAAGGGGAAAATAAAAATTTTTGAAATAATAGAATGGGGTTTAATTTTTTTTTTTTTTTTTTTTTTGTTTTTTTTTTTTTTTTTTTTTTTTTTTTTTTTTTTTTTTTTTTTTTTTTGGGTTTTTTCTTTTTTTTATAAACAAGAAAAAAAACTTTAAATGGAAATAAAGTTTGTTTAAAATAAAAAAAAGAAAAACAACAATATCAGTATTATGGTTTCGAAATTTAAAAATTGGTGTTTAAAAATATAAAAAGGGGGAATTTTTAAAGGAAAACAATTAGATAAAAATATACGGGGAAAAAAATTTAATTTTTGTTAATATATTTATATCATATCACTTAAAAGAGAAATAAACATTACAAAGTCTATTTTAGAAAAAATAAATCAATAAGAATATTTTTAAAAAAGAAATTTTTTACAGGAGAATTGTTATTAGTAAAAGGGGGCAAAAAACATGATAATAAGTTTTTTACAAAATCTCCGTTTAAAAAAAAAATTACAAAGAATAAAAAATTAATTCTTAAAATATGGGAAAAAAAAAAAAAAATTTCCTTTTAAAATAAAATTTTTTTAAAAAATAAAGTTTAATAATTAAATAATGAAAAATAATATGGGGATTATTTAAAATTTGACGAAAAAGAAAAAATTTTTCATAATATAGAATGGGAATTAATTTTTGTTGATAATGAAGTAAATATTCCCTTTTTCACATGGTTTCAATTTATACATAAGAACAAAAAAAGATTTTTTCCCTTTTAGAAAAAATAAAAAAAACACAGTGATAAAATAATAATTTTGACCAAAATCAATAACCCATAAAACCACATCCTCCAGTAAAGGTTAATTAAAAAAAAAAATGGGGAAAATATGGACAACCTTTAGCTAAACATGTAAAAATAAAAAAGTCATTTCAAAAAATAATAATTTAAAATAAACATACTAATGAAAGTTAAATACTTAGGGCAAAAAACAACCGAATGGAAAATAAGAAGGAACCAGTACATCACAAATCAAAG